>CP032249.1:18459636-18749512 GCA_005610355.1 Gossypioides kirkii
TAAGTAGGGATTTTTAATGTACTTTTTGTTATATCAAAATACTTGAAAAACTAGGGCTAACACATTCTATTCATTTAGCTCAAGTGTTCTTCTTTGTATTTGTGCTTAATTGGTAAACATCCTGATCTTGTAAAGATTATTTCTTTGTTTACTTATTTGTTTCTCTTTTGAAAGAGGGTTTATACTTAAGGTTTGGATAGAAACCTTAAGGGAGTCTTATCTTAAAAGTTTGGGGTATAAGTCTTAAGAGATATTATAAGGTTAAACCTTGTCCTCAAAGGTTATACAAATCTAGTAAATTTGGGAAAATCCTTAGTTGTGGAAAGCTAAGGTAGTGGACGTAGGCAATTGAGGCCGAACCACTATAAATCCTTATAATCTTTGTTGCAAATTTCAATTGCTTCCACCACAACATCTCAAAGGCCAATTCAACCTCTTTACCAGCATTATCAAGTTAATCCATCGAGCTAACAAATCATTTAGAGGACCTACTCTAAAATAGTTTATCTCTCTACATGTCAGTATTATTATTAACATTTACTAATCAGTTTGTCAAACAGGGCCTCCTTAATTCCTTTTATATCAATCACTTACTTAATGTTCCAATAAAACATTTGTATATCATTTATCTATTAGCAAAACCATCCTTTATAACAGTTTCTTAGTATTATAATTCTTTAATTTTCCTACTACTTCATTGTACTAATTTAAATTCATACATAATATTTGCAGATTCACAATTAATTAGATCAATTTGGTATACTCTATACTTGGTTTAAATTAAATAAAATAGAAATATTGAAGTACTTACCTCAATTGTTTGTATTATTTACAATCCCTTATTTTCTCTCCCCTCTAAGACAACCATGGATGCTTATCTTATGGAATTGATGTAACTACTACTCTTTTTTATTAATTTCATCTACTACTTATGGAAAAATTTTGAAGGTTGGAGCTCAATTGGTTAAGAAATGGTAAAAAGGACTAAATTGAAAGAAAAACAAACCTTAAGTTAATAGCCATGGAGGGTAACGTGAGAACCATGGGGTGATAGGCTGATTTATAGCTTTTTTCCCTTTATTTCTCTCAATTTCTCTAGACTTTTTTATGTAAAAATCTAATCAAAATATCTTTTAAATTAATTATTTACACTTTGACCCTCCAATCATGTTTTGCCACCAATTTAAATCCTTAATCATTAAGTCCCATAATTATCTTCTTTAATAATTACCATTTTACCCCTTCACTTTTCTACAATTTCATGGATGATTCATTTTTTCTTGTGGTAAATTTCCTCCTCTAGTCCCTCCTCCTTTTTCCTTCAATTCCATTTAATCATTTTAACTTTAAATTTTCTCACTTTAGCCTCAATACTTTTTACTCACTTATAATTTAGTCAATACCCCGATTTATTTATCTTAATATGCATATTTTTCCTATCACCTTCAATACTTGTCTTTAATGTCTCATAACACTGATAATTCTTATTTTCTGGCTTTCTCAAATTTTGTCTGGTTTATCATTTATTTTCCATTGTTACGAACTTCAAAAATTTTGGGAATGTTACAACTTATACCTTCTAACTCAATTCCAACCGTTGGGGTTGTTGGAAACATGAATAGAGCCATTGGAGATTAAAATACCAAATCATTAAATTCACCTGCAACAGAAGGTATCGATACTATTAGCATTTAATGTCTAATTCAGTGGTCGTTAAATTTAGTTTACAATGATACTAAAGGCAATTTATCAATACTTGATAAAAGATATTGATATTTTTTTGTTTGTTTGAAAAACCATAAAAATGGAATCTAAATCTGGTATTGATATCTTGAAGATTATCGATACTTGACCAAAAAGTACCAGTATTTTTTATCTTGGAGCAATGTTGACTTGTTTAAAAACAATTTTAACATGATTGAAAATGTTTAACTCAATTGAAATCATTTTCACTTGATTTTATCAAATTTGCCAATTTTTTTCAACTATAACTTTTATTCAAAAACACTATAATTTGTTATATTAAAACATATTATCAAATAAAACTTAGTTTAACAAATATATACGCATTCATTCATCTTATTTCAAACATATCACATAGTAAAGTATATAAGTACCTCTCGATCATGTACAACATTAACATCCTTTTCATTTCTATTCAGATATTAAATTATGCACATATTTATGTATATTGAAAGCAAATTATGTAAGTACATACCATAATAGCTACTTGTCTACAACTTTGGCTTATCATTTATCTCTGGATGTTCCGACGTCATTTTTAGTTACGTTCGTTAAATCCTATTTATGAAAGCACATTAGTTTCACATATTAAATATAGAAACACACAAATAAACATGAAATATATTTTATTCAATTTAGACTCTCAAGACCCTAATATCTGAAACACTCGTATTTCATGATTTATCAAATCGAATCTTACATTCTTTATGATTTGGTCCTTAGTGATGTATAATTAATCATATAATCTAAGCTTGATTCAAACTTAATTCAATGTTTCTCACCTCATTTCTAACTTGTTATCCATATTTCCAAGCTTATATTACCATGAAATCATAATTTTGAAACTTTTAATTCACTAATACACAACAATGGTAGTTTGAATAAGAATTAGCAATAGGAAAAACTAACACATGGGCTTAATTGAAGGAATAAGAAACTATAAAAAATTTATGAGAAAAGGAGAAAAAAAACTATTTTTTTAGTTCCTTAGTCAAATAGATAAGGAGAAAAAGAAATAAAATATAATCATCTATTTCTTTTCTCATATACATCTCTCCCACTACTTAAATGTTAAGCTAAATTGGTTCACCAAAATAAAATAAGTGGAGGTGGACGATTATGATCGTTTGAATCCACTAATCAAAATTTAAAGGTGGGTAAATAGCCATCTAGTCCTTGGCTTAATTGTCACATAAGGTCACCAACATTTCTTTAACCAAAGCTCATTAGTGAAGACACTTGCAATTTAGTCCTTGTTCTTTTAAGTACTAACTGATTCTAGATTAATTCCAATTAATAATTCGGCCCTACGATTTCATCCTCAACACATAATTATTCGATTCTAATTTTTGACTAACTTAATTTAATAAACTTGGCCTTAAAATAGAATTTTTTGATACTATTGAAAATCGGGTCGTTACATAAATAATTGCAAGGGATTTTATCGTGACCTTCAAAAAGTGTACCAAACTTTTTATTGTTTAATAAAATTTCTAACTTATACCGATACCCAAATTTTTAACAAAAGCATTAAGACTTTTTATTGCTTTTCAAAAATACTTTTTAAAAGTGTTGCGAAAATATGCTTATGAAAACTGCTTTTGAAATGTTTGGTTTAAGACTTTAAATGTTTAGTATTATGGTTAAAAAGTGTTGTTGAGAAAATTTTCATTTTAGGCATGATATTGTGAATACATTTAAATAATGTTCATAAATTTTAATGTTATGATATTTTAGTAAGAATATAAAAAATAATTTATTTAACTTATTATTAATATTTTGATATATAAATATTTTAATGTAATTAATATTAATTATAAGTACAATTTAATTTGAATATATAAACTATTTTTTAAATTTTAAAATATAACCATTACAAGTTTAAATATATAATGCTATGTATTTATTGTATATCCAATATAAATATTACGTAAAATACATTAGATTAAAAATAAGGGTTTTTCTTTGGCTTCTGTGGAAGAATAGATTAATGACAAATGAGAAACGAGTTAGGAGACAGATGACTTCTGATGGACTTTGCCTGAGATGCAGCATTGATCATGAGTCTGGGATTCATGCAGTTCAAGATTGCTCCTTTTCAAAGGCGGTTTGGTTATCATTAGTGCCAGTCCAAATTCAAGTGAATTTCTTTTCCTTATCGTTGGGAGATTGGCTTATGTGGAATCTGTAAAATTTAACGAATTGTGGGAATAATGGGGTTGATTGGAAAATTCTTTTTCCTATTATTTGTTGGTTGTTATGAAAGAATCGGAATAGATGTGTGTTCTCTAGTAGCCATAATAGTGTTCAAGAGATAGTGGCCATAGGCATAAGTTGGACGAGAAACTATTTGAGGACAATTTCTACCGACTGTAATAATAATCCTCAGGTGACAGCGTCGCATTGGTCTGTGCCGAATGTAGGCTGGATTAAACTCAATACAGATGGTGAAATATCACCATCTAGATCTTTTGCTTCCACTGGAGGAGTTCTTAGATATGAGAATGGAATTTGGTTATGCGGATTCTCAATGAGGCTTGGGGTGGATACTGTCTTCAAGGTTGAAGCAATGACGATACTTAAGGGTTTAAATTTAGCATGGGATAAGGGGTTTAGATAGTTGGAATTGGAATGTAATAATGCCCTACTGGTGGTGACGATTTTGGCTGGTGGAGCTGTTGATAGTAATATGATGGAACTTTGTCTTATTTACCAGGTGATCAACCAAAATTGGAAGGTTCATATTCGCCATATTCCAAGAACTCGTAATGAGGTTGTCGATCACTTGGCCAAGTGTACTACTATAGGTTTCATGAGACTACAACTGATTGAAGAGCCACCACCTTTAGTGAGATATCTAATTTTGGCTGATTATACTGGTTCTATGTTGCCTTAGTTGATTTTATTATGTAATGCTTAATGTTGATCTTATTCTACCAAAAAAAAATGTCATTTAACTCAAAAAAAGCTTTTTTAAAATGCATAACTAAAAGAAATTTGCTTAGAATTCAAAAGCACTTTTGACTTAAAAAATTGTTTGTTTATGGCCCCAAAATGTCATTGTTTGTTTGTCTTTTTTTTTTGGTGAATTATAAGGGGAAGATAAAGCTCTAACATCAACGTGACTGACACGATTCGAACTCAGATCATACTTGAGATAATGAATACCCTTGATCATCAGGCCAACACACGAAGTTCAAATGTTACGACTCTTTAATTATGTTTATAAAGCATAAGTACAAAATCATGAAGATTTGAGCCCAAAAATTGACTTTTGGTTAAATTTGACAAATCCATTTTAGGGATTTTTTTAAATTTTTTTTATTTTTTTATATATTTGAAGTTTTAGGCTTTTACTTTAGTAATAATTTTGAACCTTATTTTTAACTAAAATAATATTATGTTGGTTTTTAAATTAATAAATACAAATTTAAAAGGTTTTTATTTTAAAATTTTGAGCATAGAATAAAAAAAAATTACTGTCGATTGAGTTTTAGTTTGATTGGCATGAGTATATGCAGGAGGACGTGGGTTCGAGTACACTGAAGCGCATTATCTTTTTATTTATAGGTTAGTGAGGTATTATGGATAGTTTTAGACATTCTATCAACAAAACTTATAACGAAATTGTTAAAAAAAATTACTTTTTTTATATAAAAGGTAAGAGTTCCTAAGGAATTTTTTCTAGCACTAAGATTATTGAATATTTTTATTCTCAAAAAGGCTTAAGTAAAATCAAGCCCTTAAAATATAGTATTTTTCCTATTTAGGTACCTGAATTTTTTTAAAGTCAAAAGTGATACCTAAATTTTCATTTTATTAACACTATATAGACTTTTTGTTACATGCCATTTAGAAAAATTGCCTAAACTAATTAGTTAGAGTCTGACACGTTGCATTTTTTAATTATAATTTTTAATATATTGGTGTGATTATATGATTGTATCTGTTCATATTTTTTTAATCTTTTGACAACATACATCTTGCACACACAGGTGCTCGAACCCGGGTCTTCTACAATGAACATCATCCTCTTTTCTACTAGAACCACTCGTTGGGTTCTTCAATTATAAATTTTTGAAATAAAGAAATAGTAAAGAAACAGAAAAATAATTTAAAAACTATTATTCTTATTCTTATTGTAATTAATTTAACCAAAAAATTAAATATTTGAGGGCAATTTTTTCATTTAAACCTTCTTTAAGATAATGTAATTTTATTTTCATTTCTTAAGATTAAAATATGATTGGGATTTTAAGAAAAGAAATAACGAATAAATTTTAATTTTCTTAAATTTTGATTACAAGTTTGTGATATTATAGTTGTAATCATTTAAAAATTATAATTCAAATATAGAAGTTTTATCAATTTGCGATATTCACATCGAGATTACTCGATTTCCACCCTTTTGGGAAGTCTTGTTTTTCATCTCGTGCTCAATTTTTTTTTGTGTGTTAAATCTCATTCTCTAAACATTCGAAAGTTCTAGAATAATGAAAAAGATCGTTTGATGAAAAGTTTGATCACTTTAGACTATAGTTCAAATCGATCGGAAAAATCCAAGCGTATCCTAAAGACTCTTGCAATTTAGATATGTCCATGAACCTCATAACACAAAACTTTATTTGGTGAATTACAACGGGATAACAAAGTCCTAATAATAATGCGATTGACGTGAATCAAACCTAAATCATATCTAGAACAACAAATACCTTTAACCATCAGACTAACACGGATTCAAAAAATTTCAATTTCAATACATCAATTCTGACTATTTTAGAAACATTTTTTAAACAATAATATAATGATTATACCTTATTAATCCATTTTTAGGGGGCAACGCTACCACTAATAAGTGGAGGCGTAGCTCTCAACCTGTTCCTGCAAAAGAATATTTCAAGTGTTATTATAGAAAGATATAGTTTGGCTCGACATTAAGAATATTATAAATATACAATTTATAGTATCATGGGAGAAGTCAGAATTATTTTTAGAGAGGATCGAAATTTGATTATATATTTTCACGATAGTAAAAATAAAATTTCATCATTTTAATATCTACATTTTTAAAATTTTTAAACGATTAAATCAAATTTTTATCATTTTTAAGAGGTCAAAATATAATTTTACTTTTACTAATTTAAATTTTTATAAATTTTAAAAAGACTTAAATGAAAAAAATTCATTTTAGGAGGCATGTTCCTACCAGCCCTCTGGCTACGCCCCTATATAATATATTTTTTTGATTTGCAAATATTAGAACATTAGCAATATTATAAATGAACTTAGACAATTGATTATTTAGATACATTTGAATTTTGACAGTCATTTGTTCAAATTCATTTTAGACATATTTTTAATAAATTTATATATTTTTAATTTTTCATAAATTATTATTAAATTAAAAATACATAAAATTTTTAGTTTATAAACTCTGTTGTTATATACATTTTATATATATAATTGGATTGAAATAATTTATTTTATAAATATCATTTCATATATATATTTTTAAATTTCATAATAATATATAAAAATCTAATATTTTATGAAAATAAAAAATATGTAAAATTATAAAAAAAAACATGTTTGAAATGAATATAGAAAATTTATTATCCAGGTCAAATGTATCGGAATAATCAATTGTTCAGATTCATTTTTGGTTGAAAAAAAACATAATTTTTAAATTTTATTTATCACGTGTCATCATACTATTACTTATAAACGTCAATTTATTTTAACATGTTAGTGCTAAAATACGAGTAAGCATGTTGGTGCAAAAATATATTAGGCCTCGTATTGATTGTATTCCATAACAGAAAATGAAAAAGGTAAGAAAGGAGCGTCAAATAGTCCGTGAAACCACCCAGGGCAAGGCTGTCAGTTTGTCTCATTCTTCGGACTTGGCACAGTGCAGTGCTGTCAATAGCCGTTATGGCCACCCACTGCCAAATATTATCCTTTCGAAAGTGCAAAAACCAATAGCCTTGCTCCTAATAAAAAATAGCATCAGATGAAGAAGAATCCAAGAATGTGCAGTCCTCTATCCCCTCTTACTCTGGATTTCTTTTCGTCCTTCTCCTTACCCATAGTTGTTTATTTAAACCTCACATCAATAATAATAAGATACTTATTGTACTTCCAAGTTTAATCTATATATGGGTTGACAAAGAGAGCAGTAAATCCAGAGAGAGGGAGAGATGGAACTTGCCTGCAATCTCTACCACTTGCTTTGCCTCCCTATCATTATTCTACTGTAAGCCTGAATTGAGTGGTATTGGCATTAGAATTATAAAATGAAGGTGATGATGATCTGCCTGGCTCCCTGGATGCCAACTAAGGATGGTGTTGATAAGGAATTGGCCCTTCCTAGTTGGCATCAGAGGAGTCAAGCAGGTCCATATCTTGCCTCTTTCTTTCTACTTAACTCTTCTTTTTCCTTCTTATTTTCATTTCTCCATCAGGGTTGAAAGTACAACTTTTTAGAGCATCCCAATTAAATTTTAATTTTTATGATAATCTATATATTTATAACTTTTAAAGAATTAAATCAAATTATTGTATTTATATGAAATTTAAAGTACAATTTTATTTTTATTAATTTAAAATTTAAAAAATTTAAAGTACTTAAGTGAATTTTTTTTCATTTGAGGCAAGTGAAGTCTGATTGGACTTCGGCTTTTGTCTCAATCTATTGGAAAGGCAGGGCGCAAGCTGAATCCCACTTTTAATACAACAAAATAGTATGATTTCCCTCTTTGTTTCTATCGACTAAAAATTAGATTACAAAATATATTGCAAGTTTATTTTTATTTTTAGGAATTTAATTATTTTATTTTTTAAATTAAAAATTTAATTACAATTGTTATTCTTTTTAAATTTTTTTAAAAATTTGACTTTTTAAAAATAATAAATAAAATTCAAGTGATAGTGATGGTAAAAATTAATGTAGAAAATTTTGATGGTTTATTTTTTAAAAATTGCCTTCAATTTCGTTATAATAAAATAATTCAACAAGTGATTTCAGTGGAAAAAAAGATGTTGTTCATCCTAGGGGTCTCGGGTTCAAGCACTTGTATGTGCAAGATGTGTATATTGTCTAAGGATGAAGAAAGTATGAACAAATACTACAATGTAATCACAGACTAATATATTAAAAAAAATTCGCTATAATAAAATAATTTTCTTTTGTTGGAATAATGCTATTTAGAAAAAAATTGACATCAACAACCACATAAACTATTTAAATTAACTAATGATATTATAAAAGAAAGTATAAAATTTAAATCTCAGGGCTAAAATTAAATTTTAGTTAACTGTTGTTTGAAAATCTTAAGCAATGGTTAGCAATGAATATTTTAGCAAAACAATCCTGGTTTGGTTTGAAATTTTAAGTTTACACATTCATAATCATTTATTAATTATTTATATTGTTTAGTATGTTTTATTCAGTGGTGAAGTCAAGGGTTGATAGGGCTTAGACCTCTTAAAATAATTTTTTTTATTTAGGTTCTTTATAATTTATAAGATTTTAAATTAGTAATGATAAAATTGTATTTTGATTCGCTCAAAAATGATAAAAATTTGATTTAATCATTTAAAAATTATAAAGATATAAACTATTAAAAAAGTGGAATTACATTTTTACTATCGTAAAAATATATATAATATAATTTTGATCCCCTCAAAAATAATTTTTTGACTCCGCGACTTGTCTTATTGTAAAATTTTAATTAAAACTTTAGGTTTTAATTTAATAAACTTTTTAAACAAATTAATAGAAGTTATGTTTTTGGAATTCAATAAATAGTAAGAAAAAAGTAAGAAATAAACCAATTTTTAAAAATTGAAAAAATGAAAAAAAATTAACAAGTAAGAAATAAAATTTTCTTCTTTATGATTTCTTTTTAAAAATTCATGAAGATACATTTTTAGAAAAAAAATGTAGATGAGACTTAAAAAAACTTGATAACTTCACCCCATGTAAACCAAAAACAATGGTAGATCTAAAAATACAAGTTGAAAACATATGAAAAACATATGAGAAATACACTATTTTCTTTTTGTGAAAAAAAAACAGAAAAAACTTAAATTAAACTATCTAAGGCTAACATTCAACTAATCTATATTTTAATAATTACCTAAATGATGTTCAGAATCTAAATTACTATCCTTATATGAATCCCAACTATTGATTCCACTAAACTGTTTTGTCCAGCTTATTGACACTTTTTATATAAATAAAAGAAGGCAACAAGCTACCTTATTACATCAAGACCATACATATGGTAGCCCAAATTTGTCCTCTACTAGCAGTTTCCTAATAGGAAAAGGAGGCTCTTCCAGAATATATAATTCACTATCCCCTTTACAGCTTGTGCGTGCTAGCCAATTAGCTACATAGTCCCCCCCCCCCCCCCCCCCCCCCCCCCCCTTTTAACAAATTGAAATCAACTGATTCAAACATACTAGAGATGTTTTGTATTGTCCGTATTATAGTCTTTGAAGGAGCTCCTGCCAGACCTACATGAATCAAATTCAACGCCCATAGTGCAATCAGTTTCAACCACTATCTTACCATAGTCTCGTGTCATTGCTAATTGAGGACTTTGTAGGATAGCCTACAATTCAGCATCTAGAGTCGAACCACGACCAACATATATTTGGAACCCTTCCATCCAATTCCCATCTGAATCTCGAAAGACACCCCCTATCGCCGACCACTCACCATTTTTACTAATTGCACCATCCGAGTTGAATTTAACCCACCTATTATCTGGAGCCCTCCACTTTATCTGCTCTTTCCCACGCTGTTTTGGAATTGTCGGTCTAAAATTAGACTTACAAAGGTTTGTTGCATAACACTCAATCGCTATTAAAATTTATTCAGTCTCAACCATTTGTTGCTGAAAAACATAGTTATTTCGGTTCTTCCTAAGCTTCCAGCAAGCTACAACAAAAAACATTTTAGGGTCAACATCAACATTACCCATTCTAAACTTGCCTTGAAGGTTTAGTAGCAACCACTCATCAAACTCCAAATCAAAAAAAAGAGATGACATGTAACACCCAAAACCCGAATACCGTCATCGGTTAGGATTCTAGTGTTTTCTATTCATTTAACACTGTTCATCTTTAAACATCTTAATAATCAACTTTATTTAATAAGAAATTCACTTCTCACGTTATAAATCGACATTTAAACATAAACACAATTCAACAAGGGCAAAAATGACATTTCCAATATTTTAGGAGACTTCTACCGGTACCTAATGGTCAAGTATCGGTAGTAGCCAAGTCAGTGAACAATTCAAAAACTGTGCAGATTTCTACCGATACTTATGCTAGCTCTACCGATACAAGTATGATTTCTACCGATACAAGTTGTGCCTCTACCGATACTAGAAACTCCAGAGAGTTAAAATTCTCACCCTACAACTTCTACCGATATAAGCATACAAACTATCGATACATCAATACTAATAACTACCGATACTTGCAATTCAATTACCAATACAACTCAAATAAAAGAACAACCTCTCTCCTACCTTGTACTTTTACCGATACATGCATAAATTCTACCGGAACAAGTACGCAAAATCTCAAGAATTATGCCAAGACACAAGTTTAACATCTCAAACATTCCAACACAAATTATGCATTAGGCCTTCACACAACATACATAATTTCTAAGTCTTTACAAAGCATCTTAAGTTTAAACATCTAAATTGTACTTCATGCATACACACATTCAACATAGTAAGATTTCAACATTTTTAATACAACAACAAAAGTTAATATCATCCTAGTACATGCCATAAGACCGAGTGATGCAAAAACTACCGACAAATCGAGTGATGCAAAAACTACCGACAAACTCTGCGATAGTGTGACTTCAAAAAGATGATGATGATCCGATCTTCAGTCAGCAAACGATCTACAAAACAACAATAACTATGGTAAGCTTCATAGCTTAGTAAGTTTGATAGTCTAAGGAATTACCAAACATTGTAATAAGCAACGATGACTCCATCGAGCCAACATAATTCTATTGCTCTTTGAGTTATTTACAACTTCTTTCTTATCCATAACTTTCAGTTACCAGTACTCGATGTTGCTTACATGAGCTGTCGAGGACTCGTAACATATGCGGTGCCCTAGCCATCGGTACGGTGCCTACCTATACTATAAACTATTCCTTTACGATGTTGCTCACACGAGCTGTCAAGAGTATGCATAAAGCATAGTCCCAGCCATCGTAGTGCCTGTAATCCATTTAGGATCCATATTTCTTTTCTAAGTCACAATGTTGCTCACACGAGCTGTCGAAGACTCGTAACATATGTGGTACCACAGCCATCGCGTCGATACTATTTTAACGGCATAAAGCCTACTATCTCTTTCGTCTCATTTCTTCGATCATCTTCAATATCAAATGCTTCCGATTTGCTGAACATTGACAATGTATATGTCCAAGGAATAATAAGTAAGATTTACATTACGAACTTACCGGATTGGATTGCAGTTTAAGAAAGACTTCAAAGACTAATCCGCCAATTTCCCTTTTTCGCGATCTGTAGCACGATCGTAGTCTACATTCACCAATCATTCAATTCTCACATTAAGTCATATAATTTAGTCATTCAACACAATTTAGTCCTTTTTAGGAAAATTACGGTTTTACCCCTAATAGTTTCCTTTTATTCAATCTAGTCCTTTCAACACAAAACATGCAAAATAACCATTCTCTCACACAACCAACCATAGCCGAATTCTCTAGGGTGTCTATCCAACCCCTTCACACATTATTTTCACGATAATACCTATAACTTCATTATTTTCACATTTTGGTCCTTAAACCCTAATTTTATCAAAAATCCCTTTACAAAAAGATTTAACCTAAGCATCAAACACTTAAATATTTCAAAAGCTTTCAAGAACAAGCATTTTCATCAATGGCAAGTTCGTAAATATTAAGAATTTCATCACTAAGTTTTAATTAACCATTTTTAATCTTAATTAAACCTATTTATAACCAATATAAATCATGCTAATCCACCCACTAAAGTACCTTAGGTCAATTTGCTCATTTGGTCCTTCCAATTATCATCTTTACTTTTGCACCTATTACGATTTAGTCCTTTCTATTCATTTACCTATTTAAACGTCGAAATTTCATACCCAAAATTTGATACGATGTTAATGACATCACTAATATTAAATAACTAATATTTATGACTCGACTCATCGGAGCTGTGGTCTCGAAACTACTGTTTTCAACACCACTAAAAATTGGACTGTTACATGACATTATCAGAATGCAAGAGTTTTAGCCAGAACTCTTTCACACATCTACAATCATGCAGCACATGCAAAATAGTCTCTTGCATTCCTCCACAGAACAAATAGCAACAATCATCTATGAGGTGCCCTCTTGCCCTTTCCATATTCGTGAGAACCTTTTTATGTTTGATTAGTCAAAAGACCTATTTGATCCTTGGTTGTAGGACAACTTTCCAAATGATCTTCCAATTCTCATTATCTTGCACCCTTGGCTCATCCATAAGGCTACTATAAGCATATTTTATTGAGAATTTCCCATCCACCGTTGGTTTCCAAAGACACAAATCCGCACTAAGAACATCCTTTGGGGAATGACAAACCGTTAAATATTCCAAAACATCCTTATGAAATAGCTCAGCTAACTCCTCCCATTTCCAATCTTCATTCACACTAACAAAATCACATACTTTAACATGTGGAGAAACCTGCTTTTCAGGAGTTAGATGATCCTTTAATAACCCTAACCTCGGTATCCATACATCATTTATAAAACTAGTATTTCGGCCATCCCCTATACTCCAGCAGATTTTATCCCGGAGTGTCCCTCAAATCTTTGACAGAGATTGCCAAATATAGGAACATCGAGCTTTAGCAATCACTTGAGGACAAACTTCAATGACTTTATATTTGCTCTGCAACACTTTAACCTAGAGTGAGTTCACCTTAGAGACAAGATTAAATGCAAGCTTCTTCATGAATGATGTATTTTGAGGTAAAAGGCATCTAATATCGAGACCCCCTTAATGCGTCGACTGGCAACATTTATCCCATTTAACCAAAGCTATTTTCCTCCCACTACTCGTAGAACCCCAGATAAACTGACAAACAATAGCTTCTATCTTCTCATGAATTCCAACCGGTATCATTACTACCTACATAAAGTAATCCGAGAATGCTAAAAGCACCGATTTAGCTAATGTTATTCTTCCAGCCATTGACAATAAACTTGCATCGAACCCATTCAATTTTGACTGAATTTTTCTACCAAAAAAAAGAAAAGTTTTCTTTGTGGTACGATTGTGGAAGAGCGAAACCCCCAAATATGTGCCCAAGTCCTCAGAAAGTTGAAACTTGAATGCATTCGCTATTTCAATCTTGGTACTCAACTCAGTATTAGTAGAAAAATGTATCATTGATTTACCAGAGTTGACTTTATGTCTTGAATACAAGCAAAACTGGTCAAGGATAGCCTTCATCACTCTTGCATTCTCCAAACTTGCCTCCCCGAATAACACCAAGTCGTCCATGAAGAACAGGTGAGACAAAGGTAAAGCCCCTCTTCCCAGAACAATAGGTTTCAAACCCCTAGACTTCACTATAATCCTCGAAAGAAATACACTATTTTAAAACATGTTTGTATGTTTAAAAAAGACTTATAAGTATAAAAAGCCTTTAAGAAAAATCGAAAAAAATCAAATGATATCTTGCACTAAATTTATATCCAAGTGAACCCCTATCATTAATCAAAAAATAAATTAAGCTCATCAATTAACGGTTTCTGTTTTTTACCATGTTGACTATTAAATCAATTGGTGGACCAATCAAATAACGATATGTGGCAAGTTCTATTTTAATCTTATAACAATGTAAAAAATTCATAAAAGCTTATAAAAAATTCAGAACAAGTTTTAATAAATTATAAAATTATAATTTTTTTTAAAAATAAAATATTAAAAATATATAAAGATTTATTTATTGGTTCCTCATTTTGAAAATTAAAATGATCATGCGACATTAGACCAATCATTAGATAGTGGGAATAGTTGTAAAATATTTCATGTTGGCATATGTTAATATTATCAACAGTTAGAAAATGAAAATTTGATTTTGTAGTAACTAACTATGCCAAAATACTTTATATCATACCAGGGACGAAACCATAAATTTTTTTAAGAGAGATCGAAATTATATTGTAATTTTTACAATAGTAAAAATGTAATTTTATCATTTTAATAGCATATATCTTTATAATTTTTAAAATGTTAAATCAATTTTTTGTCATTTTTAAGGGGGACAAAGTATAATTTTACTTTTACTAATTGAAATTTTAAAATTTTTTTAAAGGCATAAATAAAAAAAATTTCATTTTAAGGAGGTTGGGCTCCAATCAACCTCTTACTACGCCACTATATCATACAATACTAGGAAACATTACTTTAGATTATATATGCCTTAAATCTTAATTGAAAATAAACTCAAATATTAAATTGCATATATTTAACTTGTGTATCACACGGATAATAAGTAGTTGGATGTAATGGTAAGATATATTGTATTCTCAAGGGAAGGATCTAAGTTCAAAATTTGGAGACGATATTGTTGGGAGAGATAACCACATATCCCGTACATGGATCATAAAATAGACATTAAAAAGAAAATATGAACTTCAAAAAGAAAAAAATTAGTTTTAACTGTAAGATAGTTAGTTGACATATGTCATAACACCTTAATGACAGGTGTATATTACAAACTGTTTTTATGTAGGTTAATGATTAATATATGCAATTGAAAAAGTTAAAGTTAAAAAAAGTAATTATTTAGATAAAAATATCATGGAGATTTTTATATTAAGAGTTTGATTATATTTGTTTTTTATACTAAAATATAAATAAATAAATTATTATATATTAGACTACAAAGTAAACCAATTATTCTGTAAAAATTTATAGATTAAATACTTAAATGAGAAAAATAGATAAATTATATTTTGCCAATGCATTGTTTTATTTTTAAAAAAATTGCTTTTATAATAAGCATCTTGCTGCCAACCCAAATCGAGTTGACATTGATTTCACATTTAAAGTTGCTTATGGTTTAGGCTGATTCAATGCAGGCAATCTCTTGGTGTTCAAATCCTAGGCTACGGCTTGGGGAGTTTAGGGATTTTTTTTTTCTGTAGAGAATTTCCTGTATATATTGATTATTTTAAGTCGGCATAATGATAAAAATAATTCTTAATGTTCGGGTATGAGGTAACTTTGGTCCTTAATGCTTTTTTTTGAGCACTTTCATATTTAATTTTTTTTGTCAAATTGATCAGTTTTTAACGTGATAATACGTAGTCGTTAGTTGATTAGCGGTCAACATAAATCGTTGATGTGACGATTCAAATATAATTAAATACTGATGTGATATTATTTTATCTTATATGTCATGTCAGTAAATTATCTTTTAAAAATAATAAAATTATTAAATAATTTTAATTTTTAATTTTCATATATTTTTTCCCATTGTTTCTTTCTTAAAATCTCTTAATCTATCAAATGAAATTTGAGTTTTTAAAATTTGATAATTTTTAAAAATCAAACTTAAAAACTTGAGTTTTTGAAACTTATTCTTTACCCCAAATAAAAAAAACCCTAAATCTTTTACCCTTATTCCAGACAAATACTTTATTATTATTATTATTATTATTATTATTTTGCTTATTTCAAAAAAGATATATCCAAGTTTTATAATGGAAAATCGAAGTCCTTCACTAGTCTTGCCGATGCTGTCACTGCTTCCTCTGTTAAAGAATTTGCGACTTTTTTACCTAAATATTATAAAAAAAATAAACAATAACCAAAATGGTACTCCTAGTTTATTATTAACCAAAATGGTATGTTTAGTTAAGTGGAGGGACTCTAAGTGGTGGCATTAGGGGGTTTTTCTGACACAATTTTTTTTTTATATATTAAAAAATAAAAAAATATTATTTTATTGGTGGAGGGACTTAAAGTGGTGGCATTAAGGGGATTTTTTGTACACGAGAAAAATATGAGAAAAAAAACCTGACACTCAATGAAGGAACACAAAGTAGCGGCACCTATGGAAGATTTTTAAGTGGCGGCACTAAGGGGTGTTTTGCCACTTAGCAGCATCCCATCGTGCCGTGGTGTGTGTGTAGAAGATTAAAGATGTGGAAATTAATTTGAGTGGTTGAAGATTTTTGGTAGGTGATAAAAATTAAATAAAATAAAATTTTTGTTATAAAATAGGTGGGGAGGGGGGGACCAACGAAATTTGAAGGAAAAAAGAAAGAAAAAAGAGAAAGAAAGAAAGAAAGAAAGAAGGAAGGAAGGAAGAAGGAAGAAAGAGAATAAGGGGAAGAAAGAGAAGGAGAAAAATATAATATGTTTATTTTTAAATTTAATTTTAAAATATTTTAATTTATTAGTTAGTAGTAATAATATGATTGATTTGTTATTATAATTTTATTTATTTAATAGGTTGATTAAAAGAGTAAATTAAGAGGAGTGGAAGAAAGGTAAGTTTAATTAATATTTTAAATTTGGTTAATTTTAAATTTAAGTTTAAAATATTTTAATTTGTTAGTAAATTTGATTATTTTAAGTTTTTTTTTTTGTTTAATTTAATTTTTAATTGATTTGTTATTTAATGTTGCTATAGTTGAGTAAATTAAGAGGAAAAGAAAAAAATATAAGTTTGGTTATTATATTATTATTAATTTACTTTAATTTAATTTTGTTAGTTAGTAATTTTATTTTATTGTTAGTAGTAGTAAGTAAGAAATATTGTTGTTCATATTTATTAATTTAAAATTTAATAATATTTAAATTTAAATAGAATCAAGTATAGCATTTAGTTATAGTTATTTAAATAAAAGTTGAATTATTTAAATAAGTTTTTTTACCAAGCTAAATTTCATTATACAAGTCGTAAGATTGTTTAATAAAATGAGAAAAAAAAAACCATTACAAGTGTTTAATAAAATAAACAATAATCCATTTTTAAGCTATAATTAAAATTAGTTACAAGTATGAAATTAAAAAATTTAATTGAAATAATATTAGAATATATTTATAAAATAGTTATATAATACGGGTAAAATTAGTTATATAATAAAATTATAAAAAATTAATATAAAATTTTAAATATTTTTTATTTAAATAGTAAAATTAATAATTTTAATTTGGATCTCATGTGAATATATGTATGTTTTAAATTTATATAAAATATAAAAAGATAAAAATACTCCAAAATAAATTTATTATTTTATAAAAATAAGAGATTTTTAATAATTCACAAAAAATTAAACCTAACTAATTAATTACTAAAATATAATATAAAAATAATTAATTACCAAAATAATATCCCCATCATATTATTTACCAAAATGGTACAAAATAAATATTTATTTTGTATCATTTTAGTAAATAACGGTGTGTGGATACCATTTTGGTATATAAATATATATTTTGTACCATTTTAGTAAATAACCCATTTTGGTATTTAATTATTTTTTTGTATTATACTGGTAAACTTATGTATTAAACTAATTGATAATTTTTTTTTAAGTTGCAGAATGGCTTCACTAATTAACTCGGAACGTCCTCACATAGCCAAATCGGTGAATGCGGATACACACCAAGCCAATATGAATGTAAAAAAATTATTATTCGTTCATTATGTCATTCACGATATTATTATTTGTTTACAAAATTAATTTTGGTTATACTAACTATTTTTGTAAATTAACAGCAAGAGCTCGCGTATCGTTCATTGAGGGGTCGTGCATAGGGCCTCAAATTTCCCCCTCATGACCGTTTGCTTCCGTACTTACGGGATGCCGGATTTGGATCAGCGGCATTGATCCAAAAATTTGAGCTACGATATGATTTAATCAGTGCATTGGTGGAGCGTTGGCGCCCGGAGACCCACACATTTCATCTGTCTTGTTGGGAGTACACTGTGACATTGGAGGATGTTGCGGTCCAACTAGGGCTACCAATCAATTGTGTACCGGTCACCGGTATTAGTTCGTTTCAAGAGCCGGCAACGTTGTGCATCCAGTTATTAGGTCGCTCACCTAGTAATAACAATGACTTTACATTATTGTTATTTACATGGTTGAAGAGTAATTTTGAGCACTTACCCGAATACGCAACTGAAATTGAGGTTTCTTGGGCCATTTGAGCTTATATTTTGCTAATGATAGGGGGCATACTCATGCTGAACACAAATAACAATAAGATCCACTTGATGTACTTGCCCCTACTAAGAGATTTGCGAATAATTCATGAATATAGTTGGGGATCTGCGGTGCTTGCCATGCTATATCTAGAACTTTATCGTACCACAAACCCTTCTTCTCGGGATATGGGTGGATGCCTAGTGCTATTGTAATCTTGGACACTTTATCGGATGCCATTCTTGGCATCCGTTAGGCACCAGACATATGTTTTTCCACTCATTAATAGGTGATTACCATATACCAAAATTTTAATTATTTGACATATTTTATTAATTATATTATTCTAACAAGTTGTTTTTTGTTTTCTTAGATGGAAAGCAAAACCGAGGATCAGGAGGCAGTACACAGTTCCCATGTATCGTTTGATGCTCGAGCAATATGCCGGAGAAGAGGTATGTTATTCATTAACATGTTAAATTATATTACTTGACTTGTGTTAATATGGTTGCATGTTACTAAATTATATTACTTTACTCTTATTAGTATCTTGACATGTTATTAATTGTGCAGATCATTTGGACCCCATATGTACAGCCAAAAATCCCCGCTGTTATTCCCGCCTCGACATTCCTCCACTCAGACCAATGGTGCATTAACGCACCGATAATCAATTTTCAAATAGTGGAGTGGTATGCTGGGGATCGAGTACTCCGGCAGTTTGGTTGTAAACAGCCTATCCCACAATCGCCATTTCAATTAGGGTCTATTCATGGGATGGATAAGAAGGGGAAAGCAAATTGAAATTGGGGGAGTGTGCATGGACAATATGTTTATGTGTGGAACAACCGGATGATGCGAGTACCTCCGATGGAGTACACTCCGGATTTGCAGTCATCGGTACAGTACATGCAGTGGTTGATTGAGGTTGGGAAACCATATTTACTTGGTGCTTCATCGACGATAATTCCCCAATACATGTCTCGACAAGATCGCCCCTATCATGTAACTCTTACCGCAGAGCCATAGCCAATACCAGAGCAACAAGAAAAGGAGGAGGAAGAGGCATTGGATGACGATGATTCTTATCGTCCTGATTTTGCGGGATCGTCACATATGCATAGCTCATCAAGCCAAGGATATCAGCCTCAATTTGATAAGCCACCGCAATACTCTACTCCTCCCAGGCAATACTCTACTCCTCCGGGGCAAATGGACCCTAATGATGACGATGAGCTTGACGAGCAACCTCGATGTAGTCGCCGACCACCACGAAGATATACCCTGAGAACCACAACATCTAATCATGGATACTAGGGTTGTATCTAATAATGTTTAAATTTGACTATTGATAAATTATAATGATGAATTTTTTCTCCATAATGTACATATATTTTAACCTATTTGATCATTTATTTAAATTTCATAATAGGAAGGACTAAATAGCAATTTATCCAAATTGAAATTATGAGTCATCATGGGAATTAAATTGATTAAGGAGGGGCAAAAGAGTAATTTGGTGAAAGATATTTTGGAGGCAAAGTTTTGGGCCAAAGTGTAAAGTTGGAAGGCATAGGGACTAAAAGTGTAATTTTACCATTTTTATTAAGTGAGATATTTTTGAAGAAAAGTCTAGAGAATTTGAGAGATGAAAAATCAACCGAAAGATGAAAATATCATCTTCTCTTTAAAAGTCCAACCGTCCATGACCATCTTCTAACTATCCAACTTTTCTTTTTATTCCAATTTAGTTCCTTCACCATTGTTAAGCCCTCCAAGCTTCAAAATCCTCCATTTTCTTTGAAATTTCCTTAAGAAAGGCATAGAGGGAAGCTAGTAGACACCTTAATTTCCTTATAGAGTCCACTTTGAAGTGTTAAAGTGGATAGGAATTGAATTAGAATTTTGGAAATTCAAGAACAAAGGTAAGAGATGATTCAATTTTCATGACATACATGTATATTTACATAATCTAGCATGAAAAAGTATTGAATTCTATTCTTAAGCTTATATGTGTTTGTATGAAATTGAAGAAAGAGGAATGTAGGAGAAGGACCAAATTGAAGAAAAAGGAAAGGAGAAAGCTAAGGTGTGAGAAGAAATTATCTACAAGTGAGGTAAGTACTACAAGTATTAAAAGGTTTAGAATTAATTAAGTTAAAGTATTTATAATTTTAACATAAATGATTAATTATGATAAGAATGATATGTTTAATTATAAGTGTTAATTATGTATGATTGAATGAAATTTAGTATAAAGAAACATGAGAAAGGAATTATTCTCATTGAAACAGTTTGGACAGAACCAGAGGACTAACTAATAAAATTCACCAAAAATTATATATAAATAGTTAAGGGTCGAATAAAATATGTAATTAAATCTTATTGAGTTTAGTTTCATATGGAAGAAACGGTGAAAGAAAAGGAATTGTGTACTTTGAGATATACTAGTTTTTGTGTAACAAGGTCAGAGTAGGTTTGAGTTCCCCTGTTGTGACTTTGAAAAATCATAGAAAAATTATTAGAGAATTAAATTTATATGGTTAATTCCTTAATAATTATATTTTCAAAAGAAACTAACGGGAACTTCATTTGATCTCTGTACAAAAAGATAGATAATTTTTAGTGAAGAAAGGTTGAAACTGTTAGGCAGCAAAGAAGGGGTAAATTGAAAGAATTTACTGTACAAATTGGATAAAGTAAAAATTCTAAAATTTTTATGGTAAGATATATTTGAGTCTAATTTTAGAAACATCAAACGAATTATAATTTTGAATTCTTTAGCTCAAGATATAAACAATTTCGTGACTGTGACGCAAGTGGACAGCTTTGAAAATTAATGTGAAAATAAAATTAAGAGGTATATGATGATGAACTGGGTTTAAGGGTGTTATGACCCTAAATTAGAAACCCTTAACCTTAATTCCAAAACCAAAGTGCAAATATAAAAATTATTAATTAAATACAAATGTTAAACATAATTAATTTCAAATTCATTCATAAACTTAATTAATTTCAAATGAAAAATGTGCAATACAAATATCTTAAGCCCTACTCGATCCGGATGACTGACCATTATGATAGGTTCGTTGAGGGCAATTACGCCGAGTATGCCCAACTAGCCTACACAGTCCACACAACTTGCCGCCGTCTGTTTTCTCCATAATATCCATTTCGTTGCGGATTCTGGTGATATGGGGATGACCTTTCAGATTCCTTTGTAAACCTTTGTTCGGGATAAGCTCGAAAGTCGTCGGAGGTACCTCCCATGAGGACAAGTCAGGCAGGACGGGGAACTCATTTTCCCAAATACGTAACGTACACTAGAGAGTGTAAACGGGGTCGATGAACTGTTCAACATTGAGCGACACTTTCGCACAAGCTGCAACGACATACGCACAGGGAAACGAAGTGTATCGAACCTTCTACAATCATAGTGTCTGTTTTGGAGATCAACCCCGTATGACCTAAGTGGGATACCAGGTCGACACCCAATGGTCTTAATAACTTGAAATCGTTGAAACTGTCGTGAATATATTTCAACGTTCATCGTCCTCGCACTTTGACAGTTTGCATCCATTGCATTCCTAACAGCTTCGACAAACACATGTCCGGTGTTCATCTGATCGATTTGTCGCATCCCCATTATTGGCATCAAGGTAGCCAGCCTATAGAACGTAACAGAGAACACGGATGAAATCGGAAGATGTCGTATTCTCTTCAACACGCCGTTAATCGACTCTACCAGGTTGGTCGTCATTTGACCATATCGATACCCCTCATCAAAACTTTAAGACCATTGCCACAGCTCCATGGTACCTAACCACTCGCGTAGAGGCTTGTTCGTTTGACCTTTCATGTCACGCTCAATTTTGGTTATTCTTTACGGGAATCGGTGTGGCTCTAGCTTGTATGCTGTAGGAATATTAAGAAAACATAAGTTACAGTCTAAAATTAAAACATTAAAAATATAATTTGAAACTTAATTTTTTTTACCTATTTTCACAAGTCGTCTCCGTTAGTCTGCATTCTTATATTCTCGTTGGAAGTTAGCCGCAATGTGTCGGCTGCAGTAAATCGATTTCCATAGTACACCAGTACGCCTAATGGCTTCAATAATACACTTCCCTTTATTGGAGATGATGCAAATATTATCGTTATGAATCATATACCTCCGCAGGTTTCTCAAGAAGAATTCCCAGGATTCCATGTCTTCTTTGTCCACAATAGTGAATGCTATTGGGAGCACATTTTGATTCCCGTCTTGAGCCACCGCAATTAGTAGGATCTTCGTATATTTCTCATATAGCCACATCCCATCTACCTGGACAAATGGCTTGCAGTGAGGAAAAGCTCGAACGCAGGGATCAAACGTCCAAAATATATACTGAAAAATTCTTCTTCCTGGTTGTATGTTATTATCTGAGCCATAATAAGGTCGTGTCACCAACTTAATCGCAGTCCTCGGCACATACTGTCGCATTGCGGCTATCCATCATTGCAGCTCATTGTATGATGCATCCCAATCACTAAACAATTGTTCCATTGCCATCTGTTTCGCAATCCATGCTTTTCGATATGAAACCCGATAATGGAATCGTGATTGCATTTCCACAATCAGTGTAGAAACCTTGATGGTCAGATCGTTCTTAACCATTAGCATGATATGTGTGCAGATGATTCTGGAATCAAGTTTTCGGTGATCTTCTGACAAACGTGTTGAACTGCATGTGTGAGGCCCATCAATTTTTCTTATCTCCCACATCTGCAACTTCTGGATAAATGTAGCTCGCACCCGCCACTTGCAACCTTCCGTCGACTTCCAGCACTCCCCAATATACAATGTCGGTTTAGACACTACGACTTTGTAGTCTATCGACACATTCATACTATATCGCTTAATAGCAAATATGCACTCTTCCTTGGATTCAAATTTTTGGCCCACAAACCTACTGCTACGGTCGCTCGATGAGCAGGTACTATTTCAGGGTACCCCGCGAACTTGGCATGTGTCGCATCGGGGTCTATAAGCGACATGTGTGCCCTAGAAGGATTATTGTGCATCACAATATGTGTAACTGGATTTTCGACTAGATTTTCATCGCCATTCACCCCTTCATCGTCAATATCATCTGGGACCTCATCCACATCCGGATCACTATCAATATCGACTTCATTATCAGAAGGAATACTACTATCATATCCACCATCTTCATCTGCATTATTCTCGGGCGCAGGAGCATTAAGATCAATGTCTAGCCCACGTACGATTGATTGACTTTCAATGTTCGATACTGGAACCACACGGAGTTGAATCTTCATTTTCTAATGGAGTTGGATCCTCATTTTGTACAACTCGGCAAACAATTGAATCGGTGCATTTGGGTCACTTTGATTCGAACAATAAAGAGCGAACATTGTCTCCACGTCTTCATCGTTTACAAGTTCCATCTCGGTGAATTTGATGGGAGCTGTCAAAACTGGAAACTTGTAGAAAAGTTTCGAGATCCTTCTCCCACAATGTCTAAAATTTTTTGCACTAATCCTTGCTTTTCATATCATCAACCGAGATATTTCGACAAAATCTCATTCCTATTTGTTCCCGACAATCAAATATACATCCAACCGATGTTCTCAAAATTACTTCATCAAAATAAATGCATACAAAAAATTGATTATTCATCTTCAATAAATCTGTTAAAAATTAAATAAAATTTCAATAAATAAAATACGATTTTAAAAAGATATCATACTGAAATAAATGTAAAAGTAAACACATTACCTTTCTTTCCTTCTTCTTTCTTTCCTCTCCTTCTTTCTTTCTTTCTTTCTTTCTTTCTTTCTTTCCCGTTTATTTGCTCTCCCCCTTCCTATTTTATAACAAATTATAAACCTAACCTTAATCCCCCAACCATCCTTTTTTAATTTTACAATCAAAATAAAAGAAACACACACGTGGCACAATAGGGTCCTGCCAAGTGGCAAAACACCCCTTAGTGCCGCCACTTAAAAATCCTCCATGGGTGCCGCCACATTGCGTTCCTCCATTGGGTGTCAGGTATTTTTCTCGTGTACAAAAAATCCCCTCAGTGCCGCCACTTTAAGTCCCTCCACCAATAAAATAATATTTTTTTATTTTTTAATATATAAAAATAATAGAAAAATAAAAAAATTTCGTGTCAGAAAAACCCCCTAGTGCCGCCACTTAGAGTCCCTCCACTTAACTAAACATACCATTTTGGTAAATAATAAACTAGGGGTACCATTTTGGTTACTATTTTTTTTATAATGTTTAGGTAAAAAAAGCTAGAATTTGCAAAACTAGACAATCCCTATAATAGGGAACGCAAGAACTTAGTAACTCGTGGTTCAAACCGATTAGGCAACTCGTATGGAAGTGCAATGGCTCTCGGAACTACTATGAGTATCTTTGACTTGAACTTGATGTCATCATCACCGTCTAGTTGACTTCCACCTCTACATCCACAGTATAAAAAATCAACTATGATTAGTTCATCGATAGCTACTCAATCCAAATTGAACCCTCCGTGCCGATCTTTCTCCTTGTCAAATCTACAATTTGTTGTTGTTGTTGCCGCTGCAACTCCTAACATGGCTGGTTTGGCTGGATTAGAAGTAAAGATTTAAGGTTTTTGATTTCATTAGGGGCAAAGATTAGGTTTTAAACACCCAGGTTTTTAAGTTTGATTTTTTAAAATTATCAAATTTCAAAAACTCAAATTTCATTTGGTAGATTAAGAGATTTTAGGGAAAAAACAATAGAGAAGAAGATCTGCAAATTAGAAATTAAAATTATTTAATAATTTTATTATTTCAAAAAATAATTTTAATAATTTTATATTTTTAAAAAAATAATTTTAATAATTTTAAAATCATTTGCTGATGTGTCACGTCAACATTTAATTACATTTGAACCGCCACATTAACGATTTATGTTGATCGTTAGTCAACTAACGGCCACATAAGCATCATCGTTAAAATTTCATCAATTTGATAAAAAACAAATGTTAAGTATAAAAGCGCTTCAAAAAAACATTAAAGGTCAAAGTGATCCAACACCCAAACGTTATGGGCTATTTTTTTAATTATGCCTTTTAAGTTTATGTATGTTTATTATGAAAATAGGATGCAGTTCATTACCAACAGAGGGTGTTATTAGGTTGTCACGAGACTAGAACTTGGGTCTTGCAAGCCGTGCGGCTTTTGACGATTCTTTTGCTTCAAACATGCTTGAGCCAACCTATTTCTCGAAAGTGAAAATTTTTTAAGGGGAATTCTCTAATGCATCGAAATAAAGTGGAAGCAAACTCAAAAGACAAAAACTCGAATCGAATAGAAAAACCACAATAAAGGAATGTGCGCAATGCGTTTGAGTAATGCTATCAAATATATTCAATAATTATGAATGAAATGATTAAAAATGAGGGAAAAACCTCTATTTATAGTTAAACTCCTCTAAATTCAACGATATAGTTTAAATGAAATTGACGGTTAAGATTAAAGCCTATAGTCCTAATGGATTTAAACTCTATATAATCTTATCCCTCAGGATTTATAATATTCACCATGGTAACTCTAGTTTTACTTGCGTGTGCCACTAGGCCACCAAAGCACTTTAGTTTTACTTGAGTGTTCCACTAGGCCACCAAAGCTTCAAGTAGATAGGCCTTTTCATATGTTCCAAGAATTGGGTTAGTTCAAGGGGGTGAAATAAGCCTCATTTAATCCGTCATGGGCTTTGATTCGCGACCTGTGACATTCTCCCGCATCCATTCTCGTGACTCCCTCGTCGCTTCCTTGGAATGACATTAGTTTGACTCGTCTAGGAATTGTCTTAATGCCTTGGCCGATTCCAAACCATTCTTTTTGTTGGGTAGTTTTGTCCCTCAAAACATTTGTCTTGACTTATGTCTTTACTGTTGTATAACACGAACTGTTTCTCTCTTTTGTACATCTTGATTGTAAGATGCCATTGCTTTTACTTGCCTTCATTGTGACTCACCTCAATTGAGATCCCTTTGATCCTCCTAGTTGAGTATTGCCACTAACTCTGATTTGTAAGCTCCTCAATTTACTCACTTCAGAACTCTGAATGTGACCTTGTGTCTTGATGAACCTAAGATCAAATGACATTTGTTCTTGATAATGACTTGTGGTAATCACATAAACTAGTCAAATATTCATTGGTGTCTACATAATCATTAATGATCAAACTCAATGCAATGTTAAACTCGATAATTGACAATTTAAATTGCTTCCCCATAAGGTGAAACTTAACTACATTAGGACAATTCAAATGTAAAGTTTTCAAGAATATTGAATTCATAAGTGGTATAAAATTCACGAGTCAACTTAATAAATGCAAGACAATTATTCACCAAGTAATTTTACCAACCAATGTTCTCAAACAATGCAAATAATGCAAATACATAAGTAGAACATGCTTTCCTTATAACAGTCCATTTTTTAGCTGTGTCAAAAACAGTGATTTCAGGACCACAAATTCAACGAGAAAATTTTTATAATGAGTGTTTAAATTAAATAAGTCAATAATAATTTCATATGAATTTTTAAATTAAAGAATTTTAATTATTGAATTAAAACCACGTTTGGTTCGCTGTAATGGAATAAAGCTGTAATGAAATAGAGTTGTACTGTAATATAGTTGTAATAGAATAGGGTTGTAATCAGTAATTTAGTTGTTTGGTTGAATGGAATGGAATAGAGCTGTAATAGTATTATTGTGTTTGGTTGAATGGAATGGTGTTGTCATAGCATAAGAAAAAAGACTTAAATGAGTAGAGTACCATTGGCAGAATTTTTTTAGGTATATGATTATTGTTATTAAATTTTAATAAGATTATTATTAAATATAATTTAATAAAAATAATAAATAATTTAATTATATTTTAACATAATTATTATTAAATACAATTTAATAAATGATATATAATTTAATAATATTTTTAATATATATTAAAATATAAATTAATAAAAATCATAATATATAATATTAGAAAAATAGTATATAACTTACTTTATTAATTTTAAACTGCAATGTATATATAATGTACTTAAATATCATTAGTAAAACAAATAATTTAATTATCTTTTAAACTAAAAAGTAAAGGATAAAAATAATAAATAACTTGAGAATTATATTTTACATTCAAATATAATATTCTTACATTTGCAAAATCATGGCTTATATGCCACTAATTCTACTCTGAATTATTCATAAACATCGCTTATAGTACACACTAGAGAATTATTCATAATTTAATTGTTTTATTTACTCATAAACATCACTTATAGTACACATCAGAGAATTATGAAGTTTCATGGATATACACCAATAATTCTACTCTGAATTATTCAATTCATGTGTACTCTTTCCTTTCTGTAGGCAAGTACTAGCTCAGTATAGCAACTCCGAGAACTTCAATGATCCGTGGTATATTGTCAATAACCTTCGATGCCATGTTGCTGAGTGGAGTCTCGGCGTTGTAAGCAGAGAAATGGACTCCCAGGGCAGCCCTGCTTGAAGGGTCAAGGTTATTCTTCCAAGAAGCATCCCACTCAACCGCTTTAGTAGTACTGCATGCTACGGTAGCTCCTCCAGGTACAGTCAATCTTGCTGAGTTCTATTTAAACCAAGCAATTATTGTTACTTATAGTTATAAATATATCCTAATTATGGAGTTTTGAGAAATTACTTGAGGGAAGAATCTCTTGAAAATCATCCTATAGTAGTAAGCTACATTTGTAGTTGGTGTGTTGTAAGGGAAGATGTTAGATGCGTTAAGCATCATCTTATTGGTTACCTGAAAGTATAAGGTGAAAATAAAGAAGTCAACCCTTCACTCTTTTTTAACTTGATTCCAAATGGAAATGAGATGATGTTACTTACATGTGCTTTGAGACCATCCCCATGCAGATGTTGCTTTGTTAGCTCTTAAACAATCATACAGGTGCAAGGCCTTAATCAGCATAAAAAGCAACAAAATAGACCAAATCTCAGTATCTTCTTACATTCAAACTCCCCTGATGATAATCAAAGTGCCATATAAGATGGATCCATCACCTTTCGATAGGTTTCTTGGTGGAATTCATCCTGTAACACCCCTCACCCAGTCCGATCATCGAACCCGAGGCAATGGATGCCATAACATACATTATACATTCAAAAACAATTTAATGATCTTTAAAATCACTCTTCTCTTTTCTTTTTTTTTAAGTTTGAGAGACTTTTACCGAAACTTAGTTGAGCAAGTATCAGTAGAATTCAAGGAATAAAAATTTCAAAAACCACTACAGAATCCTACCAGTAGAACTGGTAGTTCTACCGGTACAACTCAGACAACTACTAGTATAATATACTCCAGTAAGCAAGGTAGTTTTGGCCTAGGACTTCTACCGATATCCAAATCCAACTACCGATACAACTAGGGTAACTATCGATATAACCCTAGGCAGTAGCCGAAACCACTTAAAAAATTCATCAATATGCAAATTTCATGCTTCAATTAACAATGAACATATCATAAGGTTTATAACACATGTAGATAACATCCTAATTACATGTCACTTATAACCGGACCAACATAAATGATTAGTTACCAGATAGTGACCTCTAAGAGTAATCCAATCGATAGCTTGAATCCGACGGTTTGCAAAGGAGAAAATCAAACGAGGTAAGTTTACTTAAAGCTTAGTAAATTCGTAATATACTTAATCTTCAACTTGCCATGAAGGATGTAATTTTAACATTTTACAAGATAATTCAATATCTTGATCGTAGTTCGTTAAAATTACCTATACTCCACAAATCTCACAAGGTTAGTGAGTTCATATGTAATACGTAAAATTTTATCCAGATATTAAACTTGTTCATGAAAGACACATTTGGTATATAAACTTACAATACATTTCAAATATCTATATTTAATGTCTCAATCCAACACATTTTTGCACATAACCATTTCACATAATTATTATGTAAATTCATTCCCTAATCCCATAACTTATAATCATTTCATTTACTTAAATAACACATAATCGCTCTGTACTATACATTTTGTTTCAACAATTAATCCATCATATACTCATTAATCATACATTCCCATTTCAAACGTTTGTATCAACGTATTTCAACTCACTTACCTTGACCATATAACATCTCATATATATAAATTTATTTAAACCTTTATCACCCACTAATCCAAAAGGATTAACATCAGATACTCATGAAAATGCTCACACAAGCTAAAACTGTAACATGTATACCCAGAACAAGAGAAGCGAAAACCCCTTCAAAATCCTCTACTGAACAAAGATTAACATCAAATTCTCTTTATTGCTCTGATACTTTTTTCTGCAAGTTACTCTATTTCTTTGGCTATTATGGCCAAAACAAGAGAAGCGAAAACCCCTTCAAAATCCCTTACTGAATCAACAGCCACTGTGGTTCATCACGCCGAACAATTACCATCAAGGGAACCTGTTCTATTCCTCTCAAAGGCGGTAAAGGACAGATATCATGAAGTCATGCTCAAGAGAAACTGTCACCCAGAGCAGGGTTTCTAGTTATCTCCACAATGGCCGTTAAGGAAACAAGTTACAAGGACGATCTCTCGCTTGGGCTGAGAGTCTTTTTGTGACCATCAGGCTGGTTATTCCACCACTATGGTAAGAGTGTTCTATGCCAACTTAATGGATTCTAAACAGGAGTTTATTTTTTTCGAGAGGGCTTAGTACCTTGGAGTACGACTCACATCAACGTACTTTTCCACATCGCTGAAAGAGCAGATACTCACTCTGCATTTTTAAAGGAGTTAACTGATGAAGGTACTGACCTGGTGATGCGAGATCCATGCATCGAAGAAGCTATGTGGACTGGCAACGGTCCACATAACTACATTATGCACCGACATTATCTCACCACTCAGAGCAAGGTATGGTTCCACTTTGTTAACAGTCGAATTCTGCCTTCAACCCATAGCAGAACTATGACGCTGGATCGTATGTATCTTTTGCACTCCATTCTAAAAGGCCGCCATATCAATGTCGACACAATTTTACATGATGAAATTACTGAAGCCGTAGGCAAATAGACAGGTATTTTACCTTCCCCTTCTTTAATAATGTTGCTCTGCAAACAAAGGGGTATTATGCCCTGAGATGGTTAGGAGGTGCTAGAGAACAAGGGGCCCATAAATGACATCTCGATGGAGCGTATGAGAGGGGGTAAGAAACCCCTATGGTAAAAGAGATACCCAAGAAGAAGAGACTGAGAAAGGAAAGAAAAAGAAGAAGCAAGAAAATGCACCCACAAACCCTCAGATGGGGAAGAAGCTGATGGAGATAGAACAACTTATTGGCGCATGGATATACGACAAATGCGACTTGTCAGCGTATTAGAAGAAATGGACTACAGACAAAACCTCTTCTATACTTATACTCAGGTATGAAACAAAGCCATTGTAGCTACATTGAGGAATCTGAGCCCTCATCCCATATCGAATTTCTCTATTTTCCCCTTAATTGTTAGAGAAGCCCAATCATCCTCTAAGCAACCCACTCTTGAAGGTAGAACTCATTCAGTCTCATCCCCAATAAGAATTCATATCTCCGATAATAAGAAGCATGAGGGATAATCCAAGGACATAGAGGACTATTTCAAAACATCGCTAGTCTGTTCGAGGATGAGTTTTCAAATAGCCTTGGGGCTAACATGGCGAAAAAAGAAGCTGTTGCTACGGATATGCGCACACCAGTTGTATCTGTGGGACTAGAAGCAGGAGAACGAGAGGAAAAAGATGAGGCAGGCACAGTTGAGAAGGTGAAACCTAAGGAGAAGAAGGACAATGAGGAAGAGAAGGAAGAAAAGGATAATGAAGAGAAGGAAGATGCCTCGACAAATTTCGAGAAAGAATTTGTCGATGCAACTACCAGTGCAGGGGCATCTAGTGAAAACTTGGCTCCACCTGAAGCGAGCCAGGCTGAGGCAATCACCGGCAGCGCTGAGGATCTTAACCCTCTAGCCATTGTGCCTTATATGGCACCACTTCGTGAAGTTCATCCATCTAATATGACTGTCGATGAGGCCTCCACTCAACCGACTGTGAAGGAGCAATTCGTTGCTCCGGTTGATTCCAAGGATAAAAAGAGAAAGAGGAAGGACAAGAAAAAGAGGCGTAAAGCAATAGAAGAGTGCCCAAAGAAGAGGAAGAAGAAAGCCAAGGTAGCCACTTCATCGGTTGCTGAACAACCAGTTAGTTTACTTTTTCAATAGTTAGTTGCAAGCATCTCATTGTCATTGCATTGTTATTTGTCATTGCATTTTTCATGTTAGTTTATCTGCATTATAGTTGCATTTTCATTTTCGTATGTATAGTATTGTCAGTGCATTAGGGACAATGCAGACAGTAAGTTTGGGGGGATCTTGTGTGAAATGAAAATATGATTACATCCACATATTTGAAAATTTATTTGTGTCTTTAGGTCAATGAAAGTAAGCAAAATTTCAACAAAAATGTGATAACAGTTCTTATTTTATGCATAAATCTTGAATTGCTTGGAATGCTTATATGTGAATTGGGAGAATATGAATGAATATTGAGCCTTCTATTTTTGGATGAATGATTGGAATTGCTTCAGTAATGAATTGGTAGAATCAATCTTTGAATCTTTAAATAACTTACCAATTGCAGCGACATTGTACTAATAAAAGACACTCCAATGTAAGTGCATTATGACTTATCAAGGAAAAACACTCCACTGCATGTGTTAGAAAAATTATCTAGCTAAAGGCTGTCACTACAAGAGTGTGTGTCGACGCAATTACATACTTCCTGGGGTTTGTTGCACCCCATCGTTGCTGCCCAGGAATAAAGGTAGAGTAATGCAATGACATCTCTCAGTCATTTATAAAAAAAGAAAGAAAGAAAGAAGAAAGAGAAAAAGAAGAAAAAAAAAAAGAAATATATGTTATATTGATCAAGAAAGGTTAAGACGTGTTACTAACATTAGTGAAGTTGCAGTTTTAGTTATTCATGCCTGTAAATTGTCGGCACATTATTCTATCATGTGAATACAATTTGTGCATTAGAATTCCAGAGGATTTAAGTTGTTAGAATAATGATTACGGTGACATGTTTTGTTTGTGACTTTGTTTACTTTTGTTTACTTGAGGACAAGTAAAAACTCAAGTTTGGGGGTGTGATAGCATTAGAAATAACACTTATTTTCTCCCTAAATTTATGTATTAACTGTCCCTTCTGTATTATATTTAGTATGCATGATAGTCATTTCATACTTAGTATTTACGTTTTCTAACTCAATGTTGTGTGGCTTACATTCTCGTTATTTTATCTCTTCAGTGCACTAATGTCGCCATATGCAGGATATGTATTGCATCTGAAATTGTCAGCGCAGGGATCCATCTCGGAAGATCGATGCTAGAAAAAGTTCAAAGATGCAGCCACAAGTTTAACTTGGAATTGTAGCTAGAAATGTCACCGCATGGAAACATATACTTTGTATGAGTGAATTCACGCTGCAAACACATCTAGAAGCACCAGCACAGGAGAATAACATGTTGTCGTCGCAATTAAAGATTATAGATTGTGCCCAGCGATGTCACGACAACCTGTAGATTTATAAAGAACACATCAGATCTGCGTGAGTGCACAGCTAAATTTTAACAAACTGCTACAGCTACAAAAGAAGTTGGATCTGATAAGAGATGGGATCTGCAATTCTCAAAGCTTATAAATAGAGGAGAGAAGAAGGAGAGCGGATATCAATAGGTGAAGAAATTAATTATATAAATTCTCTAAAGCTTTGAAGCTTGGTTCTGGAGTCCGGTGAGCTGATCTAGCAAGTTTACGACAACTTCTGATGAGGAGTGCTTGATGCGATACAAGAGGAGCAGTTAAGGAATAATCCTAGTAGCCTAGGAATAGTATGCTTCGATTTATTTGTTAATCTTTTTTTTAATGCTGATGAATTCTTATTGAAAATTGATTGTATATAGAAATATCTTTCAATGTTAAATTACTTTGATTCATATTCACTTCTTCTCATCTATTTTCCCTTGGATTTAACTGTTTTGACCACGAAAATGTAATTGCAGTCTACCAACACTGGAAAGTGCGGTGACAAGTTAGGTAAACAAGCAAGTCAACGGAAGTTACTTGAGGCTAGGAGGAATTCTAGTCACTTGTTCTTGAGTCCAAGGCATTGCCAACACTAGAAGGTAAGGTAAATGTGGGCACTTGAGTCTTGGTTAAACAGAGAGTTATTATTGGTATGAATTTATTGGAACCTTATTACTGTGACAGTTCATCTATAAAATGCCTTTTCGTCACATCTAGCATCGCTACTTAGAGAAGTCAGTGATCCACTCCATTCTTCGTACTTGATCAAACTTTTACTTTTTCTGCATTTAAATTCTCAAAATATCAACAACAATTTATTTTACTTTTAGTTGCTCTGACATTTTATTTTTATCATTGCATTGACAACTTTGACTAACTTAGTGGTGCAGATCTGATTTAATTGCGTTGACATCCTTATTAGCATTTTCTCTAATTTTAACTTTAGTTGCTTTGACAATTGAATATCAAGAACTCTATCCTCGTGGGATCTATATTCGATAAAGCAAATCTATCAACTATACTTGCATCGACGAGTGTCCGCTTGCACTTAAATGCTGTGACATTTACAGGCCGATCAGGTACAACATATGTTGCGAGTCCTCGATAGCTCGTGTGAGCAACATCGTATACTGGTAACAGAGTTGATACAAACATGAGGATGAAATTCTAGATTATAACTTTCGGAAGCAAGGCCCTATGGTTCAAATGAGTCGAAGACTGTTCAAAACATGATGTTGGTAATTTTATTAAACTTTACGAACTTACTATGCTATGTAAGCTTAACTATGAAATTGTTGTTATTTTGTAGATTCTATTCTGCTGCTAGAAGATCGGATGATCTTGAAGAAATCACACTATCTCGGGAGGCTGTTCGGTAGTATTTACATTACTTGGTTAAATGGCATGTATTAGGATGATATTATTTGTGAAATGCTTGATTTTAGGATTTATTGGTTCGTTGCCAAACTCAGTTGAATGTTGAACTGAGTTGCTATTCAAATTATGTTTATCCTTTGAAGTTGATATTATGTATGTTTTGTCTACTGTTTGCACTGAGTTTCCTGTAACACCTTAAACCTAGTCTAGACGAAACGATTACATCATGAATGTCACATCAATCATAGAGAACCACACAACATTATAACATCACATTACATTTCAGTCATAATAGAAGCAACGTCGAAACAAAAATTCAATTCAAACACCAAACAAAAATACATACAGATATACCAATAATGCTAGTAGTTAACCCAATCCTATAAAACCTACAAAAGAATACAAACAAACAACAAAATCATCTCAAAAATCAATGAAAACTTAGGTTAAATTAAAGAAATCAATAAATCTCAATTATAGAATCTCAAAGACTCGAAATACAATTCTTACGCAAAAGAAGAAAACTCTTAAAGAAGAGAGACATTGAAAATTGTTGAAATTTTGGTTTAATTGTCAAATAATTTAATTACCAATAATCGTATACAAAACTAAGTTAAAATATTAAAATATATATTATAATTAACTATATAATAGAAAAAAAGCTTGTTGATTTGAACTATAACCTATTAGTAAAGTTTGAAAGCTTCACAATTTACTTCTTTCAGGTGTTTTTAGTGAAGGCCTTTATTATAAGGGTTGAGAGTAGAGGATCTCTATTCCCTATCATATATGATTTAGTAGGGTACGCGGTTAGCCCCGTGTTGACGGAGTCTCCCCCTACCCACACGCCAAACCTTTTTGGATATTAAATATGATAAAGAGAGAAGGCTTTGCTGTTCACCTTTTGGGGTCAAATTCAATGTCAACTTCTTTTATATATATATCAATTATTGCATAGACTTCATGTACAAAGTAAACATTTCTGTATTTAATTTACGATTATCTTCTGCTAAAACTTAATATATTACTCCTAATCTGTCATAGCATGATAAACGTGTTTTTAAGAATTTCATGTAATATCTTGATGGTTAAAAATATTCATCATTTCAAGTGTAGTTGGGTTTGAGTCACGGGCGAAGCCAAAAAAAATTTTTTAGGGAGGCCAAAATTAAATTATATTTTTAAAGTGTAATTTTACTTTTATTAATTTAAAATTTTAAAAATTTTTAAGGGCTTAAATAGCAATTTTTCATTTTTAAGGGGGCTAAGGCCCTGTCAACCCTCTAGATCCGCCCCTGGTTCGAGTCGCGCTAGATGCATTTGTTGTTCGAGCATTGCCCTATTATTGAAATTCACCAAAAAAAAAAAGAATTGTGTTTTTGGATGAATGTAATATTTGTCTAATTTCGAATATATATTTTTAATTGGGAGAGGAGGATAATATTATTTAAAATTGAATTTTAAGTTTTATATCTCATAACATAATAATCTTGCAATTAGATACAAAATTATTGGTTGAAAACTCTTACTTTAAAGACATTTTAAGCTAAATAGTTAATTAATTTATAAACATATAGAGTTTTTAATTTTTTTGTGTGTAATAAATTAAAGAGAATAATTATAAACTTTTTCGGGTTAAAAATCCATTTAATTCTCATAATCCTACATTTTTATTAATGGAATCAATTGAGATCTAAAATATGAATTGAAAATTAAAATATATTTAAATTTAAAATAATATATATTAAATCAATTAAAATTAATTTAATTTAATACAGAATATAATAGATTAGTGATTAAAATATTTTCAAATCTAATTAATACAAAATATAATAGATTCACAATCGAAATCGAATCTAAAATAAAATAAATTTAGACAAAAATACTCTTGATGCAAGCTAAAAGGAGATCCATAGCAAAACTCCACCCTGAATCATTGAGTTTAACGGTATATAGAAGTTCTAAAATGAAACATTGACTTGATTTATATAAAGATAGGATTATATTGGGGGTCTGAATTTGATAATTTTTTTTATTAGGTTTTTTTTTTTTTTTTAAGTATTGAATTTGGTAATTGTTTTAATATTAGGGCTTGAACTAGATAGTTTTTTTCACATTGAGGGTTGAATTTTTTTTTTGTTCAAGTTAGGCCCTAAATTTGATAATTATTTTTATATTGGGACATAAATTTAAAAATTATTCTCATATTAGAGCCTGAACTTTTGGATTTCAAAAATTAATTTGAATAAAAAAAATTCAAATCTTAATGTAAAAAAATTTATCAAATTGAGAATATAATTTGAAAAAATATTTAAACCTTAATATAAAAATTATCAAATTCAATACCTAAAAATTCAAACCTAATATAAAAAAAGTTGTCAAATTAAATTTTCAAAATGTGATTTAACTCTATATAAATATATTTGGGTTTCCAAAGTGAAATATAAATTTGTCAACATTAACGAAATTAATGGAAAGGTGAGGATGAGGGCACCCTGGAGCTACCTGCATGACGATATTAATATGATGTCATGTCAGATCATTTGTCATTACTTTAAACTAATCATTCAATTAGATATTGTTGGATAAATATATTTAGTTTTTACTTTTTTCCGTCTCTAACCATAACCATTATATCGAAAAAAAAAACATATATTTTTCTCAAATTATGTGAAAAACGACCAATTATTAATTTCTCTGCCATTTCTTATCATTAATTTATATAAAATAAAGTTTATTTAGTAGTAAATCACTTCAACGCATTTAAATTCATATCATTTTATATTGACGTTAATTTTGATATCAATCAAATTTAAATTCAATCGACATATATAATATTAGATTTAATTTACATAAACTATGAGCTAAATAATTTCTTTTAATATATTTCTTCAAAAATTCAAGCTTTGTTAAATTTATATAATGTATACGCAATTTTGAGTGTGAAAAATACAAGTAATTTCGTTATGAGGTAATATTAAAAAAGCAAGTCATTTTGTGTTTTAGAGAGCCCACAATACTTCAAGGTCTACATGTTACATTCCAAAATTCGGGTTAAAAGAAATTGGATTAGTCAAATTAAGAGTGATTATGTTTTTATTTTTGAGTTAAAATTGTAAAAATTATGTCAAGTGTTTTATTTTGGTTCAATGGTTAAGTGTTCTGGCTGTATGTGTGAGGCATAAAATATAATTTGTTTTAAGCCTCCATTATCAAGATACCATGAGTTTTTGAATGAATCCTCCACCTTGAAACAATGCTTTTCTTTCTTCAAACATAGAATTAAACTTTGATTTTTGGTACCCAAATTCTTTTGGGTCCATAAGCATTAGTTCATATGATTTTAGTCCCTTTACATATCCATTTTGAAAGGATGTCTTTATCTTGAGTATTTATATAACACCCCTACACCCGGTTCACACGTATAAACCTGGTATAAGAGTATTACATACAGTGTCAAAGAATTAAAAACGAGTATAACAAAATTTTCTTTCAAATACTGTGTAATTGAATTGTTTTACTCAAAATATCACACAATAATCAAAATCGAGACTTAAAACCAGTTTGAAAATAATGAAAATGTAATTTTTAGTCAAAACAGGGCAAATATCGATACCACCATAAAAATATTGATACCTCTGTTCTAAAATCAAGAAATATAGCTAGAAACTTCAAACTAATCCCCTGAAATTATATAAAAACTTTACCAATAAATCAATTCAGTCTAAAACACAATTCCATTCAAAATTCATCAACTCATTCCATAAGTTCATAGTATTCCAAAATAACATTTATAACCCATTCATTGAGGACATATAAGTACCATTTGTACATGCCATTTTACCTCAAAATAAGTATACCTTGTCTTGTAATCTTCCAATGTTGATGTGATTTGACGAGAGGCACCTAATCCAACCTTAGCTTCTCAGGGATCTTGTACCTACGCGTTGAATTAAACGTGTTAAGCCGGTGAAGGCTTAGTAAGTACTACAAGAGTCATTAATCATTCATTTTTTAATCACACATTTCAAACTCATTCATATAATTATTTATCCATGTAAAATACATACCTTTTATGTGTATAAAATTTAACTTACAGTAGTGTTATCTATTCACATATTCTTCCTTATTTCACATTTTAGCCATTCCAGTCTCTTAGCTTACTTAGTTTTATCATTCTTTGATTTCTTATACATATATTGTACTTACCTTTCATGTGATTATCATTTCACTTACCTCAATGTCACAATTTGCACATTCTTTTTTTTTTCACATTGTTTACCTTATTAACAAGACTCAGACCTTGGCGGATACACGGATCCAACGAAACACTCCAGAATGGCACTCAATGCCTCATCGGATAGTTCGAAGCAATAAAGTGACACCCAGTGTCTCATCGGCCTAGCCGAAGTAAAGTGGTACCCAGTACCTCATTGAATCTATCCGAAGTAAAATAATAACACCCAGTGTCTCATCGACTCAAGGTCGAAGTATCCCTGAACTCTTCCAATCCTATGGCATGCCAACTATATCCGACTCAGCCCGACTAGTTAATAGGGATTTTCAATTTACAATTCATATCACTTTCAATTCCAATTTCGCTTTCACTTTCAATTTTGATCACAAATCATTCAAATTCAATTCAAATATACTATTAATTCAATATAAATTTTCATTCATCTCAATATTAACGCTTACCTCATATTCACTTATTAAATATAAATATCGAAATAAACATTAAATAATGAATAATTCAGATTATAGTAATACAAATCAATAACAAATCAATTTAATCAAATAACAACCAAATATCATAAACAATTAGGTACTAATAACTTTGGAAACCTTTGATTTATCCATTTCATTCTCATTTCTCAATTTCATCACATATCACTTTATATGCATCAATTTTTCATTTCTATTCAAATTTTTTTTACATTAATTTTTAAAGTTGTACATTTGAGTCATGGTCACTAAATTATTTATATCTTGAGCTATAGAATTCGAAATTATAATCTGCTTGATGTTTTTGAAACTAGACTCAAATATCTTTTTATCATAAAAATTCCAGAATTTTTACTTTAGCCAATTTATACAGTAAATTCTTTCAATTTACCCCTTCTCTGCTGCCTAACAGTTTCGACCTTTCTTTACTAAAAATTATTTATCTTTTATTACAAGAATCCAATAATGTTCTCGTCTATTTATTTTGAAAATAGACTCATTAAGTATTCAACCATATAAATTCCAGTCTCTAATAATTTTTCTAAATTTTTCTATGATTTTTCAAAGTCAGAATAGGGGAACTCGAACCTACTCTGACCTTGTTACACAAAAACTAGTATATCTCGAAATATATAATTCCTTTTCTTTCACTGTTTCTTCCATATGAAATTACACTCAATAAGATTTAATTACATATTTAATTCAACTCTTAACTCTTTTTATGCAATTTTTTGTGAATTTTCGAAGTTAGTCCTCTGATTCTGTCCAATCTGTTTTAATGAGAATAATTCCTTTCTCATGTCTCTTTATACTAAATTTCATTCAATCATACATAATTAACATCTTATAATTAAACATCTCATTTTCATCATGATTAATCATATATATTAAAATTATAAACACTTTAACTTAATTGTTACTAAGTCTTTTAATACTTGTAGTACTTACCTCACTTGTAGATAATTTCTTCTCACACCTTAGCTTTCTCCTTTCCTTTTTCTTCAATTTGGTCCTTCTGCTTCTTCCCTCTTTCTTCAATTTCATACAAGCTCATATAAGCTTAAGACTAAAATTCAATACTTTTTCATACTAGATTATGTAAATATACATGTATGTCATGAAAATTGAATCATCTCTTACCTTTGTTCTTGAATTTCCAAAATTCTAATTCAATCCCTATCCACTTTAACACTTCAAAGTGGACTCTATAAAGAAATTAAGGTGTCTACTAACTTCCCTCTATGCCTTTCTTAAGGAAATTTCAAAGAAAATGGAGGATTTTGAAGCTTGGAGGGCTTAACAATGGTGAAGGGACTAAATTGGAATAAAAGCAAAAGTTCGGATTGAGAAGAATGACATGGACGGTTGGACTTTTTAAAGAGAAGATGATATTTTCATCTTTTATTTCCTTTTTCTTTTCTCAATTTCTCTAGAATTTTCCACTAAAATATCTCTCTTTAATAAAAATGGTAAAATTTCACTTTTAGTCCTTAGGTCTTCCAACTTTATACTTTGGCCCAAAACTTTGCCTCCAAAAATATCTTCCACAAAATTACTCTTTTGCCCCTCCTTAATTAATCTAATTCCCATGATGACTCATAATTCAATTTGGATAAATTGCTATTTAGTCCTTCCTCCTTTCTCACAATTACTAATTAATCCTTAAATTTTTCTAATCTTCTTATTTTAGCTACATATTCTAATTCTTGACTCCTTCCCTATACTGTTCCAATTCTGGTTCAAAAACATGAATGTTACAATTTATGTGTCCTTTTGGGACCCATAAACTTTTAATAATTTTTCCTTTGTAAAAACTTTGGAGACCTCTATGTTTATAGAAATTAAAGTTAGTCTTGACGAAGTTTTGTTTTGAACTTTCTCCTCTTAAAAATCTTTTTGGTAAAATTTTGTTAGAGTGAGCTTTTTCACTCTTAAGCAACTCAAGTTGCTTTTGATGATCATCTTGAACCTTTGAAAGCAAATTATGCAAGTCTTGGTTTTTTTTCTCAAAATCATTTATGGTTGCTTGTATATCATGAATTTTACTTTCAAGTTCATGGTTGGCATTTGAGAATAAACTATTTTCATCTTTTAATTTTGAAATAGTTTTCTTATAATTTTAAACCATAGTTTCAAACTCCAAACCTAGTTCATCATAGGCATCTTGTAACTCATCAAAGGAATATGAAATTCAAATAGATGAGTTAGTATTTACCTTTGGTTCATTGCTGGCCACAAGGCAAAGATTGACTTCTTCTTGATCATCATTGTCGGATGAATTCTCATCACTCCAAGTAGCAACATGAGCTTTGAGTTTTTGTTTGCTTGGTCCCTTTTTCTTCTTCCATTGGGTACAATCGAACTTGGTGTGTCCAGTTTCTTGCATTCGTAGTATATTATTGGTTTCTTCTCCTTGGAAGATTCAAATTTGAGTCCTTTCTTTTGAAACTTTTTAACTCTATTGGATGTTATAAACCTTTTGAATCGTCTAGCAAACATTGCCATCTCTTGATCTTCATCCACATCATCACTAGAATCCCCTTCTTCTAATGTGGATTTGAGGGCAATACCAGCCTTCTTTTCAACTTTTTCTTTTTCTTTATTCCCTCATTTGGGTCTCGTTTCATGGGTGAGCAAAGAACCGATCAACTCATCTAATGAAAGAGTCTCCAAATTTTTTGCTTCCTCTATGGTTGAAACTTTGGCATACCAAGACATTGGATAGGTCTTCCTAAAGGATTTTAGCACAATGATGATGATGGTGAATCTATCAGACATAGCTTTGATGTCCTCCTCGAGCTTCATCATGAACGTCTCATAATTGAGGGTAAGAATTCCCATATTTGATTTATTGACTTGGTTTGTACCCTCATGAGTGGCCTCCAATTTGACTTGGTTTCTGCCCACATTAGAACATGATGATACCCTATTATATTCTTCCAGACCAAGTGCACAAAAGAGAGTGTGCATGACCTTGGCATTGAGTTGTATGCTTCTCCTATCTTCCTCGTTTCATTCCTTCTTGCTCTTTGGAACTAAAAGCTCTGCTTTAATTTATTATATCAAAATATATTTTCACATAAAGCTTAATTTAACAATACGATAGCACCTTTGATGACCAAATTCTCGTTAGAATAACTAGAACACGCCCCCTTTTATTTATTTGTTTATTGACAACAATTCTCCATATAATCACTAATCTAGACAACATCAAATTATCCTAATAATCTCTCATTACATCTATTTCAATTTTTGCCATCTCATAGATTCCACTTGCACCCAATTACTAAGAGTGTGGAATTGCAAATATGTCACAGTCTTACCTCTTAACTATGACAATGCTAGTAGTTAACCCAATCCTACAAAAATAGGTTGAAAGCAAAGAATACAAACAAACAACAAAATAGAACAAAAACATCTAAAAAATAAATGAAAACTTGAGGTTAAATTAAAGAAATGAGACTAAATCACTGAAATACAATTAGAGAATCTCAAAGACTCGAGATACAACTCTTATGTAAAAGAGGAAAATTCATAAAGAAGAGAGAGAGACATTAAAAGTTGTTAAAATATTCATTTAATTACGAATAATCGTATATAAAACTAAGTTAAAATATTATAAAATCTATTACAAATAATTATATAATAAAAAAGCTTGTTGATTTGTACTATAACCTATTAGTAAAGTTTGAAATCTTCACGAGTTACTTCTTTCAATTTTTTAGTGAAGGTATCAAGTATCTCCTTTTATTGTAAGGGTTGAGAATAGAGGATCTCTATTCCCTATCATATATGATTTGGTAGGGCAGTGGGGTACGCGGTTTAGGACTCTGTCGACGGAGTCTAAGTGTCCTCCCCCTACCCACACGCCAAACCTTTTTGGATATTTAATATGATAAAGAGAGAAGGCTTTCCTTTTCTTTGTTTCAGCTTTTGGGGTCAAATTCAACGTGAACTTCTTTTACATATATCAATTATTGCATAGGCTTCATGTACAAAGTAAACCTTTCTGTATACAGGTTATGATATTATCTTCTGCTAAAACTTAATTTATAATTCAATCATAGGATAAGAAACGTGTTTTTGGATGAATGTAATTTTTGTTGAATATTATTATTCGAAATTGAATTCAAAGTTTTATATCTCATAACATAATAATCTTGCAATTACATACAAAATTATTGGTTGAAAACTTTTACTAATTGTAAGACATTTTAAGCTAATTAATTAATTATTTTATAAATGTATAGAGTTTTAAATTTTTATGTGTGTAATAAATTAATGAGAATAAGTAGAATGTAATTTCCCGTGATTTGATCTACATAATATATCTCTAATTTATTTAAGATTAGTTTATAATGTTCTTTTATCGTTTCTACCATTTATTTTATTTTTCATTCCTATTCCTCTTAAAAAGATAAATCAAACTGGTTGTATATGTATATATATGATGGAAAAAGTTATATATAAAATATATGTAGGATTTAATATGTAATTTGAGATTTTTTTTAACAATAATTTCATTATAGGTTCTTATCATTTTTTTTGATACAATACGTCTCTTTCCAACCTTTAAATAAAAAGAGAATATATTTTAACGTATTTGAATCCATATTTTCTTATATTGACAATAATTTTAATATCAATTAAATTAAAAGTATAATTAAAATTATATAACTTTAAACTTAATTTACATAAATCATTAGTTAAATAGTTTACATAAATCAATCTGAAGTGTGAAAAAGACAAGTAATATCGTTATGAGGTAATATTAAAAAAGCAAGTCATTTAGTGTTTTAAAGAGCCGACAAGACTTCAAGGTCTACCCACTTTTTATCCTTTAGTTTATTTGAAAGAAAGTGACTTTTTTTCTAAAAAAAAGAGTAAAAGTCGTCACTTTTATTAATAACCATTAAACGACAAATACACAGAATCGAAGCTATCTAACATTGATTTTATATCTCCCTACGAGAGAGCGACTCTTTATATTGAAACAAAGATACAATATTTCTCTCACCAAAAAAAAAAGACAATATTTCTATTAATTTACCAAACCCAGAATCACACTTCCACAATCACAAATCCAGCCCTTCCTCACATATACATATACCAATATTTGTTTTGACATGTATATTTCATGAACTGCAAAGATAAAAGTAATAAATTTCTCCCAACTCATCAGTTGTGGGATCAATTAAAGGCCATGGATGGATGTGTGGGATTGGTTGTATGGTTTTCCCTTGTAATAAAACACCTCACATGATGGAGCAAGGGTCTTGTTGATTAGCATACGGCAGCTGTTGATACACATATAAAGGTTGACTATAAGGCCATACATAGGCGGCGTCCAGCGCCTTGGTCTCTTCCTTCTTTTCACCGTCGATGGCACCGACGCTCACCAGCTCCGCGTGCCCCATGCTCTTCCTTAGCCGACTTGTTAGCTGAACTGCATCCACCCCATCTCCTGTTACCTCTATTTGGCTCTTGTCATCTCCTTTCAGGGAAGCTGACTCCACCCCTATGAATCCCATCAATAAACACAGCAACCTTAAATTCTAATTTCATCATAAACTTTAAAACATTTCAATTGAGTCATGAAATGGATGATTACCTGAGAAACCGACTACTACCTTCAAGGCCTTGGAGCGGGATTTCTCGTCGCTCATAGTCACCTTCACTACCATCTTTTGCTGCAAAAAAAGAACCAACTCAGGTCAAACTCTTTATGGTATTTGATATCATAAACACAGACTCTACTTTCCATACCTTCATGGTGTCAAGAATAGAGCTGTTTTCGTTTTCCTAAAGAGAGTGGCAGAACTGAGGGTATAAGTGAGAGAGGAACTACTGCTGCTGGTTGTTTTGTGTGGGAAAATATGAGTCGGTCAATTTATAGAGGGTGAGTTGTGAGTTTGGCCGATATTTCTGTGGAAGTTCCAGGAAGCGTTGATTTCACCACAAAAGCCGTTGACCCTACCAACTTTTTCTTCGTCACCTCTTTCACTTGGGTCCCTTACTTTCTTTTCATAATTTTTTTTTATATAATATGAACCTTCTTCTTCTTCTCCATCCAAGCAAATAACACAAAATCATTCATGCTATATATATATATATTATGTAACATGTAATACATGCTTGGGACTTCTTATCGTCATTGATGAAGAAACAAGTGCATTCATATTAATCATATCATATCATATCACTTTTAATGTATATATACCCAAATGGTAAAATTAATTTTTCACAAATATATTTATAAAAAATTATTTAAAAATCAAATAAAATTTTAATTGAAAAGATAAAGAATGGTCGCTTTTAAGTTTAAATCTCATCTAATATTTCTTTTATAGATTTCACATTATTGAAATGATAAATATATCTTCACAATAATATTTTTTATTTATAAAAAATATTTTTAATAATTATTCAACAAAATTGAAACCAAATTAAAGGATGATATCAATTCAATATGTATGTGCACAAGGAAATATTTGTTCAATAAGGGACAATGACACGAAGGGTTAGGACCTGGCCTTGACTCTAAAAAAGTGGTAAATTTTTCATTTAGTCCATTATATTTTTTTATAAAATTATATATTAATATAATAAAAAAATTATATTTTGATATTCAATATTTTATTATTCGTCTTTGGCCCTTTTTAAAACAATTTTTTGATTCTGTCTCATTGTTGAACCATAGTATTATAATTCCAACCAAATCTTGTTAGCATAGAATAATTAAATTTGATTGAATTCGACTTCATTTAATTATTTTTATTAATATTTAATTTTATCTCTTAAAGGATAAAATTAAATTTTAGATTGATCCCGTAAAATAAAATTTATGAAAACATTCAAAATGAAAGAATTAGGATTCATTATTACATAACTTATGGATATATACAACTTAATTAAATGTGTCATTATCATGAAATAGACATAATATAATTATTTTAAAATTTTAAATCCATTTACTTTATGCATTATATTGATCGTTTTGTAAGTATTTTTGTGTTAACAATTGTTTCCATTAAAATAAATGGTACATCGACCGTCGTTTATGAATACTTTTTTATAGGAGAAAAAGTTATCGTTGGACTATTTCAAAATATTACCATTGGCGCATTTGAAAATTTACCATTAGGGAAATGAATATTGAAGGAAAGAAAGTTTAGTTGGGCGCGCTTTCTTGCAATCTATGTAAAAAACACATTCAACTAAACATGTTTTCATACTTTCTCTAAAAATGATATATTTTTCTAAATTTTGAAAAAATTGACCTATATAACAATTAACAAAATATTTCAGCATATATAACTAATTTAGTGCCTTTCCATATGTCACAATATTAGACGATTACATAAGATTTTTTTTCTAGTCGAAGGTTTGGCTTTTATACATAAATGGAGATTAATATTTTAAGACATTAATTAATGAGTTTAATAAAATAATTATCCTCATCGTATAGTAAAATTTTGAATTCATCCTATACTTATATTATATCATTCAAGCATACTAATTTTCCAATTTACACAGTTAAAAATTTTCTTTTCCATATCGAGCAAATATGTATAAAATTTAATTTATTCAAAACTTAATGCGTATAATTTATATGAATTATCCTAATCAAATTATAAAAATAATATATAAATTTAAAAACTGATGAAAAGTGAGGATATCTAGTTCCCAAGTCAATCCTCTTTCTGTATATAAATATATATTTATATTCAGTTTCTTCATAACAATGACTCCCATCAAGGAGAAACAAAAGGTTTCTTTTCTCTTTTTCATTTTCTTTCAAAAGTTAAGAAACTCAAACTCATGTAATTAATATTAACACAATAAAGCATGCACACTAAGTTATTAATAAGTTATTTAATAACGACAATAGTTGCTGTTTCGAAAGAAGCATCACATTTACTCCAACGTATCAATCATTGTCGTCTGAGAGTCCTCTTGCATCGACGATGATATTTACCTTCGGATAAGAAGGAAGGTTAAAGATATTGACTGTGTGGAAATGGACAAAAAAATTATACTGATTATAACGAGAAGCCCCAAAAATTTTCATTATAATTCTGCCCTCAAACTTTTGTATGATATTTATAAGGCAATATCTCCGAGTATCCAAAAGTTTGATCTCGATCGTGACCGCATAACGACCGTCAATTGGCTCCCTAGTTATACTTCGATCCATTACCTAATAATGACTGTTGATCGAGACCTCTACGTAGACTTCGACCCATGATCGTATAAAGCACCGCCACCCAGACCCAATTTCCACAGGATAGGTTTTTGAGGTAATGGTCCCATCCCAACACAATATGTGAAATGTGTGTGTCTCGGAGTGATATACATCACTGATGACAAAAGAATACCCCAAACAAGAATAAATATTATCAACGAAAAATTTGAACACTAAAGTAGGAAGAAAATCGAGAGAGAGAAATATTGTAAAGTGGAGGGATGATGACTGGGAGAAATGATGGGTTTAGGGATGATGGAGTATGGAGGAGAGCCCCCCCTTTATAGACATAGGGAAGGGATGAGATTGAAAAGAAAAAAACAACCCATGGTAGAAAGCACATGTAAGAATCCTGCATACGAGATGCATGTAAAAATCCAATATGTGAGACTCATGTAAGAATCCCACATATTGTAAATAATGACTAATTTCACTGGGTGCGCTCTTTGATAAATTGTGTATGAACCTCTTCAAAACACCACCATCCATCTATTTATATGAAAAAATAAAATTAGTTAAATTTTTTAAAAATTTTAAAATTAACTTAATTGAAATTAATGAAATTTAATTTTTTTTCTTACCATTACCAATTGAGCGGTAGAAATGTGTTTGTCGTCAAACGAATAAGAGAACTTTTTATTTGTGAAAAATTAATCGAAATGAATAATCTATAAAATAATAAAATAAAACTATAATATTTTATGCAAATTTATTGTACTATTTCAAAAATTTACTGTTGGTGCATTAGAAATTTTACTATTACGGAAATGAATGTTGGAGGAAAACGCATCCAGTTAGGCATGCGTTAGTTCCCTTTCTATATGTCACAATATTAGACGATTACAATAGTAGAAGCTTTGGCTTTTACACATAAATGGAGACTAATATTTTAAGACATTAATTATTAAATTTAATAATATAATTATGCTCATCGTATAGGTAAAAATTTTGAATTCATTCTATATTTATATTATATCATTCAAGCATACTATTTTCCAATTTACACAGTTAAAAATTTTACTTTTCATTAACTTAACGAGTGGTTTCAGCGAAAAAGAGGATAATGTTCATCTTAGAAGATCTGGGTTCGAGCACCTGTGTGTGTAAGGTACGTTTGTCTTGTCAAAAGATTAAGAAAATATCAACAGATATTACCATATAATCACACCAACATATTTAAAAAAAAATTCTTTCTATTTCGAGCAAATAAGTATAAAATTTAATTTATTCAAAACTTAATGCGTATAATTTATATGAATTATCCTAATTAAATTATAAAATGTGTATGAATTTAAAAATAATGAAAAAGTGAGAATGATTTAGTCTCCAAGTAAATTCTCTTTCTATATATAAATATAAATATATTTATATTCACTTTCTTCTTGACAACGACTCCCATCAAGGAGCAACATAAAGTTTATTTTCTCTTTTCCAAAAGGAGTAACAAAAAGTTAAGAAACTCATGTAATTAATATAGTAAAATAATTAACACAATAAAGCATGTAGAATAAGGAGTTGTTAAATGTGAACCCTCTCTTAGATAGTATTATATTCAATATTTTACTTGGGAAAAGAAAGGTAATCAAATAAATAAAGGAATTAAGACCAAGAAAGACTTGATGATATAATAATAGTAATAAATATGAGACAACCTTTTTCTTTATTTCAAATAAGATAGTATTATATTCATTGGATTTTTGTTTAATTTAGAAATCAAACCATATAGTAAAAAATAATTTATAATATATGAATTGTATGGAGACAATAAATTTAGCTCAGATGAATGCTTAAATTCACAAACCTGTTAATGATAAATGATTAAATAGATAAAAGAATGAAATTCACAATGAAATATATATATATATTAGTAGATTTTGAGGCGTTAAAAAAAATATACGATATCACCTTTGATGACCAAATTTCCCTTAGAATCATTAGAACACCCCCCTTTTATTTAGTTGTTTATCGACAACAATTCTCCATATAATCACTAATGTTTACAACATCAAATTATCCTAATAATCTCTCACTACATATGCTAGTGGAATCTATTTCAATTGTGCAAAACATAGTTTCCACTAGCACCCAATTTTTAAGAATGTGGTGTTGCAAATATGTCACACTCTTACCTCTTAATTAGGACAACGTTAGTAGTTAACCCAATCCTATAAAACCTACAAAAGAATAGGTTTAAAGCAAAGAATACAAACAAACAACAAAACCATCTAAAAAATCAATGAAAATTGAGGTTAAATGGAAAGAAATGAATGAAACTCAATTATAAAAACTCGAGATACACAAAAGAAGGGAACTCTTAAAGAAGAGAGAGACATTGAAAGTTGTTTAAGTTTTGGTTTAATTGTCAAATAATTTAATTACGAATAATTTAAGTATCGGTTTAGCCCTGTGTTGACGGAGTATGACCCTCCTCCCCCTACCCACACGCCAAACCTTTCTGGATAAAGAAAGAAGGCTTTCCTTTTCTTGTTTTCACCTTTTGGGTCATATACAGTGTGAACTTCTTTTATATATATATATATGTCAATAATTGCATAGACTTCATGTAGAAAGTAAACCTTTCTGTAAATCATTAATGATTATCTTAATACATTATTCATAGGATAAGAAACGTGTTTTTTGGATGAATATTATTATTTGAAATTGAATTCAAAGTTTTATATCTCATAACATAATAATCTTACAATTGCATACAACATTACTGGTCGATGTTAAAATCTTAATAGATGAAGAAGGAACACATGAACTTCAAAGAACAATGAAGAGAAAATAAGAAAGAGAAGAAAGAAAAAATGATTTCTTCACTAAGTTCGACATGAATACAAATAAACTACGGTTAAAGTTTTTATACTAAGCTTTAACAAAAAAGATGAGTAACAACTTAAACTAATTAACTCAATAATTTATTAGCAACCTAATTGTTGCAGCAATTCATTTCCTTAACTATTGTTGCAGTTCATTTGCAGCAATAATAATTATCAAATTTATAATCTAATTTGGACAAAAACATTCAAACCCAAATATAAAAAATTATCAAATTAATTTAATTCTTTAAAAATATATTTGGTGGGGGTGGGGGTGGGTGTGGGTGGGGTTAATTACATTGAAAAGTGAAATATAAAATTTCTCAACATTAATAAAATTAATGCAAAGGTGAGGATGAGGACACACTGGAGCTACCTGCATGACGATATTCATTTGATGTCATGTCAGATCAATAGCCCGCTGCTTTAAACTAATCTTTAAATTAAATGCAAATTTGATGCATCGTAAATCAATTAAAAATTCGATTAATATAAGTATATTTATTAATTAATGGTATGGTTATGGTGAGTAAAAATATTATTTTTACGAAAATTAAATGTATTAGTAATTACCGTCTTTCTATTATTTAACTAATAAATTTAAGTGATTGATTAAAAACTAAAATTAACTAAATAAATTAACTAATGACCACGACAAAGAACAAATTAAGAAAATAAATGACTAACAACCAAGAAGCGAAACAATACCCAGAAAAGAACTCACCTAGATTTCATTTGTCACTGTCAATCTAAACTACGCAATTTCTTTATTTAGTATCTTAATCCGTAAAAATCCCTAAATTATGTTAATATCTCTTTCGAGAGAGTAAGAGCAATTGACTCTAACTTAATCAATTGAAATTTCTTTTTAATTAAAACCCCTATTATCACATTAACTCGATCTATGGATTCCCCTAGTAGATTTGATTCTAATTCGATAGATTTATGTCGTTCTATTTTAAGAATGCATGCAACTCCACTAAATTACATCAAATCTACACTTAAACAGTATCTATTCCTCCTCTGATTAAAGCACATCAAATATGAATCAATAATCTAAAAAAATCAAACCAACAATTAAGCACACATAATTGAAAACAAGAAACTAAATTTATTATGTAAAATAAAAATTCGAACAACATAATCTATCATAGGATTAATCTTCCCTAAGTATTTAGAAAATTAGTTCAGGCTTAAAAATAAAAACATCTAAGATACTGAGATGGACCAATTTTGTCCAGCCCGTAGAAAACAAAAAAGGTTTTAAAATACATTTTACAAACCAATAAAAACCCAAAGCCCAAATTACCCAAAGACGCAATACATATCTGCTAACCCTAAAAAACTCAACTATCCTAACCCAATACCCAAGAAGCCCAATCACAAACCCAACCCACAACTTAAAAATAAACAAAAACCCTAGAAGCTTCAGCCGTAGCTACTCGCCACGCCAACATGCATGCCACCCGAAATGCCTGCTGTCCCCACGCCCATAGGATTGCCTCCTCTGCCATGGTAACACCGAAATGGCAAGGCACGACCTCCACCAACGCCGTTGACCAACTGCCCTTGTCACCAATATGTTACCTGCAAAAAGAACGAGGACAAAGAGAAAGAAAAAGAAAAGAAACAAGAATATTGTATTAAATACGACTATAAAAGCTAACCACCATTTGTAAAAAAAAAAATTACGAATGAATCAAAGAGAACAAAAATTTAAAAAGTATTTCTTTTATTGTTTATAGTTTCTAAAATATATATATAAAAATCTATGCTTTTACTTGACAACACTTCAAATTCGTATGAAGGCCCTCCAAATCTTTTCACGTTCGTGTAGGGGCTTCGATGGAAGGGAAACAGAGATTCTGTTTCGTTTAAAAAAAAACCCTAAGGAAATCGAAAGGTTTTGACCCTTTTTTGGGATTTTCAGTTGGATTCTTGGGATTTTAACCTTAGATCCGAATTCAGGGCTTCGAAAGAATTAAAAAGTTTTTTTTTGGAATTCCGACCACCAAAGGTGACGATCTCCGTTGCCGATGATCGGGAGCCACGGTGGAGATTCGATAGCTTAGTGGTTGGCCTTGGGAGGGTTGGTTGAGAGAAAACAAGAAAAAAAAGGGTTTTGAAGAAAAAAAATGAAAAAAATGAAAATTTTAGGGTGTTTTAAACTTATATAGTATTAGTAATACGGGTTTGGCGTCAGAAGCCCCAAAATGAAATCTTTTTGGACTTGACCCGGATCCTCTAGGATTTGGGTGTTTTCGAATTGGTAGGTCTATTTGCTGCGTAAGACCTTTCGTTTTTTTGCTTGTTTTAATTTAGTCCTATTTTTTATTTTGTTTTATTTTAATTTTACCCCTTGGATTTTATTTTTTGCAATTAATTCCTTGACTCACTATTGACCCACTTGGGGATGACAAGTGTACAATGGTAGGGATAATTACCCTTTTGGTCCCTGCATTTTTATTTTATTTTAATTTAACCCTTTATATTCTATTTTTTAATTTAGTCCTTTTATTTATTTATTTCAGTTCCCTTATTTTTGGCTTTTTGCAATTTATACTTTAATTTCTTTATTTCTTCAATTCAATCCTTTACTCTATTTTGTTATTATTTGTTTTATTGTTTTTTATTTTTTTTTTTTATTTATTTCTAACACTTTTATTTTGTGATATTTATATTTTGCTCTTTTAATTACACAATTTTTTATTTATTTCCAACCTTAAGTTATTATGCCATGTTTTATCATTTGCAATTGTAATTATTTTTATCATTATATTATTTTTTATTTTATTTTTAGCATCATTAATATTATTATTGCTATTATCATCGTAGTCATATTATTATTATTGTTATTATCATTACTATCAATTTTATTTTATTATTTATGTTGCTACTTGTATTGTTATTAATATCATTATAATTATAATTATTATTTTATTATTATTGTATTATAAATATTAGGCTTGAACATACTCGTTCATTTTTGTACAACGCACGAACAAATTAATTGCATATCACATTAAATATCATATTCGTTTTCACGCATTGCATAAGTAATATTTAAAACTAAGGCAATGTTCTTTATTTAGGAGACTTGAGAAATTGTGCCCCTAACTCACGGGGTATGGACTTCTACTTGAATCAAAATAATCAAATATCCTTGTTAAAATCGAAAACATATAAAGTTTAGGCAATAATTAGACAATGAATATTCTTTATTTTTGGGGATTCGAGATGTCGTGCCCCTAACTTACGGGACACAAATTTCCTTCTTGATTGACTCAAAATAAGAGAGCTTTCTCCATAAAATTTAAATAATATATTTTAGAAATGTTATCGAATAATATCGTTTACATGCATTTAAGGGTCGTTGTAACACCCAAAAACCGTAACCATCTTCGGTCTAGGATCTCAGGGTTTACAAAACTTTACGAGTCTTTTTTTTTCATACATACAAATGAATCATAGATAAAGTATATTCATAAAAGAACTTAGGATTACATAACTGTAGCACCCAATACCTGAAAACCGTCGTTGGTTAGGATCTTGGTGTCTTGTTGTTTATCTATCACTTTCATCCTTTAATATCATGTCAATCAATCATACTTAATCAAAGAAATGCACCTAGCACGTTATAACTCATCAATTAATAATAACCACAACTCAACAAGGGCAAAAGGGTCATTTCTTTGATTTTTTGAAGACTTCTACCGGTACTTGTTGGACAAGTATTGGTAGTCGTCAAGTCAATAAACAGTTTAGGAACAGTGCAGACTTCTACTGTAACACCCAAAACCTGAAAACCGTCACCGATTAGGGTCTTGGTGTTCTACTGTTCATTTATCAATGTTCATCTTTTATTTTCATTTCAATCAATCTTATTTTAATAAAGATGTGCACTTAACATATCATAAATCATCAATCAATTAAAATCACAACTCAACAAGGGCAACAAGGTCATTTCCATGATTTTTGGACACTTCTATCGGTACCTGATGATCATGTACCGATAGTTATCAAGTCAGAAAATAATTCAAAAATATTACAGAGTTCTACCGATACTCGAGATGATTCTACCAATACATGTGACACAACTATCGAAACAATTCATGCAACTACTGATACCAAAAACTCCAGAGAGCAAAAATCCTTATCCTGCAACTTCTACCGATACAACCTTTCTTACTACCGATACATCAGTACCATAAACTACCGATACTTACATTTAAACTACCGATACAACCCAAGTCAGAGAACAACCTTTTTCCTACCCTGCACTTCTACCGATACATACATAAGTTCTACCGAAACAAGTATGCAGGATCTCAAGAGTAATGCCAAGATACAAGTTTAATATCTCAAACACAACCAGTGTAAGTTATGCATTAAAACATCACATAACATACATAACTTCTAAGTCTTACAAGCACTATAAGCCTGAGCATCTAAGTCGTACTTCATATTATTTACAAAATCGAAATAGAAGGATTTCAACATCTTTTAGTTAAATCTCAAGTTAATATCATCCTAGTACATGTCATAAGACCAAGTGATGTAAGATCTAACATACAAGCTCCGCAATAGTGTGATTTCCTCGAGATAATTTGATCTTCAGACAGTAAAACGTATCTACAAAATAACAACAGATTCACGAGTAAGCTTACTAAGCTTAGTAAGCTCGCAATTATCATATTTCTTATAGAATAAACAGATCAGTTAAAAGATGATAACCAGTATGCATTTGTAATCATATGTATAATAACGAAACTAAATCTCTTTAGTCCTCCAAACTTTAACTCATTACGAGCATAGACGACATTTATCCAACACGAGCCCAGAATGATTAGCTCTTACAAGCCCAGACAGAGTTTAACCAGTATACGATGCTGCTCACACAAGCTGATGAGAACCCATAACATATGTGAAGACTCAGCCATCGATATGGTCCAAAATTTTCTCACTATCGATGCTGCTCACACAAGCTGATGAGAATCCGCAACATATGCGAAGACTCAACCATCGGAGGAATCCATAATTCATGCGATGCTGCTCACACAAGCTGTTAGGATATTGCAACTTATGCAGGATCCTAGCCATCACTTCAATTCAGATAACCAGTCCGAAGCCTGACATTTCGTTTCTTTCTTTGCCTTTCCATTATCACGAATGTTAACCTTTCTCCATTTGATGTAACAATAGTGATACACAAGAAATAAACAATGTATATATAACTAACACTATGAACTTACCGGATGAAATTTGCAGTTTGGTTCAACTTTAGGGACTATTCTGCTAATTTCCCTTTTTCGCGATCCGTGACACGATTGTAATCTAAATAAACAATTCATCCAAATTTCACATTAAAACACATAATTAAATGAATTAACATAATTTAGTCTTTTTTGGAAAAATTACTATTTTACCCATAATACTTTCCTTTTATTCAATTTAGTCCTTCCATCACACATGCAAAATACTCATTTCCTCCTCAACTCATAGTAGCCAAACTTACCATGATTCTCATAAAAGTCCCCACAATCCATTTATTTGACCATAAGTGCACTTAATTTCATCTTTTAGTATTTTAGTCCTTAAACCTTAATTTCATCAAAATCACTTAACAAAAAGATCCAACCTAATCATCAAGCATCCAAAAATATCAAGAACTTTCAAAGATAAGCATATTCAAAAATGGTAAGATCCACAACATTTGACAGATTCGCAAATTAGTCCGTAGATTAGCTAGATCAAGCTAACACGAACTCAAAAACATGAAAATTACTAAAAACGGGTAACAATAGCTTACTCAAATCAAAGCTCAAAGCTTAAGAATGAAACCCTAGCTTTCTCCTTGTGCTTGACGAAGAAGATGAAGAAATTAGAAGAAAAAATATATGTTATTTCTTCTTAAATTCACTTTTATACTTTATGGCAAAATTGTAATTTTTATGACTTTCATAATTAGACTTAATAAATCCCCTTTTAAATCCTAATTAATCCTAATTATAATCAATTCAACTCATAACAATCCACCCACTAAAATGTCATAGGTAAATATACCTATTTGATCCTTCAATTGTATTAAATTCTAATTAAACCCACTTATTTACAATTTAGCCTTAAACTAAAAAGGACTAAATAAATAAATAACCCAAAAGTTAGTGGAAGATAATCATATCCTCCACCACTTGGACTTTTTGACCATGGTGTAATTACCACTTTGGTCCCTTTTATTTTATTCAATAGCAATTAACTTTTACCTCTTTTACAAATTACTCGTTTTTCCTTAATTAAACAATTAATCATCAAAATTATCTAGCCAAACTTCAATTCACATATAACAAGAATCTATAAATATTTAATAAAAATATTTATGACCCTTAACATCAAAAACGAGGTCCCGATACCTCATTTTCTAAAGCCACTTAACCTTTGAACCAAACCACTTATACAAAATTTTAATTTAATAATTAAAATCCTTCAATTCAAAACTCCAAATAAAAATTATTTTTTGACTAATTTAATTTAATCACTCATTTATAAAAATTTCTTGTCGGATTTGTGATCCCGTAATCACTGTTTCCAACACCACTGAAAAACGGGCTGTTACATCTACCGATACTTGAGGCTGTACTACCGATACAAGTGAGACCTTTACAAAAACATGTCATGCTTCTACTGATACTAAAAACTCCAGAGAGCTAAGAAGTCTTACCTTGCAACTTCTACAGATACAAGTGCACAAACTATCAATACTTCTATATGCAGAACTACCGATACCTACTATGCAACTATCGATACGACACAAGCTGAAGAACAACCTCTCTTTTACCCTATACTTCTACCGATACATGCATGAGTTCTATCGAAAAAAGTATGAAAAATTTCAAGAATCATGCCAAAACACAAGTTGATCAATACATACCATTCATAACTTCAAAATGCATTAGGCAAATACCCAAAATTCATAGTTTCCAAATCATTACATTGTACTTCTAAGTTTACATTCTATCTTGAACAAACATGCATTACTACATTCAATATTCATAAACTTAACAAGATCATTACAATCTCGAACAAGTAAAATAAAAGATAACATCATCCTAGTACATGCCATATAACCAAGTGATGAAAGACTACCAAACAGGCTCCGCGATAGTGTGACTTCGTGGATATGATCCGATCTTCAAACAGCAAAGTAATCTGCAAAACAACAATAACATCTTTGGTAAGCTTTAAAGCTTAGTAAGTTCGAAGGGTCTAAAGAATTACCAATCATATGCATAAAGTAGTCATAACTCAACCGAGTTAGGATGAACTGTTGCTTCCTGAAGCCATATGTAGTATTCCAACTTTCCTGTCTATAACTTTACCACTACCAGTACCCGATGCTGCTCACACGAGCTGTCGAAGACTCGCAACATATGCGGTACCCCGGTCATCGATACAATGTCTGTCTGTAAACTATCCCCTAACGATGCTACTCACACAAGCTGTTGAGAATATACATTCAAGCATAAATCCAGCCATCTTAGGGCCTATAATCTATTTTGGATTTCATATCTCTTTTTCAACTCACGATGTTACTCACACGAGTTGTCGAGGACTCACAACATATGTGGTACCTTAACCATCGATACGGTATCTGTGAATATAACTATTTCCCTAACGATGCTACTCACATGAGCTGTCGAGAATGTGCACTTATGCATAAATCCTAACCATCGTAGGGTCTGTAATCCATTCTTGGATTCATTTCTCATTTCCTAGCTCACGATGCTACTCACACGAGCTGTCGAGGACTTGTAACATATGCGGTACCTCAGCCATCACATCGGTTTCAAATCACTAGCTCAAAGCTTAATTTCTCTTTCATTCATTTCTTTTCACATTTCTCAATTTCACGTACCATAACATGTTCTGCAACGATTATAAAGAATATAATAATGTACTATTAAAATGAAAAATCATCGTTACGAACTTACCGGACGAATTTGCAGTTAAAGTGAACTCTAGGGACTAATCCATAACTTTCCCTTTTCCACAATCAACGACACCTTTTTTATCTATTACAATAATTTCATTTAATTATTTAAATCAACATAAAATTTTAATCATTTTACGCAAATAAGCATTTTTGGTATTTTTACAAAATTACCCTTAACTTTTCACTTTTATTCAATTTAGTCCTATAGCTCAAAACTTGCAAATTAACCATTTTTCTTTAAAAATATGCTCATTCGAATTAACTTGGGTCTCTCCACAGCCCATATTTGCTATTATTTAACATCAAGTCCTTTTACTTTTATTACTTTCACATTTTAGTCCTTAAATGTTAAAATTATCAAAAACTACTTTACTAAATTGTCCTATTTAGCAACCAAAATTAATAATCCATCATAAAATTCCAAGATTATACAAAAATCATCAATGGAAAAATCCATAACATTTGAAAGATTCAAAAATTAGTCCTCGAGCTAGCTAGATTAAGCTAATACGAGCTCAAAAACATAAAAAAAATACTAAAAATGGGTGAGATTTCACTTACCTATCAACACCTAAAACTTGGCCGAATATACTCACTTGTTTCCTTAGGGTTTTCAGCTAAAGAAGAAGAAGAAGAAAGAAGAAAATGAACTTTCCACCCTTTTGTCTTAATTAATTTAGGTTTAATTTATGTAATTACACTTTTAACCTTTTTAATTCTTTCAATTCAAACTCATTTCAAAGGCTAAACTGTCTACTTACTCTTACAATGGTATAATTACCATTCAAGTACCTTAACTTACCTTGCAATTAATAGAATTCAACTTTTTCACTTTTTACGATTTAATCCTTTTTACTTAATTAACTGTTTAATCAATAAAATTTCGTAACCAAAAATTAATATTATACCAATGACCTCATAAATATTAAATAATTAATATTTACGATCTAACATATCGAATTTGTGGCCTCAAAACCACTAATTCTGATCACATTGAAAAATAGACTAATTAGTAAATCCTCATTTTATTAGGATTTAATTGCAATTTATCAAAATCTAAAGAGTATCACATCATTTCTATTATTAGGCCATTTAAAGAGGGTCCAATTTCATAATCGGTCCTTCAATTATATTAAATTCCAATTAAACAAACTTGTTTACAATTTAGCTTTAAACTAAAAAGGACTAAATGAATAAATAATCCAAAACTTAGTGGATGGTAATCATGTCACCACCGCTTGGACTTTTTGACCATGGTTTAATTACCATTTTTGTCCCTTTTACTATTTTTAATCTATAGCAATTAACTTTTACCTCTTTTACAATTTACTCTTTTTTCCTTAATTAAGCAATTAATTATCAAAATTACTCAACCAAACTTCAATTCACATATAATAAGATCCTGTAAATATTTAATAAAAATATTTACAGCTCTTATTTTCATAAATGAGGTCCTGATACCTCATTTTTTAAAATCACTTGACTTTTAAACCAAAGCACTTATTCTAACTTTTAATTCAATAATTAAAACTCCTCAATTCAAAATTCCATATAAAATTAATATTGACTTTTTTAATTTAATCACTCATTATAAAAATTTTCCCATCGGGTTTGTGGTCCCAAAACCACTGTTTTCAACACTACTGAAAAACGGGCTGCTACAGTCGTATTTTAAATAATTCTCAAGTTCGTGATTTCCATAAATAAGACACCAAGTAATTAACTAGGTACCAATTTTGGGCGTTATGAGGGCGTCAATCCTTCTTCATGCTTAACCAACTCCCGAACTCGTTCTTTTGATTTTGTAGACCAAAAATCATCATTTTAGTAATTTTAACATTTATAAATTTTGAGGTGATCCAATCACACCTAATTAAAAAGGATTGATGGCGACTCCATTTTCATTTTAGAATAAAAAAAGTCGATTCAAAAAAAGGTTTCGACAACTTGGAGACTCCAATAGGGAATTAATAAGAGAGTCAAGCTGTTAGTTGATTACTTTCTGTTCTTTTTGTTAGAAATTGAGAATTTGATTTAAATTAATTTACGATCCTTTTCTTGCATTTTGTTGTTCGTTCATGTGTTTTGTAGTAAACAATTGTATGAATATCTTTGTTAATGATCTCGGGTTACATAGTGATTTAGACGATTGTTTTACTTTTGTTGTTAAGTCGAATGTGAGAGTTTCTCTTTGTACACTTTTACGCATTGCATGACATGATCGTTCTACTCCACCCTTCTTAAGTGGGAGTGAGAAGTTATTCTATCGTGAGGTCTTCACCTCTGTGCAGGATAGTGGATCGCTTTCGGAATATATCCATACCTATGTTTTCGTGAGGTTTTCAACTTCGTGCAAACATAGGGAAATGTATCCCTCTAAACTAAACTTGATCGGTATGAGAATATAATGGGTGAGGGTTGAGGAATCTACCGGTTTAGGTACCTTTACTTTAGAACCAAACCACATGTAATGAAGCTTAAAAGCCGGCCCTAAGTAGAACCATGCCAAACCTTTAGTGGTTACCCGAATAGAGTGTAATGGAGAAAAACTTTTAACCTTTACTCTTTGCTTTAATTACAATATACTTTCAAGCTTTATTCTTGTATCAATTGTACTGACTTAGTTCATTTCGTTTTATTTTGGTTGCATTGTATTTTCATCTTAGAAAAGGTATTGGTTCATGTTTAATTGCTAGATAAAGAACTTATCATGGAACAGGGGTTTCTTGATGAAGTAGAGGATAATGTGTCCAGAGAAAGGCAACAAGAGAAAGGTGACAGCTTGTCAGAGGAGTATATGTCGGAGTTATGAGATTTCACCCGGATAAATGTGACTCAAAATAATCTACAAGAGCTTAAAGAAATATGGGATCAGTGGGATGATAAAACAAGGTAGATGTCCTATCGCGAGTATAGTGGTTTGCCTTACCTACTCGATGTCAAGGTAGATAAGCATTATTTTGAGCTCTCACGCAGTATTGGAACCCTACTTATAGTTGTTTCAATTTTGGAAAATTGGACATAATACCCACGGTAGAAGAATACACCACTTTACTCTATTGCTCGAAGATTTAGGTCGATAAAGCCTACTCTAGAGCTGCCAATGTCTCAACCTTCTTAAAGAGGCTGATGAGCATAACCGGGATGAGTGAGCAATGGGTTGCTGCCTGAATTAAGGAAAAAGGGGATAATAAATGCATCGCTTGTAAGAGCTTGCTGGACTTAATTTTGGTACACCCTGAAACAAGGAAAAAGGTCGACGTCTTTGCCTTAAGTATTTATGGGCTAGTCATCTTCCCTAAGGCATTAAGGCATATAGAGGATGCCGTCACAGATTTATTTGACCGGCTCGACAAAATGGTCACTCCCGTCCTAACAATCTTGGCTAAAACTTTTAGATCTCTGAATGCATGTCGAAGAGAGGGTGAAGGAAGGTTTATTGGTTGTGTAGTACTCTTGCTAGTGTGGTTCCATAGCCACTTTTGGAGGATAGAAAAGGTCTCCTATCGAGTGTTCTTTGAAGACTACTCTCCGTTGAAGGAGTTAGTGGCCACCCAAAGACAAGAAAACATCTCTGAAGCGAAATGGATAGCAATTCTCCAAAGTCTCCAAGATGAGGATGTTGAATGGCGAGCCCCTTGGATGATTCCTAATGAAATCCTATACAAATGTGGAGACTTTGATTGGGTCCCTTTGCTCGGGATATGGGGAGCTACTAGATATGCCCTTATACTAGAATTAAGGTAGTACAGATCAAGGCAGTTTATTCTAGTAGCACAAGGATTGGCCCAATGTGAGTTCGCATACAAGGGTGACAACTATAAAAGGAGGGTCTGTGAAATCTCAAATGCAAGGAACCAAATTCACAAGTTGAAGAAATTTACCGCGAATCCTATGACAACCACAAAATACGATTGTTAATGGAATAAGAGAATCAATGATAATATCCCTTCTCCAAATTAAGAAAATATCTTGTCAATGGAAGAATACTTGCAACTGATCCTGTCAGAATTAGACATTGTGAACCAAGACTTCGAAAGGAAAAGTTCAGAATTGGGCAAAAGGATAGAGAAGTTAGAAGAGGAGAAAATTCAGTTGAGATTAGACGTCGACATTCAAAAGTTGGAAGCCGAAAAAAAGAGAAAGGGAAAGAACAAGGTTGTAGAAGACTTGAACAGTTTGAAGGACTACAAGAAACTTCGCTTGTCAATAAGGACTGTCGGGTTGGGCAAAACATCAAAAAATGGCAACAAGAAATCAAAGGAGAAAAGGATAGAGCCGATCAGTGGGAGAGGAAATTCCAAGATGCTCGAGTTCGAGAAGATGCTATAAAGGGAGAGTTGTTGGAATGCCAAGTTGAAGTTGATCTGAAAGCTTGGGTAGCAGAGTTGGAAGGGTCCTTGCACCGGTATCATAGTCGTAACTCCATGATTGAGCTAAAAGTGATCTACAAATTTTATACCTAGCAAATTGAACTAGTTTTCACAATTGAAGAGCTTGAAATTAGGTATTTTCTTTATGTTTTCTAGGATTTAATCTAGTTTTTATCTTTTTGAATAATTTGTGTGAACCAAGTGTTAAAAGGTTGTTTTACTGTCTTTAAGGCCAATTGAGGCCTAAAGGTTAGCTAACATACTTCGTGAGTGTGCAGTAGACCTTTAAATGATGAACAAAAGAGAAGTTGATCTCTTTGTCATGACATAGGATGTTCTACATCGCAACAAAGGGACCAGACTCGAAAAACTAGGGAATTGACTTCTTTGTCGCAACATACATGGGTTATGTCGCGACAATGCCTGCACGATGATAACTAAGGAGGGGACTGATTGCTTCGTCGGAACACAGGTCCTAGTGTGTCGCGACATCGACCCCTAGACGCGATTTTTGCACCGAGTAAAGGGCGTTTCAATCTTTACAAAGCCACTTAAACACGAAGGATGACAGCTGACTTAGGGTTAATGAAAATGACTAGCCAAGGGTATAAATAGGGCCTTTGGCACTAGGTTTAAAGACCCATTTACTAGCTTTTAGTTTTTACTCTGTATTTTCGTTCTAGAAACAAGATTGTAAAACTCGCATAAACGTTCGAGGAATTTTTCTCGAAAGATTTTCAATAGAATTAAAGTTTTTTTTTCATTTGATCTATTCAATTTTATGTTTTCATATATTATTGTTTTGGTTATGATTAAGAAAATCATAAGGAACTAATTCCATTTTAGGGAATTAAGGAGTGGAAGTATGAATATTTAATTGTTATTTAATAGGGATTTTTTCCATTCAGATCAGCTGTTTGAGAAAGGAAGAACATCAAACAAACACTAGGCCTAACAACCCAGAATGTCATTTACGTGGGAATGAACCCAAAATTGGTACTGCCTACCCGTGAAAACCTTTTCCCCAAACCAATTTAGACTGTGACATTCAACAATCTATCGACTTGCTATGCTAGCGAAAAATCAGAAGATCCAACTGGGGTAGTGACTAGTTGATTGAAGGAAAATTCTCAAAACCCAACAATTGAAGAACTCATATTGAAGCAACGTAATCCCCAAATTCGTTTATTGATTTTCTATATCTCAACTTTTTTCTTTTATTTCTTTTCTTTTGATGCTTTACACAAACAAAATTTTTATTTTATTTCGTACTATAATCCCTAAAATGATTCCTAATTACTGTAACGCGTAGGTTTGTGCAAGTGTACACAGTCGTTATCAAGTAATAAGTATCGAGTTGTTGTCTCAATAAGGATTGTATGTATGTTTAATCAATTAATTGTAAAATTTATATTAACAACTTGGTGAATAAAAACAAAATATAGCTGAATGAGTGATGATTAAAATTAAATGTAATTAAACTAAATGCAAATTATCCCTAATGCAAATCAACCTAAGTATGCAAACTTTATGAATGAAATAGATTTAGCAAAGATTAAACACAATTCACAACAAGTATAACATAAATAAACTAGGACAATTACTTTAATTAAACTCAATTCATTATCAACATGCTTAATAACATTCGGAAAAACATTCCATGGCAATTCGATCTTTCATGAGTTTGGAAACCATATTAAGTCCTTTCGGAATCCTTCACTTAGCAAATACGCATTTTACTAATCCTTATTTACTAAGGGTTTCTTAGCATTCATGTGAGGTAACAGGGACGTGTTACGTTTGAAATAGTTTAATCACACAAATCTAAAAACTATGCAGATAACAGAGCTTGATTAGAGTTGTTATGAATCCTGTAATCTAATCGGGTTAGGATCTAAATTCAGCATGCACATTTCAATTATGTGTCCACTAGCAGTCATCTGGTTAGGATCGCTCAACTAATTCTAGTGCATTCCAATCACGTATAAATGAAATACAGACTTGATATTAATTGAAAACATGATCGATTGAGGCACAAATATCATAAACATGGATCAAACGAATATCATTTAATCAAAGCAATTATCCTAGCTTAAATAAAATTAAGCTAACATTGTTGTAATCAAGAACAAAGAACACATAGAAAACATTTTAAAATCAAATTAAAGTAAAGAAATAATAAACCCAAATCAAAGTAGTTGTCACCCAAAACTTTGATCGAAGAAAACTCCTTTGTTCCTTCGCTTCGCTCCTTTGCTGATGGCTCTCTGAGGTGGCTGACCAAGGGCTCGTTAAAAGGCTTAATTAGCTAAAATCTCTATGAGGAGATGATGCTAGGCGTGGGGATGGGAAATGAGAGGAAAGGATGAGAGGATTTGAGAGAGAAGAGAGAATGTGAAGGCATGAGAGATGATTTGGAATGGTGAAAGTGGCTCTTATTTATAGGTGAAGGGTGAGAGCTTGTTTACTAAAACTAGTGAGTTTTCAATCCTTCATTCCTCTCAAGTGTGTGGCCGGCCATCATTCAAGGAATTTAAGTGAAATTATGCTTTATTTTGAAGCTTTCTTCATGCCACATCAACTAGGGATTGAGACTTGGTCAATAGCAAATCTTCAGGCTAGATTCTAATTTCTTCTAAAGTGTAAGGACCTCTTGAAATTAAACCAAAAATGGTTTATTTGGACAGCCATGTGTTGCCGAAATTGGGCTATTTCCCTCTTCAATTTGGACGGTTTTGTGATCCAGCAAAATATTTAGACCTGTACAAAATAATTTAATTAATTAAAGGACCAAGGTATGAAATTAACCCAATTATTTAACCATTAAATAAACCCAAATTATTCATGAAATATTTTATATTAAATTATTAAATATAATTTTATATTTTAATATTTAATTTATTCATGCATGACCCAGTTTATACCTTAAAAATATATTACATTAAAATAAACTATAAAATAAGCCATTTTGTGCATAAAAACTATATAATAAAGCATAAAATCACATTTTAATAATTTCCATATCCTAAATTAATATTTACACATATTTCATTAATTTATTAAACATTTACTTGGTTTTAACTTTGAATTTAAATAAAAAGGCGATAAATTATATAGGAAAAAACCTATGTATTTTTTAGTTTACACACCCCAAAACTTAAATCATTACTTGTCCCGAATAATGTTCATGCACAACAAAAGTCTTGCTAAGGTAAAATTGCTAAATCTTTAAGTAGCATCAATCTTTGTCTTATAATCATGCATTAACAAATTCATGTTCATAGATCTTCTTTATTGATAAGTAGCTTGCATACAAACATTATTCAGAATTCTTATACTAAGTTTCAATATATGTCAACATAAGTTATGGTTTGTATGCATATCAAATCCATAGTTAACATTCTTCATTCAACATAATTTCCTATCGATCTAAAAAAAACAATCATAATGTTCATTTACGGTCTTCATATGTTGAACTTAGTAATTCCTCTCCACTAATGTAGGTAACATAATCATCAAATTAATAGGTCTTTTGTAAGGTTGTAATAAGGCTAGATTAAAGGTAGGGATTTAAGAGATGTGAAATTTCGGTTTCAAAATTATCTTAACCTTTAACTTTGTGTTGGATCTTTTGTAGCATAACCTTCTTCTTTGAATGGATCTTTGGAACACCACCAAACTTATTTTGAACTCATGCTCATTCATTTTTCTTTCAGAGGTTGAGCATACTTTTCTTCGCTCTTTCTTTCTCTGTTTTTTTTTAACACGAGCATTACATCTTTTTGAAATTTTCCTTAAATGTTGATCACTAAGACAACTTTAGTTAACATGGGTGCACAGAAAATAGGATAACTTAAAAAGATGGTATTATGGCTTATAATGTATGTAAATTGTAATGAACAGGTCATTAAGCTCAAAATTAAGGCTTCAAGGGTGTAATATCATAAGGTGGGCTTGAAAAGGCTCAAATGATCCAAAGAAATGGTGTCTATATCATATTTAGACTTTTATGTCTCCTAGGATTTCGCCTCAAGAAAGTTACTAAGTCAATTCTAAAGATATAAACCTTCATGCATGTCTAATATCAAGAGAAACTAATGTCTAATATCAAGAGAAACTAACTTTTCATGGAAAACATTACCTAAGACTAAGATCATACAAGCATTCTATCATTCATGATAACATACATTCAACTTAGATAGAATCATCCTTCATGCTTGCATTCAAACTAACTTATAAAAAAATTCTCTAAACATTCATTTATTAAAGCATACTTACGAAAAAACGATTGAAACATATTTGAAAATTTTAAAAGTTTGAGCAATTTATTTGCCTTACCCCCTTTAAAAAGAAGCAATGTCCTCATTTCAAGAACAAAGTAATGAATGAAAACTGAACACCAGGTAGGGTTGTAAGAAAAGAGAGGTGAGTCATTAAGACTACTTAAATACCAAGTCTTTCTTAACAATCCAATCCTAGATATGTTCATTCCCATTACCACATCATTTAGTCTTTTCTTTCTAAAGAGGTGTTAGGCTTACTCATGCTTGAGATGTTTTATTATGCGGAAATAAAATCCTACCTACGAAAGAAATAAATTTCTAAGGACCTAAAAATATATAAATAAATAAATAAACAAGACAAAAGTTTCCCTTTTTATTTTTCTAACTCATCCTCCTTGTCTTCTTTTTCTTCAACTCCATCTTCGCTTTCATAGTCGTTATCTTCCTTCCATGTCTCGAAGATAGCATCTGGGAACTCAGGAACAAAAGTGTAAGAGATATTCTTAAAAGTATTTCTAATGGAGTCATCTCTAATCTTCGTATATTTCCAGTAAGTTTGTTGTTGATTGTTCATGAACTTGCACATATCCATCATGATAGACAACTCTGATTTCTTTGACATGTTTGTAAAAGACGGCATTGGAATTGTAAATTCAGGTTCAACACTTAGCTTAATTGGTTCATCTTCTAGCTCAACTTTAGGTTCAAGGTTTGTAGGTTCCTCAGTCGGTTTAGGACTGTTTTGTTCCTCCTCAGATTCAACTTCTTTAGTGTCAGCAACGAAATCAACTTAAGTTTTAGTTTTATTCGATGACTCATCAGTTTTTGGCTTAGTTGGCTTGTCTTGTTCACCTTGGTTTAGTTCATGCACCTTCTTGACTAACCTTTCAAGATCATAAGCTGTAATGCACCCTTGAATATATTGTCCCTTCAAATTTGCTTTGTTTTAACATGGACCCTTAAGTAAAGTGAAGTGATCAATGATGGGAAATAGACACTTCCTGTCTTCTTTTTGGCACAACCATGCTCCTTGAGAATGATTTTCCCAACATTGATGGACTTTTTTGTCAAAATCGCATACAACAAGAGCATTCTTTCCATCGAGATGGTGGAACTATATGAGATAGGCATGAAACCATAGCGAACAAAGTAAACCCATACCTTTGCTATAGGTTTTAGGTATTCCCTTCGACAAGAATGACTCCCATACTTTCTTATAATCCATTAGGATCTCGGATTTGTCACAACATTAAGCACTTGTTGAAGAAAATCCCAATTGATATTGTTTATCATAGGGTAGTACTCATTTTCTTCAACATTAGGTAAGTTAAACAAATCATTAATGGACTTAGAAATAAGAGGTACCTTCTTCTTTCGAACGGTGGCTTCAGTAGCATCTTGCAAAGTTAAACTAGCATAAAACTCTCGAACTAGTTCATCATCGGGAAATGAACGAGAATCACAAAATTGTTCTCACTCAATAGCATTGATCTTATTTCTAATCAGCACAAGAACAAACATAAAATCATGACTCTTCAAGTTAAAACCTTTTTTCGTCATCATAGGTTGATGCTTGAAGATTGAATCAAATCTCTCTTTCACTTCTTCATCGATCACAATAAGGTTTTCAAGAGTAGTCTTCGAAGATCTAGTTTTTTTGCGAGACATGATATTTTTCCTAAAAATTCGACAAAGTTTCAGCACAAGGTGGAGAAGAGAAATCGACAAGGTGGTGGTAGGGACTTGCGGTGGCAATAACCTTGCTACGACATGGGTGGTAAGGCGGCAGTAGTGACGTGTGACAGTAACGACAGTGTGCGAAAGTGATGGTGGTGCTCTGGCGACCTCCTTATGACGGTGATGGATGGTTTTGGTGACAAGGGAAGAAAAACTAGGGTTTTCTTCAGGATTAAGGCTAACGACATAAGGGAAAATTAGGGGTGATTAGGGTTTAAGCAAATTGCTTTGAGGGTTGTGAAAAATAGTGTGATGGAGAAGGGTTTATATAGGAAAGAATTAGGGCAACATGTAGTAAAAAATTAGCCACATTAGGGTTACTTGGACGGCAAGTAATGGAAGTGGCATCAATGTATGGTTATTTTCTCTCATTTTTGTTGTCTTGGACCTCAAACTCAAACTGTACTTACAAACTCAACTTAAGAAACAAACTGATTAGTTCTTAGGTCAAATTGACCCGCTTTATTAAACACAATGAATTAAATTAAAATTGAAATTAAAAAATCAATAAAAATGAAACTTAAAAATTTTAAAACCTAATTAGAAAATTTCTTCTCAACCAATTACATTAAATTAATTCCCAGGAAAGGATGAAGGGTTTACAGCAGTCTTGCTTAAGTTCCAATCTCCTTAGACAGAATTAATTAAATGTACTAAGTTAAGAAAAATAAGTTTTAATTAATTATTTATTTACAATTGAGTTCATGAAAAAAATTAAGGGTCTGTTAGTTTGAACGAGGATTCAACTCGCTTAACTTTACCATTCCAATATTGTTTGAAATGTTGACCATTAACTTTAAACGTACCTTAATAATTGCTAGGGTCTTTTCCATCGGGACTTGAGTTTCCCAAGAAATAACCTCAACCTTGAATTAAACAACAAAATCTTCTGACCTTCTTTAAACTCACGAGGTTGTATATGACTATCATGCCATTTATTTAATCATTCTTTACACATCTTGACATTCTCATATGATAACAACCTTAACTCTTCCAGCTCATCAAGTTGTAACATCCTTCTCTCACCGGCTTGCTTAATATCAAAATCAATTGCTTCAAAGCCTAGTGAGCTTTATTCTCTAACTCTAATGACAAATGACATGTCTTTCCAAAGACTAATTGATAAGGAGTCATTCCTAAAGGTGTCTTAAATGTCGTTCGATAGGCCCATAATGCATCATCAAGCCTTTGAGACCAATCTTTTCTCTTAGGGCGTACTACCCTTTTAAGAATTCCTTTGATTTCACGATTCACTCTTTCAACTTTCCCATTCGACTATAGGTGATAGGCAGTAGCAATCTTCTGCTTCACATCATACTTGTCAAGCGACCACTTAAGTCACTTGTTCACAAAGTGAGAACCTCCATTACTAATAATAGCTCTTGTGGTCCCAAATCGTGTAAAACATGCTTATGTGCATGACTACCTTAGCATCATTTGTAGGGTATGCTTCGGCTTCAACCCAATTGGATACATAGTCCACAGGAACTAAGATGTACTTGTTCCCATACGAAGAAGGAAACGGTCCTAGAAAGTCAATGCCCTATACATTGAACAATTCAATTTCCAAAATGTTTGTTAAGGACATCTCATTCCTTCTTGATATATTTCCGGTCCTTTGGCATCTATCACAATTCTTCATATATGCATAAGCATCTTTAAACAATGTAGGCCAAAAGAAATCTACTTGTAAAATCTTTGCTACAGTATGTGAACCACCAAAGTGTCCCCTACTTGGAGATGAATGGCAATGATATAAGATCTTGGTAGTCTTACTCTCAGCTACTCTCTTTCTGATTATGTTATTTGCACACTGCTTAAACAAAAATGGATCCTCCCAAAAATAATATCGACTATCAGGAAGGAATTTCTTCCTTTTGTGGTATGTCATTTCTCGAGAAACTATTCCACATGTAAGATAATTGGCAAAATCAGAAAACCAAGGTGTTTCATGAATTCGACTTACCTCAAATAGGTGTTCATATGGGAAATTCTCGTTGATAAGAACAAATGGATGAGTTAACTCATTTTGCTCTAACCTCAATAGATGATCAGCTACTTGATTCTCGACAGTTTTTCTGTTTTGAATTTCAAGGTCAAATTCTTAGAGTAAAAGTATCCAACGAATTAGCCTCGATTTAGCATCTTTCTTTGTGAGTCAGTATTTAATGGCCGAATGGTAAGTAAATACTGTAACTTTGGTACCTATAAGATATGAACAAAACTTGTCAAAAGTAAAAACTATAGCAAAGAGTTCCTTTCCAATTACTGTATTATTAAGTTGGCTCCTGAAAAAGTTATTCTTGCATAGTAGATAGGGTGGAAAACTTTGTTTCTTCTTTGACCCATCGCAGCTCTAACGACAAAATCGCTTACATCACATATCAACTCAAAAGGTGAGTTCCAATCAGGTGTTATGATTATTGGGGCTAAGATTAACCGTCTTTTCAGATCTTCAAAAGCTTCCAAACATGCTTTGTTGAAATCTAACAAAGGCTTAGAAATTTTTGAAAAGTCTTTGATAAACCTTCGATAAAAACCTGCATGGCCTAATTTACTTCTGAATCCTTTCACACTAACCGAGGGCGGTAATCTTTCAATTACATCCACCTTTGCTTTATCGACTTCAATTTCTCTCTTCGAAATTTTATGCCCAGAGACAATCCCTTCCTTAACCATAAAGTGGCATTTCTCCTAGTTAAGGACAAGATTCGTCTCCCCGCATCTTTTAAGTACCTTAGCCAAATTAATCGAACAAACATCATAAGTGTTACCAAAAACAAAAAAAATCATCCATGAAAACCTCAACAAATTTTCAACCATATTAATGAATATTGCCATCATGCATCGTTAAAATGTTGTAGGTGCATTGCATAAACCAAAAGGCATTCGCCTAAAAGCAAACGTACCGTACGGACAAGTAAAGGTTGTTTTATGCTAGTCTTTCGAGGCTACAACTATTTGGTTATATCTCGAATAGCCATCTAAAACACAATAGAATTCAGTATCTGCCAGTCGATCATGTAACAGCCCGATTTTTAGTGATGTCAGAAATAGTGATTTCGGGATCACAAATCCAACAAGTCGAGTCAAAAATTTATTTACTTAAATAATTACGAATTTGTTAACATCGTATTAAAATTTGGTTATGAAATTTTAATGTTTAAATAGTTAATTAAGTAAAAAGGACTAAATCGTAAAAGTCGTAAAAAGTAGTAATCATTGACCAAACATGCTAAATTGTAGAGGAATGACTTTGGAAGGGTCCTTAATGAGTAAGTATACCTTCACAAGGTATAGTGGACTGTTATCACCATCATTTGGTGAAAATCATGTTAATTATTGGGTATTTTGGTAAAATACAAATAAATAAGTAAAGATTAAATAAAAGATAATTTGGATGATTTTAATCATCTTCTTCAACCTTAAAACAAAGGAAAACCCTAAAATTAAGAAGAGAGTATTCGACTAGCTTGGAGACTTGATTTGGTGAGTGAAATCTCGCCCGTTTTAGTAATTTTTATGTTTTCGAGTCCGTATTAGCTTAATCTAGATTATGAGGTCCAATGACTAAGTGACATCGTGAGTATATGGATCCTTTACGGATTAAGAGGTCCGATGACTCTATGTTATCGTGAGTATACAAATCCCACGTGGATTATAAGGTCCGATGGCTATGTGTCATCATGAGTATATGAATGAAGTGAAATCCATTACGGATTAAAGGTCCAATGACTTTGTGTCATCGTGAGTATCAAATGTGAATTGAAACTTACCTTAATGTATACGGTTTAATCAATTCAGTTGACTTGAATTACAAACTCTTGAAGCTGGTGAATCTATTTAACTTTATGAACTTACTAAGCTAAGAAGTCCTTACCTGTGAAATTGCTATTGTTTTGTAGATTTAATTTTGTTGTTCGGAGGTCAGATCATCTTGGTTAATATGGCATGTACTAGGATGATATTACCCTTTGCTTTTATACAATGAGTTTGTGAAAAAAATTGTTATGTTTTGATGAAATGTTGAAAGTAGACTTTAAGTACCTTGTATTGACATAAATCATGTGTTTGTGTTGACTTAAATGAATAATTAAAAGTTGTGTATGTATGAAATTAATGAACTTGTGTTTGGTATAACTCTTGAGATTTAACATACTTGTTTCGGTAGAACCCATGTATGTTTCGGTAGAAGTTGCAGGGTGAGAATTATAGCTTTTTGGAGTTTTTAGTATCGATAGATGCATGTCATGTATTGGTAGAAATTATACTTGTATCGATAGAACTAGTATAGGTACCGGTAGAAATATTGGAAATGACATTTTTACCCTTGCTAATTTGTGTTTATGTTTAAATGATGATGTGTAACATATGAAATGAAATAATTTTAATAAATAAAGTTGTATAATATGACGATAAGATGATCAGTGATAAATGAACAGTAAAACACTGGAAATCCTAATCGACGACGGTGTTTGAATTTCGGGTGTTACATTTAGTGGTATCAGAGCTTACGATTTAGCATTTTCTTTGACAGTATGGTCGTGTTTGATGATTTATAAGTACATGCCATATGAACCTGTGATAGTGTGGATGAATCCGATCTAACTAAGATTTTTATGGATAAATACAAGATGCCTAACTCTAAAAAAGAGAAAACTAATGAGGTAAACAGCAATGTTCCAACTAATGACTCTAGGGCTAGTCACAGTGCATCAATACTATCGATGACAGAAAATGAAGCAAAGAATATGTTCTTCGATTTAATGGGGCAGTGGTTCACGGAATTCATGAGAAATAATCCGATGGCACCACCCCTTATGTCTACTATAACACAACCAAGTGCCCTACTAGTAGCACCCCCAAAAAGGCCTTCACTGCCTCTAGTGGTAGAATCGAGGCGTCGTATCCTTATAGATAGGGTTAGGAAATACGGAGCTGAAAACATCCGAGGCAGTGTAGAAGACTCCTTCCAAAGTTGAATACTAGTTGAAAAATACGCTGAGAGTCTTGAATGAGATTGCTTGCCCTGCTAAAGACTATGTAAGGTGTGCCACGTCGCTATTGAATGATGAAGCTTACCACTAGTGGGCTATAATCGTGGCTATGATGCCTGAAAACGAAGTTACTTGGGATTTCTTCCAAACAGAATTTAAGAAGAAATATGTCAGCAAGCGATACCTAGATAGAAAGAAGAAGGAATTTTAGAACTGAGACAGGGAAATAAAATAGTGGCAGATTACGAACGAGAATTTGTGCAACCAACAAGTATGTAAGAGAAGTGGTACCAACCGATGAAGCTATGTGTGTCCGTTTCAAAGAGAGGCTAAACAACAAGATTAGAATGATGGTGGGTGGTTCTGAAATTTGACTGTTGGTAGTGCTAGTGGACAGAGCACAAAAGATGGAAGAAATCTACCATAGTAAGAGATAAAGAGATAAGAGGTTTTAAAAATCTGGAAAGAAAAACATTGCCAGGACTTTTTCTATGCCACTGCCAAAGAGATTCAAAGAAGAGGCTAGTCGGGGCCTAGTTTCTTCAGGATTTTTTAGTCGGAGTAAGTCGGGACCATAGGAATCTAAATTTCAAAACAAACCCTTAGACAATGTAGTTAGCGTTCGTAATATACCTAGCTCGATATGTGGGTATTATAAGAGGAGCCACACAGGTGAGTGTCACAAGATGAAACGGACATGTTACCGATGCGGAAGTACATATCACTTTTTGAGGAACTGCCCGATGAGATCTGAAGCAAAGGAGGAACAGAGTGTAAAACCTCCTGCTACATCACAAAAGAGTAGACATTCGAGGCAGAGTGACGGTACAGGTGGAAATCGCGGAGCTAACAAGGATACTGTAACCAAATCTGAGGCTCGAGCACCTACACGGACTTATGCCATCCAAGTCCGAGAAGAGGCTATTGCTCCTGATGTTTTGACTGGTATATTTTATCTTTAATGATATTGTGTGTGCACTGATTGACCCGAGATCGACTCATTCATATATTTTTACTGCATTAGCTACTAAAAAGAAATTGCCTGTTGAGTCGATTGAGTTTGATCTACAAGTCACAAACCCTTTGGGTCATAGTGTCATTATTAATTTGGTATGTCGTAAATGTCCACTGAGAATTTGGGACTATAAGTTTCCTGCTGATTTGATGTTATTATCATTTATTGAGTTCGATGTGATTTTGGGAATGGACTGATTAACTGAGCATGATGTAGTAGTTAATTGTAAACGAAGACGGATCAACTTGAAACGGCTAATAGGGGAAGTAATCTCACAGTTGAGTTTAGGAAGTTAAATAGTGGCACCAGAATAATCTCGTTTTTATCAGCACAAAAGATGGTTTGTAAAGGTTGTGAAGCATTTTTGGCTTATATACTTGATACTCGAAGTACCAAGACAGAGTTAGAACAAGTGTCCATTATCAAGGAATTTACAGATGTGTTTCTATAGGAGTTACCAGGTTTACCGTTGGTCAGAGAAGTAGAGTTCGGCATTGATTTAGTACTCGAAACTGCACCGATTTCAATTCCACCGTATAGGATGGCCCTACTGAATTGAAATAGTGAAAGGCACAATTGCAAGAGTTGTTGGACAGAGGCTTTATCCGATCGAGCATATCGCCTTGGGGCGCACCAGTATTGTTTGCGAAAAAGAAAGATAGATCGATGAGAATGTGTATAGACTACAGATAACTAAACAAGGTAACAATCAAGAATAAATACCCGTTGCCTCGTATTGATGAGTTGTTTGATCAGTTGAGAGGTGCGACCGTCTTTTCTAAAATAGATCTTCGATCGGGTTATTATCAGATGCGAGTAAAAGACAGTGATGTGTAGAAAATAGTGTTCAAAACTCTATACAGGCATTATGAGTTTCTAATAATGCCGTTTGGTTAACTAATGGTCCGACAGCATTCATGGACTTGATGAACCGGGTTTTTAAACCTTAGCTAGATAGATTCGAAGTGGTGTTCAATGATGATATATTAATTTATTCCAAGTCAGAGTTAGATCATGTTCAACATTTGAGGGAAGTTTGACAAATAATGCGGGAAAAATATTTGTATGCAAAGTTCAGCAAGTGCGAGTTTTGGCTTCGAGAAGTCAGATTTCTGGGCCATGTGGTATCATCGGAGGGGATTCGGGTTGATCCAATTAAGGTGTCAGCTATTCTCGATTGGAAGGTACCTAAGAATGTTTTTGAGGTACGTAGTTTCCTGAGATTAGCAGGCTATTATCGTCGATTCATGAAAAATTTCTCTATCGTTGCCTTGTTGATGATGAAATTGCTATAGAAGAATATTCAATTTGTGTGGTCAGAAGGTGTTAGAAGAGTTTTGATCAGTTGAAGAAATTATTGACAGAAGCTCCGGTATTGACACAACCTTATACGGGTAAAATATTTGTTGTATATAGTGATGCATCTCTAAATGGCCTGGGTTGTGTATTGATGCAAACAGGATAGGTAATAGCTTATGCCTCTCGACAATTAAAACCGCATGAATGAAACTATCCGACCCACGACTTAGAGTTGGCTGTCATTGTGTTTGCTTTGAAGATCTGGCGACATTATTTATATAGGGAGAAGTGTCACATATTCACAGATCATAAAAGTTTAAGGTATCTGATGACTCAGAAGGAATTGAATTTGAGGCAACGTCGGTGGTTGGAATTATTAAAAGACTATGATTTGGTAATTGAATACCATCCGAGAAAGGCTAATATTGTCGCTGATGCTTTGAGCCAAAAATCATTATTTGCATTGAGAGCAATGAATGCTTATTTGTCACTTAAGGGTGATGGTTCTTTTACAATAGAACTTAGAATGAAACCATTATTTTTACAGTGGATCCGAGATTGCAAAAAGATGACTCAAAGCTTAAGGCTAAGAGGGAACAAATGCAGAATGATGCAACTACTGAATTTACTGCAGATGATGATGGTATGTTGTATTTCCGGGGTAGAGTATGCATTCCTAATAATTCTAACTTAAGACAGGACATTCTGTTAGAGGCTCACAACAGTACTTACTCCATTCAGCTGGGCAGTGTGAAAATGTATAACGACCTGAAGAAGATGTATTGTTGGCCGGGTATGAAACAAGAAATCTCAGAGTTCTTGACTAGATGTTTGGTGTGTCAGCAAGTAAAAGCTGAACACTAGGTACCATTTGGACTATTGCAACCTATTATGCCTGAGTGGAAATGGGAACGGGTCACTATGGATATTTTTACAGGATTACCTATGACACCGAGGAAGAAAGACTCGATCTGGGTTATAGTAGACAGATTGACGAAATCAACCCACTTTATTCCTATCCTAGTAAACTTTCCACTAGAGAAATTGGCTGAATTATATGTATCTGAGATAGTACGACTACATGGAGTACCAAAATCTATTATCTCTAACAGAGATCCACGCTTCACCTCGAGGTTTTGGGGTAAGTTGCATGAAGATTTAGGAACCAGACTGAATTTTAGTATTGTATATCATCCGCAAATGGATGCTCAATCAGAACGGGTGATATAGATCCTTGAAGATATGCTACGATACTGTATACTTGAGTTTGAGGGTAGTTGGGAAAGATATCTACCATTGGTAGAGTTTGCATATAACAACAACTATCAGACTAGTATTAAAATGGCCCCGTTCAAAGCATTATATGGTAGGAAATGCAGAACACCTTTGTATTGGTTAGAGTTGAGTGAAAACAAGTTAGTTGGAGCCGACTTGATTCATGAGATCGAAGATAAAGTACGGGTGATTCGCGACTGTTTGAAAGCAGCATCTAATCGACAAAAGTTTTATGCAGATCTTAAAAGGAAAGATATATAATTTACAGTGGGAGACCGAGTCTTCTTGAGAGTTTCACCTTGGAAGAAAGTGCTAAGATTTGGCAGAAAAGGAAAGTTAAGTCCACGGTTTATTAGGCCGTGTGAGATCATTGAACGAGTTGGTCCTATAGCATATAAGTTGGCTTTACCACCGGAATTAGAGAAGATTCATAATGTGTTTCACGTTTCGATGTTGAGACGGTATAGGTCAGATCCTTCCCATGTGATTACCCCTTGTCAGGTTGAGATACAGCTAGATTTGTCGTATTCAGAAGAACTGGTTAATATTCTGGCTCACGAGGTAAAAGAGTTGCGAAATAATGGGGTACCATTAGTAAAAGTGTTATGGAACCGACATGGGCTTGAAGAAGCTACATGGGAGACAGAAGCTTCGATGAAATCATAGTACCTTAACCTGTTCACTGGTAAGAAATTTTGAGATGAAATTTCCCTAAGGGGGAGAGTTGTAACAACCAGATTTTTAGTGGTGTAGGAAATAGTGATTTCAGGATCACAAATCCTACAAGTTGAGTCAAAAATTTATTTACTTAAATAACTACGACTTTATTACCATCGTATTAAAATTTTGTTATGAAATTTTAATGTTTAAATAGTTAATTAAGTAAAAAGGATTGAATCGTAAAAGTCACAAAATGTAGGAATCATTGACCAAACATGCTAAATTGTAGAGGAATGACTTAGGAAGGGTCCTTAATTAGTAAATATAACTTCACAAGGTATAGTAGATCGTTATGGACCATTATTTGGTGAAAATCATGTTAATTTATTAAGGGTATTTTGGTAAAATGCAAATAAATAAGTAAAGATTAAATAAAAGATAATTTGGATGATTTTAATCATCTTCTTCAACCTTGAAACAAAGGAAAACCCTAAAATAGAGAAAAGAGTATTTGTCTAGCTTGGAGCCTTGATTTGGTGAGTGAAATTTCGCTCGTTTTAGTAATTTTTATGTTTTCGAGTTTGTATTAGCTTAATCTAGCTTATGTAAGGACTAATTTGTGAATCTGTCAAATGTTATGGATCTTACCATTATTGAATATGTTTGTTCTTAGAGGTTTTTGATAGTTTTGAATGCTTGATGATTGGGTTGGATCTTTTTGTGAAGTGATTTATGATAAAATTAAGGTTTAAGGACTTAATTGTTAAAAGGGTGATATTGATGTACTTGTTGTGAAATAAATGGATTTGTATGGGTTTGTATGAGGACTATGAATGTTAAGTTGGTATGGGTTGAGGAGAAAATAAGTATTTTGCATGTTTTGTGTTGAAAAGACTAAATTGAATAAAAAGAAAATATTAGGGGTAAAATTATAATTTTACCAAAAGGGATTTGATTGTGTTAAATGAATTGATTTTTTTATTTAATATAGGAAATTGAATTTTTTGTGAATGTAGACTATGACCGTGCCACCGATCGTGGAAAGGGAAAATTAACAGAATAGTCTCTAGGATCTATTCGCAATTGCAATCCAGTCCAGTAAGTTCGTATGGTTAAATTGTAGTTTGAATTTCATATTCTTGTATTGTAAACCATTGTAGTGAATTGAAATCATGATCGAAATATGGAAGACGTGAATAAAGTAAAAGAAAGGCAACGGGCTTTAAGCCGTAAATGAAAAAAAAGAGAGTCTGATGTCATTGTGAGTAAATGAATCTTTTATGGGTTATGAGGTCCGATGACTAAGTTTCATCGTGAGTATATGAAATCCTTTATGGATTTAAAGGTACGATGACTAAGTGACATCGTGAGTATATGGATCCTTTACGGATTAAGAGGTCCGATGACTCTGTGTTATTGTGAGTATACAAATCCCACGTGGATTAGAAAGTTCAGTGGCTATGTGTCATCGTGAGTATATGAATGAAGTGAAATCCATTGTGGATTAAAGGTCCAATGACTTTATGTCATCGTGAGTATCAAATGCAAATTGAAACTTACCTTAATGTATACGGTTTAATCAATTCAGTTGACTTGATTTACAAACTCTTGAAGTTGGTGAATCTATTTAACTTTATGAACTTACTAAACTAAGAAGTTCTTACCTGTGAAATTGCTATTGCTTTGTAGATTCAATTTTGCTATTCGGAGGTCGGATCATCTTGGAGCATCACACTATCCCGAAGTTGTTCAGTAGACTTTTACATCACTTGGTTAATATGACATGTACTAGGATGATGTTACCCTTTGCTTTTATACAATGAGTTTGTGAAAAACTTTGTTATGTTTTGATGAAATGTTTAAAGTAGACTTTAAGTACCTTGTATTGACATAAATCATGTGTTTGTGTTGACTTAAATACTTAATTAAAAGTTGTGTATGTATGAAATTAGTGAACTTGTGTTTAGTATAACTCTTGAGATTTAACATACTTGTTTCGGTGGAACCCATGTATGTTTTGGTAGAAGTTGTAGGGTGGGAATTATAGCTCTCTAGAGTTTTTAGTATCGATAGATGTATGTCATGTATCGGTAAAACTAGTACAGGTATTGGTAGAAATCTGCACCATTATGGAATTGTTTCATGACAGGGCTACTACCGATACTTGACCATCAAGTATCAGTAGAAGTCTCCCAAAATATTGGAAATGACATTTTTACCCTTGCTGATTTGTGTTTATGTTTAAATGATGATGTGTAACATGTGAAATGAAATAATTTTTAATAAATAAAGTTGTATAATATTACGATAAGATGATCAGTGATAAATAAACAATAAAACACTGGAAATCCTAACCAGCGACGATGTTCGGATTTTGGGTGTTACAGATCTAACATCTGATCCATAAAAGTAAATGAAAAATGGTCCTTTTGAGTGGCTTTATTGAGCTTTCTGTAATCAATGCAGCTTTTTTCGGTACATATTGCACCAGACTTACCCATGAACTATCTGAGATGAGGTAGATAATTCTCGCATCTAACCACTTGATCACTTCCTTTTGCACAACTTCTTTCATAATAGGATTGAGCTTCCTTTTCCTATCAATTCGAGCTCGCTCACCCTCCTCTAAAATAATTTAATGCATGCAAAAAGAAGGGCTTATACCTCAAATATCAGTCATGGTCCAACCGATTTCTTTCTTAAATTTCTTTAAAACAACAATTAGTTACTACTCTTGATCTTTTGTTAGTTCTGCTGAAATTATCACAGGCAAAGTAAAACAGTTACCTCAATAAACGTATTTTAAATGAGAGGGAAGTACCTTAAGTTCGAGTTTAGGCGGTTCCTCAATTGACAACTTCGGTTGCACATATTCACGAGCTTCTAACTCCAACGGTTCAAACCATGTTGATTGAATGAAATTTCTCAGATTGGCTTCCATCAAAGACATGTTTTCTTCACCTTCTTCATCCTCCAAATTGTCAAACTCTAAGGCATTCTCCAATGGATCTTCTTCAAAATTGCTTTCCATAGAAACCAAAGTTTCTACCTCTTTCATAACTGAACACTCTTCTATCAGATCGAGAAATTTCATAACTTTAATAATGTTAAAGTTTACCTGATTATCTTGAACTCGCATTGCAAGTTCACCTTTTTGCACATCAATTAACGTTCTTCTTGTGGCTAGGAAAGGTCTCCCAAGGATGATCAACACTTCCTTATCTGCTTCAAAATCTAAGAAAAGAAAGTTAGCAGGAAAAATAAATTCATCGACTCTTACCAAAACATCCTCGATCTTTCCTTTGGGATATGATAAAGATAAATTTGCTAGTTGAAGCGTCACAATTGTGGGCCTTACTTCACCTATTCCCAACAGCTTGAAAATAAACTTGGGCGTCAAGTTAATGCTGGCTCTAAAATCGCAAAAAGTTTTACTATAGTAAGATTCACCAATGTTACAGGGTATAGTAAAGCTTCCAGGGTCCTTTAATTTCGGTGGCAGCTTGTTCTGCAAAAACGCACTGCTCTCTTTCGTCAAAGTAACAGTCTCATACTCACTAAGTCGTTTCTTCTTGGATAGTATATTATTTATAAACTTCACATAGTTTGACATTTGTTCTAAAGCTTCATCCAACAGGATATTATTGTGTAACTGCTTCAAAACATCCAAGAGCATCTTGAATTGCACCTCCTATTTTTGCTTATGTTGCTACAATCTTTGCGGATATGGAGGTGATGGAACCTTCGATTAAACAGGACAACTCTTCTGAGGAGGTAAATCTACATTTAAATAAGATGTTAAATTATCATAATTCACTAGTTTAGTGTTTACCTCGTCAGACTTTGCAGATTCTAACTCTTTTGATGTAAGAACTTCAACAGTTGGTTGACTTTCCTTTTTCTCAATAGGCTTATCTTCAACATAAATCACCTAGGGTTCCAAAGTCTTACCAATTTGCAACGCTACTACCTTGCAATGTTCTTTACCAAAACTTCTTGGATTCTCTGTATCGCTAGGTAAGGTTCCTTGCGATCTATTACGAAGCTCTGTAGCTAACTGATCCATTTGGTTCTCCAAATTTTACAGTGTTGCTGCTTGGCTCTGGATCAAAGCATCATTTTTTTCCATGTACGCTTTCAACAATTTCTACAAATTGTTTGATGACTTAGCTTGAGCTGGTTTAGGAGCTTGTTGATTATGCCCTTAGGATTGGTTGGGTCTATGCTGCATGAAGTTGTTGTTCGATCCATTTCCTTGGTTGCTCCAAGAAAAGTTAGGATGGTTACGCCATGAAGGATTGTAAAAGTTGAACTGGGGTCCTTGTCCACTTTTATTTTGATGTTGATTCCCCACGTGATACACTGACTAGGGATTTGATGGACGATTCTCGAAAGAATGATCGTCCCCATAGTACACACAGGAAAGTACTTCAAACTGACTTGGTGGTTGAACTGTAAAATTATTAACACTATTAGTGGTAAACTATTTTAACATAGAGGAAATGGATGATACCTGAGCTGATAATGAAGTGTGGGTGTCAACTTCATGAACTCCGTCTACACGTCTTCCTAAAGTTGCTCGATTTGTTGGCCATTAATAGTTATTGCTAGCGATCTTCTCGATGATTTCATAAGCTTCATTATAAGACTTTAGACAAAATAGCACCATTCGTAGAAGCATCTACCATCAATCTTGTATTTGCATTGAGACCATTGTAAAATGTCTCTAACTGGATACAGTGAGGAATCCCATAATGAGGACACTTACAAAGTAACTACTTGAATCACTCCCAAGCCTCGTACAAAGACTCGTCATCCAATTACTGGAAAGTTGTGATCTCGTTCCTCAACTTAGCATTTTTGCGAGGTGGGAAATACTTAACCAAAAATCTCTTTAATAATTCTTGCCATGTAGATATTAAACTGGATGGCAACAAATTGAGCTATGCTCTTGCTTGATCTCGCAACAAGTATGGAAACAACTTCAACCTCAATCCATCTTCAGTCACACCGGCTATCTTGAATGAATCACTCACATCTATAAACAATCGAAGGTGAAGATGTGGATCTTTCATTAGCATACCACTGAACTGGCCCACCATTTGAAACGTCACTGGTTTCAACTCAAATTATGGTGCCTCAATTTTTGGCCGTCTAATTCCCGGATTTAACTCACTAAAGAGTGGCATTGCATATGATCAACTCCATTATCTTGACCATGATTCTGATTTTCAAGATCCATTTTAGCTTGCCTTTGAGCTAACTGTTCATGCCTTCTCTATCTGATTGTTCGCTCGATTTCAAGGTCTACATAGAGTAAATTGATTAGTCGATCTACGCTCATAAACACATGAAAAGAAATTCACAAAATTAAAAGAATAAGTTAGTAGTGATAAAAAAACAAAAAACAAATTGAAAATAAATAATTTCACAAGAAATGACTATGGCAACAGTTAACAATCCCTGGCAACGGTGCTAAAAACTTGTAATGCATAGGTTTGTGCAAGTGTACATAATCGTTATCAAGTAATAAGCAAGTATTGAGTTATCGTCTCCACAAGGATTGCATGTATGTTTAATCAATTAATTGTAAAATTATATTAACAACTTGGTGAATAAAAACACAATATAGTTGGGTGAGTGATGATTAAAATTAAATATAATTAAACTAAATGCAAATGATTCCTAATGCAAATTAACCTAAGAATGCAAACTATATGAATGAAATAGATTTTAGCAAATATTAAACACAGTTCACAACAAGTATAACATAAATAAACTAGGACAATTACTTTAATTAAACTCAATCCATTATCTACATTCTTAATAACATTCGAAAAAACATTCCTTGGAAACTCGATTTTTCATGAGTTTGGAAACCATATTAGGTCCTTTAGGAATCCTTTACTTAGCAAATACGCATTTTACTTATCCTTATTTACTAAGGGTTTCTAGAATTCATGTGAGGTAACAGGGACGTGTTAGGTTTGAAATAGTTTAATCACATAAATCTAAAAACTATGCAGATAATAGAACTTGGTTAGAGTTATTATGAATCTTGCAATTTAATCGGGTTAGGATCTAAATTGAGCATGCACATTTCAATTATGTGTCCACTAGCTGTCATCTGGTTAGGATCGCTCAACTAATTCTAGTGCATTCCAATCACATATGAACGAAATACAAACTTGATATTAATTGAAAACATGATCGATTGAGGCACAAACATCATAAGCATGAATCAAATGAATATTATTTAATCAAAGCAATTATCCTAGCTTAAATAAAATTAAGCTAACATTGTTGTAATCAAGAACAAATAACACAAAGAAAACATTTTAAATCAAATTAAAGTAAAGAAAGAATAAACCTAAATCAAAGTGGTTGTCACCCAAAACTCTGATCGAAGAAGAGTCCTTTGTTCCTTCACTTCGCTCCTTTGCTAATGACTCTCCGAGGTGGTCGACCAAGAGCTCTTTAAGAGGCTTAATTAGCTAAAATCTCTATGAAAAGATGATGTTAGGCGTGGGGATCATAATTGGGAGGAAAGGATTAGAGGATTTGAAAGAAAAGAGAGATTATAAAGGGATGGGGGATAAGGGATGATTTGGAATGGTGAAAGTGGCACTTATTTATAGGTGAAGGGTGGGAACTTGTTTACTAAAAATAGTGAGTTTTCAATCCTTCATTCCTCTCAAGTGTGTGTCCGACCATCATTAAAGGAATTTGAGTGAAATTATGCTTTATTTTGAAGCTCTCTTCATGCCACATCAACTAGGGACTGAGACATGGTCAACAGCAAATCTTCGGGCTAAATTCTAATTTCTTCTAAAGTCCAAGGACCTCTTGAAATTAAACCAAAAATGGTTTATTTGGGCAGCCATGTATTGTCGAAATTGGGCTATGTCCCTCTTCAATTTGGACGGTTTTGTGATCCAGTAAAATATTCAAACTTGTCCAAAACAATTTAATTAATTAAAGGACCAAGGTATTAATTTAACCCAATTACTTATCTATTAAGTAAACTCAAATTATTAATGAAATATTTTATATTAAATTATTAAAAAAATTTATGTTTTAATATTTAATTTATTCATGCATGGCTCACTTTATACCTTAAAAATATTAAATTAAAATAAACTATAAAATATGTCATTTTGTGCATAAAAACTATATAATAAAACATAAAATCACATTTTAATAATTTCCATGTCCTAAATTAATATTTTCACATATTTCATTAATTTATTAAACATTTTCTTGGTTTTAACATTGAATTTAAGTAAAATGGTGATAAATTATATAAAAAAAATCTATGCCGAACGGGAGTACGTTCGGAGGGGATCAAAAGGCAAGTCAGGCTAAGAATGAGGAGTTAAGAAAGAAGGTAGAAGAACTTGATGCCTCACTGCAGAATTGTGAACTACGAATAAAACTTCTCGAAGAAACTGTGGAAACAAATGGTGAATGTTGGAAAGAACAACTCTAACGCTCTTAGGGGCAGGTCAGAGATAGGGACCATGTTATGGGTGAAGCTTTAACCCAAATACGAGTAGTGGCTGACCATTTGTAGGCCCTAGCCATTCAAGCTGATGTTTTGAGCTTGAAATATAAGTCGACGTCAGTTCGAGGCCAAAAATTAGCTTGGCTTCTTAAGACGATTAAGGCTTTGAGCATTAAGGTAAAGCCATATATGTGAATTGTATCCGTTTTATGTAAAGAAACTTGTTTTCTAGTAAAGTTATTCTAATATAAGTCGACGTCGGATCGAGGCCAAAAATTAGCTTGGCTTCTTAAGACGATTAAGGCTTTGAGCATTAAGGCAAAGCCATAAATGTGAATTGTATCCGTTTTATGTAAAGAAACTTGTTTTCTAGTAAAGTTATTCCAATGGAATTGAACTAAGGCAAAGCCCTAGCCATGCAATGCCTTTTTTGCATGCATTTTTATCATTCATTAGCATTGTATTTTAGTACATGCATTAAATTTCAAGAAAATTCCCCTAATTAATTAAAATTGAGACAGTTGCCCTAGAAACTATTGAGAATCTGCAAACCCGACATCGTTACAGTACTTGTGGTAAATCTAAAGCTATGGATCAAAGATTAGAAAGACTAAAACAAATCCAGAAAGATAAACAAGACCAGTTACAAGCACAGTTAACCCAGTTACTGATTGGAGGAGTTGAAAAAGGGAAGACCACTACGATAAACCTTGGGGATGATAGTGAAGACCTTGCATACCACCCGGGATTTACCCAGTACATGTCGAAGCTCAACAGAAGACGTATCCAGGAGGAGTACTTGTCACTAATAAAAAAAATTTAAAATTTTTTGGTATTGACCATGGAATGGGTGACACTCTCTTTTTTCAGATAAAAAAATTTTAAAAATTTTTTGTGTTAATCATGCAATGGTCAACACCCCTTTTTACAGATAAAAAAATTTCAAAATTTTTTTATGTTGGCCATGCAATACCGACACCCCCTTTTTATAGATAAAAAATTTCAATTTTTTTTGGCTTTTTATTTGGTAAAAAATTAAATTTTTTTGGTGTTGGCCTTGTAATGTTTGAGACCAACTTCCCCTCATTCTCTATAAATAGGGTTTTTCTTTTTTATTTTGAAATTGTAAGTAAGAAATATTTCTATTAAAATAACAAGAAAATGAGAGTGTTTTATTATTTATCATTATATGGGTGTTTTGTTTTGAGGGATAATTGTGAAGTGTACAATCGAATTTTGGGGTTGAGCTATTTACTGTTATGTATTGCCGGAGTTGAATTATATACTGTCATGTGAAGCGGCAAATATATGTCTTCAGTGTTCAGATGATTTTCTGCGCCATTAAAGAAAATCCTATATGTAGATGATATAATTGCTGCTAAATGTAACTATGTGGTATAACCGTAAAGGTTATGCTATCAAAGGTCGGTTAACGAAATTCTATCATCGAACGGCCGACCGAGATGACTTGGTCGGGTATTCAGTCAATATGGATCCGTATTGCTTGAGGGTTAGAAGAATTTATTGAAATTAACTAGGTATTCAGGCACATGGACATTATCTAACCGAGATGAATTGCACAAGTTTAGGGTATTGTAGGTTACTTTGTATTATTGTTCAAAATTTAAAATTTCGTGTATTAATATTAATAATTATTTATAATTTATTTTATTTGTAAATTTAATTTGTATTATTGTAATATTCAACAATATTTATATTTTATTGTATTAATATAATTTTGATTTATTAAAAAAATTATTAAATATCTTGTTGTGAAAATATTAAAGAATAAATATTATCGACAAATTAAAAATATATTAAAATATTAATTAAAATTAATTTTAGAAAATAAACGAAAATAATCAAAAGAAAAGAGTTTTAAAATAAGTATAAATAAATACACAATCTATTGTAATTTTTTTAAAAAAATCTAAATACTTATAATGAGTAGGGTTATGAAACAGAGAAGAAAGAGAAAGCGAAAAATAAAAGAAAAAAGATAAGTTAAAAGAAAAATAAAAAATTAATTTATTTTAAAGATATTAGAAATTTTAGTTTAAAAAATATTAGAACGTGGGTCAATAATAAAAAAAAGCCAAGAAAATCAATCGTGGCCGTTGATTTACCCCTATAAAGTCTCGCTAGGGTTTTAGAAATATAACACCTTCTCTCTTTGCAGAGCCACAAGACTCGGCTGCTTACAAACCAGAGTGAAAACTATGGTAATACTCTCTTCACAATCGTTTTCCGTTTTAATTCTTTTTCTTCTAATTAACCTCACAGTTTAGCTTCGCATTTTGCATTCTAGATCTCATTGTATATGTTAATCATCTCCGGTTTATAATGTCAGATCTTTGCACAATTTTGTTCGAGAAAAGAATCAATAGAATCAATTATAAAATCTGTTGTTTTGTCACCTGTAACAGAATCAAGTGTATTTTAAGCAGTATCTGATTTTCCGCTGTAAACTCGATGGTTCTTTGTAGTTTAAGTTTATATTAAGCAGTATTGATATTTGGCTGTAGACTCGAGGGTTTTATGGAGTTTAACTAATTTCAAGTTTAGTTTGCATATTTTTTTCTACTTTTATTTCATTTTCCTTCTCGCTAATAAGCTGTCCTGAGACTCAAAGTCAGCAGCGAGCAGTTAAAAGGATTAAGGTTGTAAATTCCTTTTATTGAATAAATTTAGGTAATATTTGGTTGTTAGTTTTGTTTTATTTTTTCACATTCGTAAAATAAATTAAAATGAGTTTATGGTAGGAAACATTGTCTTGGATTACTACCAATTATTTTCTTTGTTTATTATATATGCTTTCTTGGTTTTCTGAGTTGGTTTGTTTTATGCTACAGCCTTTCGTTAAAGCACAAAAGACCAAGGCTTATTTCAAGAGATATCAAGTTAAGTTCAAGAGAAGGCGAGGTACTATAATTAGGCCTATATCTGTATAGTGTCACACTTACTCTTTTGATGTTGTAATAAATTGTTTAAATCTTGTAGAGGGCAAGACGGACTATCGGGCCAGGAATCGTCTTATTAATCAGGACAAGAACAAATACAACACCCCAAAATATCGTTTGGTTGCACGATTTGTATCCTATTTCTGACTGATTTTTTTCCCTCATCATTTTGTTTGCATTGTCTATCCCAAGCAGCATTTATTTATGTTAGTTATAGTGAATAATTTCTGTTTGGGTTGAGGGTATACTGTTTAGACATATAGGCTGCTGAATGTGCTGAAATACCTTGGTTCATCGATTATGTGATTATTTGTTCTTTTATGGGTTGCTAGTTAATACTTTAACCTTAACATATTTATTAGACCAACAAGGACATAATTGCACAAATCGTACATGCTAGTATTTCTGGTGATATAGTTCTTGCAGCAGCTTATGGACATGAGCTTCCTCGCTATGGACTTAAAGTTGGCCTTACAAATTATGCAGCAGGTGGGATTTACTCTTGTAGATGTTAAGATGATCTTTTTCTTCTGTTTGAGGATATTATCTTATTCAATGACACTTTGAACACAGCTTATTGTGTTGGACTCCTTTTGGCTCGCCGAACACTGAAGCAGCTGGAGATGGATGCTGAATATGAGGGCAATGTTGAGGTATGCATTTGCCATGGTTTCTGAAGCGTGAAGATATATGTTTTTTTTTTCAGAGGAATAATAAGTATGTTGAAATTATGATTGGCACTTGCTTACAGGCAACTGGGGAAGACTACAGTGTTGAACCAGGAGATAGCAGGAGGCCTTTCCGTGCTCTCCTAGATGTTGGTCTTGTCAGAACAACCACTGGTAATCGTGTCTTTGGTGTGCTCAAGGTATATTGGAATTCTTTTCTATATGATATAAATGTCCTGAATCTAACTTTGTTAATTGTTTTTTCTATTTTACATGTATAAAGCATGGTCTTGTCTTGAGGTTAGGTTGTTAATTTCTGTTAGTGAATAGTTTTGTGCATTGTGGAGCTAATATGAAATGTTGTACTCGTTTATGTGCTGCAAGGATTCTTTTAGTTTTTCTTTCTAAATCAATTGCTTTGCAGCCTGTTTCCAACTGAAGAAAGCCACTCCTAGTTATTGTTTGGCTTTTAAAATTTCCACCTATGCTATCTCTATATTCAATTTTGGCATGTATTTATTCTTTGCATTTCCTTTTAGGGAGCTTTGGATGGAGGAATTGATATTCCTCACAGTGATAAGAGGTTTGCTGGATTTAACAAGGACGGTAAGCAACTTGATCCTGAAGTTCACCGCAAATACATTTATGGTGGCCATGTTGCATCATACATGAGGGTAAGATGTAAGAATTTTAAGTAGTTAGAGGAAAGTAATAATGGTGTTGAATCTCTCCTCTTTGGGCGGTTGGGATTTGTGGTGTTAATTAAACAATGTTTTATGTTGTATCTGTGTGAAAGTCTCACTTTGTCAAGTTGACAGGCTTTGATGGAAGATGAGCCAGAGAAGTATCAGTCTCACTTCAGTGAGTACATAAAGAGGGGCATTGAGGCTGACAACTTGGAGGGAGTTTACAAAAAGGTTCATGCTGCTATTCGGGCAAATCCAGAAGCTAAGAAATCTGAGAAGCCAGCTCCCAAGGAACACAAGAGGTATATAACTTCTTGCCATTAAACTGGCTTTGTTATTATCATTTGAATGTTCATTTAAGTTTGTCTTAAAGAATTTTAAGTCTGATGTAATGTTGGTCTGTGTACGATAGGTACAACCTGAAGAAGCTGTCTTATGAGGAAAGGAAAGCCAAGTTGGTTGATAGGTTGAAAGCTCTGAATTCAGCTGCAGGAGTTGATTCCGATGAGGATGATGAGTAAATTGCTGGAGTTCATAATATGATGCTAAGGATGAGGCATATGCTGAGTAGACTCAGAAATGGAATTTGGGGCATGTTTTGCCCTCTTATCTTTGGTTTTGATGCTATAATTTACTTTAAAAACCTGAATCTTTGCTTGCTTTTGCTTATTAGAGATGACAAACTAACCTTTTTCCTTGCGGATCCTCTGGTTTTGGGGGATTGCGCTTTCAGTTATTTGGTACTTTTATTATATGAGCACTACTGGGCATTTTGTTATGTCATAATCTTCGTGGTGATTGCCTTTTGACTTCGTCCTATCTCATGCCTACCGTCAAATAAGTAGTCACCATTAGGCAATACTGGTTGGTTCTCGGATTCGTGTGGGATACAAATGACAGATGAGAGCTTATTTTTAATGGTTAAGATGGTAATGGTTTTGCTTTCGTAAGGATGAGAACATGGATATGGAATACGGGGATTTATTTATTGGACGAGTAGTCAATGGTTCAATACGGCTTCAAGCCACTTGTGTTTACACTTCACATGCACAAGAAGAAGATAAGGATTTATTTAAAGTATGATTTGAGATGAAGAGTGGATTTTATTAGCTCGTTTATTTAATTAAAAATATACTTGTTATAAACAAAAATAATAGATAAATGATGGATATGAGAATATGAGAATTTGTATTGTATTTTATATTTTCATCTCATTTATAAGTAGCATATTTTTTTATATATAGAGAGAGATTAAATTTTTCATATTTTAATACATAAATAGAAAAAAGTAGTTATAAGAATATGAAAGATTAAAGAAGATGGAAGGTTAAAGATCAAGGGAGATGAAAGGTTGAACATTCATTTAATAATATTCATAATACTCCCCTTTAGATGTTCATTGTATAAAAGATATGTCTCATTAAAAATCTTACTAAGAAATGTTCATTGTATAAAAGATATGTCTCATTAAAAATCTTACAAAGAAAAATCCTATGGGACAAAAACCTAGTGAAAGAAAAAAGAGTACATAATCTTTTGATACATATTATGTCACAATCAAATATATATGTAGTGTAAATTTACTCCCCCTCATGTAAGCATCATCTAAGATCTTTGAAACAATAAAATTCAATGTTGAAAATTAATTTCTCAAATGTAGTAGCAATTGTTTGTTTCATAGAGTCCCAAGAAATTACAATACTACCATATGTGAAAACATAACCAGTTTGTGATTGAGCATTGTGAGGATCAGATAAGTACCCTGCTTCTACAAAACCAACTAATTCTGTTTTCGGTAGGTTAGGGAAAAATAAACTCATATCTCTTGTATCTTGAAGATAACGAAAAACATGTTTAACTCCATTCCAATGTCTTCGGGTTGGACAAGAGTTAAATCTTGCTAATAAGTTGACAGCAAATGATATATCAGGTCGTGTATGACTAGCAAGATATAGTAATGCACCAATAGCACTTAAATATGGTACTTCAGGACCAAAAAAATCTTCATCATTTTCTCGAGGATAGGAAAGGGTTTTTATTTACTTCAAGTGACCTAACAACCATTGGGGTGCTCAACGGATGTGCGGTATGCATGTAAAATCTTCTTAGCACTTTTTCTATATATGTTGTTTGATGCATAAGCATTCCATTCTTTAGGTGCTTAATTTGTAATCTTAACCCTAGACAAAATCTTATCTTTCCAAGGTTTTCATTTCAAATTCTTTCTTTAAGCACTCCATTATCACTAAATTCTCTTCAGGAGTCTCAATGATATTTAAATCATCAACATACACAGCAATTATAACAAATCCTAATCCAAATATCTTTATAAAAATGCATGGAGAAATGAGACCATTCTTATAGTCATCCCTCAATAGGTATTCACTAAGGCAATTACACCACATGCGCCTAGATTGTTTCAATCCATAAAGGGATCTATTTAATTTGATTGAGTAATGTTCTCGAGAACTTGAATTAGCTGCTTTGGGCAGATTAAAGCCTTTTAGGAGTTTCATGTAAATGTTATTATCAAGTGGCCACATAAATAGGCTGTAACTACATCCATTAGGCGTAAATCAAGCCCTTCTTTTATTGTCAGACTAATCAAGAACATAAAAGTAATTGCATCCACCTTAGGAGAGTATGTCTCTTCATAATCAATTCCAGGTGTCTTGCGAGCATTCTTGTTACAAGTCAATTCTATATATTATGATTTGTATTATTTTTTCTGCTATTATGCTAATATGTACTCCTCTTGGCTTTACACCTTCCGGGTGTTTGGACTTCTTGTCCGAGATACATTTCATAAGTTATAATAGAAGCACTTATTTATTTTTGATGACTTGTTCTCATCTCAATGCTTTCAAGTATATTTTCATTCAAGATCCTCACTTTTCCATAATATTGAAGTGTTCGACGTATATTATCGTTGTCGACAATAATTTCATTTTTTTTTCAACTCCATCATATTTAGTTATGACATAACTAATTGAGATATCTCATTATATTCATAATTTCAGGCACCTCAACATCTTTTAGGGTTTTATCAAAAGTTATGCCTTGGGCCTCTTCAGGAGCACCCGTCTCCTTTTAGTATGTGACCATCTTCATTTCTTTCTCCTTTCTTTCAATGATTTTTTATTTTATGGAGTCGACTAGCTTGTCATGTTTTTAGCATGCTCAAGACTTATTTTTTATCACATTGTCCTTCTGAGACATATAATTATTTGGAGCATTTTAGCTGGTATATGTATCAGCTAATATATGGAATCTCTAAATGTCATCACTAAACATATCTAGCAAATAATTGTTATCCTTCAAACTTTGTGCACATAATACTAGTGAGGATTATAAAAGAAAAATGATGACATAATTATTTAACTAATTTGTCTCCCCTTAATGTCGAGAAAATTTGCAACATGACAATACTTTTTTTTTCAAAATTATAAATATATCTCCCTTCAATATCTCATGAAAATTATAAAATTTATCAACTTCATATTAGATGATCCATCTTAGTGCATTATGGCGGAATATGAAATAGATATTGCACATTCATATATTCTTAGATGGAATCCATTGATTTATAAATAAAAGCCAATTCTCACGAGACAAATATTTCTTACATGTTGGCTTGATGCAAATAAAATTACATGCTTATTGTAAAGCAATTCTTATATTAATGGTTAAACAACTAAATGGAGGCATAGTTTTGCTAACCATCATATATAGGCAATAGACAACTTAAAATTATCTCAGCTAAAACTACGAAAATCATGCTAGGGATATAATGCACCAGCGTTGTTAGCACAAATTGCATTCTATAGAGATTGTGCACAATCAAATTATTTCAAGAAATAGTATCGTAAACTTCGGGTTGCAAACATGTGATACATGAGCTCATATATTATTTAGTTATCATTGAAAAATGCAACCGAACTCTAACTTTAGTGGTGTTAGATCAATATGTTGTCCAAATAACTAATATGATGAAAATTATTAAAATATAACCTCTAATTCTTCAATAAACTCATATAAAATTTCGCCAAATTATTTTGCATCAACATTGACTCGGGATGGTCTAACCGATCATACCAACACTATGAACTTCTTTTCACTATCTCATATGTCATTCATATAAGTGTAATGTATTCCTTCTGGGAAAATTTATAATACAAAAACATGAGTATCTCATGTCATTTCTATCCATGATTTTAATATAAAACACATAAAAAATTCCTTCAACATATATCTTCTTGATCTGAAAAATAATCTTATGTTTTACAAAATTTTGCATCTCAAGGAGATAAAATATTAGCTCTTCAAGAACTTTTTACAGTTTGATGCAATATTAACTCTTCAGGAGCATGCAATCATTTTATTATATATATCCTCATTGAATACTTAACTTATTCATATAAAAATAAAATGAATAGGTATAAATAAAACATATATTAAACATAATAAATAATAAATTCATGTTACTAATAAATCACTATGGTTAGATAATATATATTTTTATATATATTGTCGAAACCACCTCAGGAACGGGGCTTCGAAAAAAAATTGTTTTAAGTATTTTTGGAATAGAAGGGAAATAGGAGTCGTCACCAATCTTTTGTTAGGTGTGATTGGATCACCATAAAACGTTTAAAACGTTTAAAAAAGTGGGTCTTCGAAGTCTAGAGAAACAGGTTCGAGAGTCGGTTACGCATGAGGAAGGATTAGCACCCTCATACGCCCAAAAATTGGTACCACATGATTATTTTTGGGTCTTATTTTATGAAAACAATGAAAACTCAAGTAAAATTTAAAATACGATGTTTATTTTAGACGGCTTTGTATAATTTCAAAGGAAAACTTTTAAGGAAAATTCGCCCTCATGTTTCAATCCTCTATGAGAATTAGAAGTCGTGTCCAATGCATTAGGGCACTATATTCTCGGAGTTTCAAAATTGAAGGACATTTCGAGACATTTTAAAGAGAGTGTTCTATTATGTGAATCATACGAAAATCACACCCAGCATGTTAGGGCATGATGTTTCGAGATCTTCATATGAGAGGACATTGTTTCTTCTTTTGGTCTTAAAATCACTTCATATATAATTATAAGGTTGAAATGTGTTTTGAAAACTTTCGAAAAAGGATATCCGATTTGCATGAATTACGAAAATTACACTTAACTCGTTAAAGCGCGATTCTTCGAAGTTTTCACACGACAGGACATTGCCTTGCTTTAAAATTATTTGTAATATAGGTATATGTTTTGAGAACTTGAAAATTTCGTATTGAATTTAAAATGTAATCCTCAGACACATAGTTTAAAAGATTCAAATATGGAATACTTGTTTACTTCGATTTTCGCGGAGGGTTAGAATCGTGACCAACACGTTAGGACACGATATTCTCGGAATCTCGAAGTTAACAGGTATAAAAATCTTAGAAGAGGATATTCGACGAGCGTGAGTTATACGAAAAAATCACACCCGACACGTTAGGGCATGGTTTCTCGAAGCTTTCACGAGAGAGGAACATTGCCTCGTCTTTAAAATTATTTTAAAAATGAGCATGTAAGTTTAAGATATCGAATAGCAATTAATAAGAAAAATTAAATACGAAGTAAAATAATAAACAGATAAATAGAATGCAAAAATGCAAAAATGCAAGTGCATAATGATTAAAAAATAAATGCAAATATTGATGAGGAAGAAAAAAGATACAGTCGAGATTGAAAACGGGACCTTTGGATGCCCGGGGACGAAATGGTAATTTTTGACCTCTGAGGGCAAAAATGGAATTTTGGTGAAACCGAGGTTAAAAATGAGATTTTGGAAAGTTCTGGGGTAAAATGGTAATTTTGGTGAAATTCGGGTCAAAAATGGAATTTTGGAAAGTTTGAGGGTAAAATGGTAATTTTTGGTGAAACTAGGGTTAAAAATGGAATTTTGGAAAGTTTAGGGGTAAAATGGTAATTTTTGGTGAAATCGGGGTTAAAAATAGAATTTTGGAAAGTTCGGGACTAGAGAGCAATAAAACCAAAGAATGGGTGATACGTGGCAGCCCCACAGGCATCCAGAAGTCCAAGGACTAATTTCTAAATATTGAAAAATTCCTCGACCAATTGTGTAATTAAATAGGAATTGAATTAGGGATTAAATTGAAAAGTAATTAAAATTATTGGGCCAAATTAAAAGAAATTAAAAGTATGAAAAGGACAAAATTAAAATAATTAAAAAAACGGAAGGACTAAACGTGCAAATAACCCAATAAACGAAAACACGCGGATCCTAGGCCAGTCGGGTCGGATCGGGTCGGGTCAATGGGTTTTATATAAATAACATTTCAGGTTTTTTATTATTATTTTTTCTTTATTTTTTCAAAATCATCCCCCTCCCCTTTTTTTCTCTCCTCTCTCTCTCAAACCTCCATGGCCGGCCACTGGAGCCAACGCCAGTCTCCGGTGCTTGCCCAGCGCGTGAGGGCGCGTCACCGATACTCCCGGCCACGCGTTTCATCGCCGGTCACTCCTTCGTTGCCGAAGGTCCTCCACGCGCCTCCGACCACGCACGCTTGCTCACGCGCCGACGTCCAAACGGTCATCAGGTAAGAGGATCGTCCCTTTTTTTTCTCTCTTTTTCTTTTTATTCTTCTTTTTTAAACCTTTCTTCAACCTTCGAAACCCACCCTTTTTGTTCTTCAATCAAACCCGGATCTGGTTTTAGACCAGATCTGGAAATTTTCAAAAACTTTCCTTTTTTTTAAAACCGTTTGGTTTCTCTTTTAAAAACTTTTCTCTGTTGGTTTGTTAGAAATGCTTGAATTTCATTTTCGTTTAATCTGTTTCCATGTTCTTTGCAGGTCCAAGATTAACGAAGCACGGGCGACGTTCGGGGTGGATTACGGGCGACGGTGGTAGGCTCTGGTGGCTACGGTGGCTCCCTCCGATGACGGCGGCATCAAGCTAAAAGGGCGTGACCTTTCCTCTCTTTCTCTCTTTTTTTTAAAATAATTATTATTTATTATTATTAATTAATATTAATGAGTTTGGTTTCATTGCCAAAACTGTCATTAATGAAATTAATGCATAGGTGATATTATTAATGTCAAACGTTATTCAACATTTATTAGCAGATTCAGACTTAGACAATGAATGTGAAAGGGGTATTAAAACACTCATCCATGCATATTTAGAAGAACTGATGGGCTATTAAAGTTTGAAATGTAAACGACAATAAATGAATTAGATGTACCTGAGTAACTATGATGTTTGAACTTTGAATCTATTCGGCTACTGGATGTGGGTATTCGAATACTGTATGTGAGTCTATTCTGCTACTGCATTAATATTAAAGATGGGTTTGTATTTGGATTTCGAGAACAGGGTTTGTAACCCCTACAACAGAATTAAATTTCGGCTTTTATAGCCAAATCTACAATCATTTCAATTTGTTCTATGCCATTAAATGCTAGTCCTAACCTTTCCTTCTTTTTGCAGGTGTAAGCAGTGGCGGTTGGAGGAAGATGACTGTGGCAGAAGCAACTTGGAGCTGGTGGCAGGGCAAGTTGGCTGCTGACGTGGCAGCATGTGAATGGCTGGGATGGAAGGCAGCAGTAGGAGCAGTAGCAGATTTGGGTCACTTGAGTGCAATGGGCCAATGTAATTGGGTTTAGGAGTTTGGGTCTCTTGGTCATTTAGTTGGGTCAATTGGGTTAATCAAATTAGGCCCAATTGGGCTTGTAATTTTGACATGTAATTGGATTTTTGGACATTATTAATTTAATTTTAAGTTTCAAATTATTTTAAATGTATTTAAATTTAAAACAAATTTAAATTTAAATAAATTTAAAATTAATTCAAACTTAAATTAAAATCCAAGTTGGGTCCGGTCAAAATTGGGCTTCAACAGCTGCCCCTCTTTGCTCGTTGCTGTGTAACAGGAACAGAGCAAAGACCCAAAAGAATGCCCAATTTGTTGGGTCTCGTCTCTTTGGCGCTCTATCTTCAACTAGCCCGCCTTTCGTTTTGTCATTCGTCTTTCTACTTCTTTTGTGTGGTGGTTCCATCCTGCTTTGAGTTGATCTTCAAACAGTTAAAATTTGTTATTACGACTTCAACCAGTTCTCGAAATTTCAAGCTGATTGGAATTTGTCATCGTAGTCTTTGAGTCTGATTTTCTTGACCTGGTCTTCTTCCTTGTGTCTCATCAGGAAGCTAACCTTTTTATTGCTTCGACTGCTTCTCAGTGTCTCATCTGGAAGCTGGGTTCGAAGATTTGCTCATGTTGAGCGCTGAGTTGGTGTTCTTCTCTGTATCTCATTAAGAAGATGACCACCTCACTTGTTTTGATTCGCTTCTCTGGATTTCCTCAGGAAGACGAATCTGGTCCACTTCTCTGTGTCTCATCAAGAAGCTAACCTTTTTATTGGTTCAACCTGCTTCAGTGTCTCATCAGGAAGCTGGGTTCGAAGATTTTCTCGTGTTTGAACGCTGAGTTGGTGTTCTTCTCTGTATCTCATCAGGAAGATAACCGCCTCGCTTGTTTTGATTCGTTTCTCTGGATCTCCTCAGGAAGACGAATCTGGTGCACTTCTCTGTGTCTCATCAGGAAGCTAACCTTTTTATTGCTTCGACCTGCTCTCAGTGTCTCATTAGGAAGCTGGGTTCGAAGATTTGCTCGTGTCTGAGCGCTGAGTTACATTCTTCTCTGTATCTCATCAGGAAGATGATCGCCTCGCTTGTTGAACTACTTCATGATTGGAGTAAGGTCGATTGATGGTGATCCGCCCCAAACTTGGGGTAAAGGATCGAATAACTGTAATCTGTCCGAAAAATGGTTGTCCTTATAACCTCACGGGATCCGTCATGAACTTTGTTATTTCTCATCTTGCTTTAGGGTGTCGAGACCTGTAAAATATGTTCAAATGGGCCTCTGAGCAGGCCAGTTTGTTTAGGATGCCATGCTCAAAAAATGAGTTGAAATGCTCCTAACTATATGTGTGCATGATTAATGTTTTATTCGTTATTAGTCGGGCCGGTATGGTTTATTGCCCATCCAAATTCTGTCCTTGATGCGTCGATCCAGCTTCTTCTATGCTGACCTTGAATTGCCCATTTTCAAGTTTGTTTTCTTACTCGTGATCCTGTTTCAGACCCCTATAATTTTGAAAATTTCTAAGATAATGCTCATGAATCTTTGTATGATTTATCAGTTCATTACTCGTTATTTAAACGTGAAATGCTTGCACAAAAATTGTATGGAAACGAAGTTGTATTTGAAAATTGTATTAACAAGAGAGTCAAAGGGAACAACATTAATCAAATGGCTAAGTACAAGAAAAGGGCAATTTAATTGTCTTAAATATTGACAGAAATGAGCCACTCTTGCATCGACTTGCTGAGAATCACCCTTAACCCAGACGTGTGTCTAGAAGACCTGGAGTGCTTTGTTGATGCTTCAAGTTGTAACTTTTCTCTATCTCCTTGACCTATTTTGGGTTTGAGCCGCCCTTTGCGGGTTTTTAACTCAAAATTCTCCTGGTTCCAGGATGCCCTTTGCGGGTTTTCATCATGAACCCTTTTTTTTAGGCGAAGTATTTCTTTACCGAGTCTGAATTGACGGGGTTATACTGTTCTGTGCCATCCATTTCTGTCAGGATGAGAGCTCCTCCCGAGAAAGCTTTCTTTACTACATAAGGTCCTTCCCAATTGAGCATCCATTTTCCTCGGAAATCTTTATGTATAGGGAGTATCTTCTTCAAAACCAGTTCTCCCTCACGGAACTCCCTAGGACGGACCTTTTTGTCATAAGCTCGCATCATCCTTTTTTGGTACATTTGGCCATGACGGATGGCTTTTAATCTCTTTTACTCGATCAAATTCAACTGATCATATCGAGCTTGGATCCATTCAGCCTCATCTAATTGGAGCTCAGTTAAAACTCGGAGAGAAGGTATTTCAACATCAATAGGTAAGATCGCCTCCATACCGTATGCCAATGAGAATGGCGTTGCCCTAGGAGAAGTTCTGACCGAAGTTCTGTAGGCGAAGAGGGCGAAGGGCAATTTTTCATGCCAATCTCTGTAAGTCTCGATCATCTTTGCCACGATTTTCTTGATATTTTTATTGGCTGCCTCTACGGCCCCATTCATTTTTGGGCGGTAGGGAGAGGAATTATGATGCTTGATTTTGAATTGTTCGTAAACTTCTGCAATCGTGCTATTGTTCAAGTTCAAGGCATTGTCGGATATAATCTTCTCTGGCATTCCATACCGGCATATGATCTCCTTTTTCAGGAATCTGCTGACTGCAGACTTTGTAACGTTGGCATATGAAGCTGCCTCTACCCATTTGGTGAAATAGTCGATCATCACAAAGATGAATCTATGCCGATTGGAAGCTTTCGGAGAAATTGGTCCATGACATCCATGCCCCACATAGAGAAAGGCAAAGGGGAAGTCATGACATGGAGGTGCGATGGGGGTACGTTAATCTTATCTCCATATATCTGGCATTTGTGGCATTTTCTAGCATAATTGATGTAATCGCTTTCCATGGTAGACTAGTAATACCCGAATCTTATTATTTGTCGGGCCATCGTGAAACCGTTGGCATGCGTCCCACAAATTCCTTCGTGAACTTCCTCTAAAATCTTCTGGGCTTCCATTACATCAACACATCTCAGTAGTACCTGGTCTTTCCTCTTTTTGTACAAGATTTCCCCGTCTAAGACATATTCACTAGCAAGTCTTCTCAATGTTCTCTTTTCATTATCCGAGGCTTGCTCGGGGTATTTTCGATCTCTTACAAATTGAAGGATGCCTTGGTACCATGGGTGATCGTCTTTTTCTACTTCTTCCTCTACCTCAATATCACAACAATGAGCGAGAGTTTCATAGATACTCATCTGAATAGGCTTCACATCTTCTGGCCTACTTGCTTTGATCATCGAGGCCAAAGTAGCGAGGGCATCAGCCATTTGATTTTCCTCTCGAAGGAGATAATGAAATGTTACATCATCGAACTTCATAACCAATTCGAGAACTAGCTTGCGGTAATCCTTTAGCTTAGCATCTCTCGTTTCCCACTCTCCTTTAAGTTGATAAATTACCAATGCAGAGTCTCCATAAATCTCCAGAATTTTAATTCCCCGTTCTATGGCTGCGCGAATTCCCATGACGCATGCTTCGTATTCAGCCATATTATTAGTGCAGTCAAAATCCAACTTGCTGGTAAAAGGGTAATGGTCCCCCTCTAGTGATACCAAGACTGCTCCAATCCCATTACCCACGGCGTTTGAAGCTCCGTCAAAATTCAAAATCCACGGTTGCTCTCTCGTGGTAGCCTCTTCAACTGTTGTAACATACATTAGATCTTCATTCGGGAAATCGAAATTTATCGGCTCATAATCCTCTAAAGCCCTACTGGCTAAGAAGTCTGCTATCGCACTTCCTTTTACTGCCTTCTGATTGACATAGACGATCTCAAATTCTGAGAGCAAGATTTACCATAGAGCTAACCTTCCATTTAGCGCTGCGGACTCCATTAGGTACTTCAAAGGATCTAATCTCGAGATCAACCAAGTAGTATGGTAAAGCATGTATTGCCTTAGTCTGCGTGTAGTCCAAACTAGTGCACAGCATAATTTCTCAATAGACGAATACCGAGTCTCACAATCGATAAATTTCTTGCTCAGATAATATATCGCCCTCTCCTTTCTTGAGGATTCATCATGTTGGCCTAACACGCATCCCATGGAATTCTCGAAGACTGTTAGGTACAGTATCAAAGGCTTATTAGGAATTGGAGGAACTAAGATAGGAGCTTTGGACAAATAATCTTTGACCTTATTGAAAGTTTCCTGGCACTCAGCATCCCATACGCCCGGGTTACGCTTTCTAAGCAAGCGGAAGATAGGGTCACACTTTTCGGTTAATTGTGAGATGAACCGAGCAATGTAATTTAATTTTCCTAAAAATCCTCGCACTTCTTTTTGCGTGCTAGGTGGTGGTAGCTTCTGTATGGCTTTGACTTTGTCTGGGTCGATTTCAATTCCTCTTTTGCTGACCACAAAGCCTAACAGTTTTCCTGAGGTAGCCCCGAAAGTGCACTTAGTCGGGTTTAGCTTTAGTTGATATTTCCTTAACCTTATAAATAACTTCCTCAGGATTCTCACATGCTCCTCTTTTGTTTGGGATTTCGCTATCATGTCATCAACATAAACTTCGATTTCCTTATGAATCATGTCATGGAACAGGGTTACCATAGCTCTCTGATAAGTTGCCCCTTCATTTTTAAGTCCAAAGGGCATCACTTTGTAGCAAAATGTTCCCCATAGCGTGACGATTGTGGTTTTGATCATGTCCTCAGGGTCCATTCTAATCTGATTATATCCCGAGAAACCATCCATGAAAGAGAACAAAGAATGTCCTTCAGTGTTGTCAACCAAAGTATATATGTGAGGTAAGGGGAAATTATCTTTTGGGCTAACTTTGTTTAAGTCTCGATAATCCACGCACATTCGTACCTTTCCATCCTTTTTAGGAACAGAGACTATATTAGCTACCCATTCAGAGTATTTAACGACCTGGAGGAAACCGGCATCAAATTGTTTCTTGACTTCTTCTTTTATTTTCAACAGCACATCTGGTCTCATTCTCCGAAGCTTTTGCTGTACAGGTCTGCATCCTTCTTTTATAGGGAGTTTGTGTACCACGATGTCAGTACTTAAATCGAGCATATCTTGGTATGACCACGCAAAGATGTCTTGAAACTCTTTGAGCAGCTCGATGAGGTTCCTTCTAGTTTTCGCAGAGATGCATGTTCCCATCTTTACTTCTTTCTTTTCATCCTCGCTCCCCAAATTAATCATTTCTACAGGATCCGAATGAGGCAGGATTTGTTTTTCTTCATGTCCTATCATCCTAAGCAGATCAGAGGAGAGATCACAATCCTGATTCTCTTTAAAGCTCTGAAGCTCTTCTAGACACATGTCTTGCTCGAAGTGAGGTTCTAAGTTAACGTCAGAGTTACTCATGTTATTGATATTTGAGGACCTGTTGAGGGATAAAAAAAGAAAGTCCAAAGAACAAAATGAATTTATGAAAGAATGATCCTATGGTATGTATATGAGTATGTATGTATTGAAAGATTGATTAGTGGTATTTGTTGGTTATGTACAAGCTGAATTAAAAAATGAACGAATAATTTTAGGATAGGAAATGCACTTCCATTTAAAATAACTGAATAATGAACATGGGCCTTTTACAAAAGATCCATATTGTTTTCAGGCCTAAAGCAATAGGTGATTTCGAGCATTACTCTGAGGAAATTTTAAAGATTACAGGAAGTTCCTCCACGGTCCAATTATCCAGGGTACTTCCAAGTGCACACGGACCAATCCTTGATAGACTCTCTTCCTTGTCTTCTTCTGATATGGCATTGATGCTCAAGTCCCTCATAGTACTCCCCCCAGCACCAATGGTTATTCGTTTTTTCTTTTGCTCCTCATTCTGGTTAATTACTTCTCCCACATAAGGTGACTCGCTTGTTATAGAGGCAATTATCTCTTCCTCCGCATTGATAGTAATTAGCCTCCCCTCATTCACTAGCTTCACCTTCTGATGTAGAGAGAAAGGTACAGCCCCGACCAAATGGATCCATGGCCTCCCCAATAGGCAATTGTAGGTAGGCTTAATATCCATTACTAGAAAATCTATCTTATATGTGTTCGGCCCAATCTGCAGGGGTACTTTAATTTTTCCAGTCACCTTCCTTTTTGTCCCGTCGAATGCTCTTACTATGTTGTTGCATCCCTTCAAATGAGAGCTATCGATCGGTAATCTTTGGAGTGTAGCCAGTGGTAATACATTCAATGCTGATATGGAGGGCTTTGGTCGATCCCATCCCCCCGGATGGGATCTCATCATCGCTAAAAAAGATGAAATTGTCTGCACTAATGTTATTAACTAAGCGGTCCAACTTACATACCGATATATCATTGGTCACATAAGTCTCGTTGAGCACCTTCATTAATGCATCACGATGTGCTTCCGAGCTTAGGAGCAAAGATAAGATCGATATTCGTGCAGGTTATTTATGGAGCTGTTCCACCACACTGTATTCACTGTGCTTTAGGAACCTTAGAAACTCTTTCGCCTCCCTTTCAAATACTGGTTCATTGGTGGATCTCTCAAGCCTAGTGACTATTTCTTCTTCAGGCTCGCACATTACTACTTTCCCTTTATTGGCCTCTTGTGTTTTTTCGACTGAGTCATAAATTTTACCACTCCGGGTAATCAAGCTTACATCCTTCTTAGGCTCCCCTTCTCTGGGCGTGGTCACATTGCAATTGTAATTCCATGAAACCTTTTTACTATCATTGTAAGGGAAGGTTGGAGGTCTCTGAATGATAATACGAGGCGTCGTCTAGCCATTGGCTGTGCTTTTCAGTGGTTTGCAAATGATCACTTTCGGGTGGTTGACCGACCCCCCTTCTGAAGCATAGATATCATTGACTTCTTTTTCTTCTTCTTCTTCAAAGAATTCCAGCTCCTGTTTGTCCATCAATGTTTGTAGCAGGGCTTTGAACTTGTCGCAATCTTGGATTTCATAGCCCCGAACAGCATGGAACTCACAGTCAGCCTCCATTAACATACACTTTTTATCCCTCGCAATCATCCCGACTTCGACCATTTGCTGCCATACCCATCGTAGCGGAGACCTAATGTCCTCCACTCTTCTTTTAATTCTTCGTGCCTTTTTCTCCAGTACGGCGTTGACCCCTTAGTTGGAATGGTCCGGCAAAGGGTTCCCAGCTACGTTGGGCCTAGCTGGGTCTTCCAATTTCACGACCTCGAATCTTATCAAGTCCTCGACTTGTCTTTTGAAAGTCGAGCAATTTTCAATTGACTGACCTGTCGCATCTGCGTGATACTCACAATGAGCATTCGTGTCGTACCAAGATGGGAACGGTGGTTCGTACGGTTTCACCCTTTGAGGAGCTACCTCATGGTCATCATACAGCATCTTGTAGAGTTCTTTGTACGACACCAGAAGTGAAGTGTATTGAATTTTTGGCCTAACACTCGGTTCCCGCCTTGGGGCATTTTGATGATTAACTATTGGTGCCCTAGGCTGACCTGTTATGAAGGATTTGGCACCACCAGGTCGGTATACACTTGTATTGTTGACCTCATTATCTCTTCTTCTAGGGGCAGGTCTTCTAGCGTTTTCTCCCGCCTCGATTTTACCAACTTTGATTGCATTCTCAATCATCTCTCCTAAGATGACCATGTCGGTGAAGCTTTTGGTAGCGTTTCCCAGTAAATGATTAAGATAGGGGGCTTTAAGGGTATTGACAAACAGTATTGTGGTCTATTTATCTATCAACGGTGGCTGTACTTGTGTTGCCATTTCTCTCCACCGCTGCACGTACTGTCTAAAACTTTCGTTTGACCTCTTTTCCATGTTCTGTAACGTTAGCCGATCGGGGGCTATCTCGATCACATGACCATATTGTTTCAAGAAAGCTTGTGCCAGATCCTTCCATGAACGAACTTTCGCTCGGCTCAGTTGGTTATACCATCTGACCGCCGATCTGGCCAAACTATCTTGAAAACAGTGGATCAACAATTGATCATTGTGAACATGCCCCGCCGTCTTTCTACAGAACATGGTCAGATGTGTTTCTGGGGCAACTCGTTCCGTGATGTTTTTCGAATTCAAGAACCTTAAATTTGAGAGGAAGAACCAAGTCTGGAACCAGACTCAATTCTTTGGCATCCACTCTGTAAGAATTTTCAATTCCTTGTATTGCCTGAATTTTCTCCTCTAATAGCCTATACTTTCCCTCCATTTTCCTAGGGAGGTCCTCTTTTATCATCTCATCAAAATCTGGAACTCCTAGGTTTGCAGCATTATCTTCTGGATTTGACCCAGATCCGACTACATAGTTAGTAGGCCCTAACGTGCCTGTGGTCTGCTGTTGTGACCTAATGGTGACATGGGCTTCTTTGGCCGGTATTTCTTGTAAGGCTGGGTTGTGTACTAGTGTAAAGCCCGGAGGAACACTCGGGTCTTCGTCGTCCTCAATAGTAGGGCTTTTTCCTTTATCAGCCATGCTTTGTTTAACTTGCGCTAATTTTGTCATCAAGCTCTTTTGTACCTCCGAAAATTGGTTCTTCATTTCCCTACACATTACTGCCATTTGCTCCTGCATCTGATCTTGTAGTTCTTTATGGATTTGCTCAAGCCGTTGTTTCATGGCTTTTGTTTTCTTGCGGGTATAATAATGATGCGTATTTTTAATGATGACTAGTATTAAACTGGCTATTAATTCTAATTAATTAGTATTGTTATGCGAAAATATGCAAGATATAATGCAAATGAAATGCATGCATGCAATGCAAGAAAAGGCATTGATTCCAAAATCCACTTTCCATTAGAACAACTTCTCGAGAGAGAAAAAATCTTTACATAAAACAGAAGTTACACAAATGGTTTGGCCTTTTGTCCTAGAGCTTTAACTTTTTCTAGAAGTCTAGCTAACTTCTTTCCTCGCTCCGACTTGGATTCGTATTGGAGACTCAAAACATCAGCTTCAGCAGCCAACTCTTGCACGTGATCAACAGCTTCTCTCATTTGAGTCAATGCTTTTCCCATTACGTGATCTCTTTTCCCGACTTCCCTCTAGGCTTGACGAGCGTGCCATTCACTAGTTTCCAAATTTCTTTCCATAATCTCGAGTCGGATTTCATTGCTGTGGAGTGTGGCTTCCAATTCTTGCACTCTTTCTCTTAACTCTTGTTTTTCAGCCATGTAGGCTTTGAGCTCCAGTACGGTATTCCGATTGCGGTGCCTCCGTAATGACTCTTCCAATTCTTCTATCCTTGCTTCCAAGCTAGTCATCTTAGCTCTCATCTCGGCCTTCTCGACCTGTTTTTCTAGTAATTCCCCCTTCAAGGCGTTCTCCCGGGCTTGACCATCTTGGAACCTTCTTTGTCATTGTTCCACTTGGTCCTTCTGTATCTGAATCTCCTGACGCCATTGTTTGGTTGTCTTACCCAGCCCTACAATCTTCATAGACTGACGAAGCTTCTTGTAATGCTTCTTTAAGTCCTCGAGGTCCTCTTCGGCTTTATTTTTTCCTTTTCTTAGCTTCTCCGCCTCTAGTTTGTGGAAATCTACATCTAGCCCTAGCTTCATCTTATCTTCCTCCAATACCTCTATCCTCTTACCAAACTCTGAATTTTTCCTTTCAAAATCTTGTTTGAGGAGGTCTAACTCTGAAGGAGCTTCATGCAGACATTTTTCTATTGGATGAACATTTTTAGGGTTTTGCGTGAGAATGTTATTATTAACCCTCTTACTCCTCCACCAGTCGTAGTTCGAGGTTATTAAAGGGTTCGCACTGAACTTCTTCATTCTTTGTACCTTTTTTCACGTGTTTGCCACTTCTCGGACCTTTTTCTTATAGTTACTCTTTATATGAAAACTCGCAATGTGCTAGACCATGAGTTGCAGGGATAAACTATCTTGTCTTGTATTGTCTCAAAAGGAGCAGAGGAGTATACCCAGTGACACCCCAAATTTTGAGTAACGGGACCCAATCAAAGTCGCCACAGCGGTAAAGGACCTCATCGGGGAGAAACCAAGGAGCTTCAATGTCCTCGTCTCGTAGATTCTGGAGAACAGCCGCCCACTTTTCTTCAGATACATTCATTTCTCGTTGCGAAACCATAAAATCCTTCAAAGGCAAAAAGTCAGTCGAGAAAACCTTACAAGAAAATTTTTCCACTTTCTAGAAATGGCTGTGAAACCAAACCATCAAAAGTTGTGCGCAGCCAATAAATCTTCCTTCTCCTTCTCTCCGACAAGCGCTCAATGAGCGAAAAGTTTCTGCCAGGATAGCAGGGACGGGCGTAATTCCTCTACTGAGTCGATCAAACAATGCTATTACTGCATCTTCCACATGCCCTAATACTTTCGGGAATAAGACCAACCCGTATATACTGAGGGTGAAAATGTCAATGCGTCTTTTCATATCTGGGTGTGTCACAATCAGGTCTCGTAAACTTTTCCAAGTAATGCACCTGTTGTCTCCTTTTACTTTTATACGAGGAGCAACCCATTGCTCGCTCATTCCTGTTGCGTTCATCAATCTCTTTAACAATGTTGGAACACTCACGTCTTTAGAATATGCCTTATCGACTTGGATCCTTGGACATCGAATCAGAGCAGTATATTCTTCTATGGTAGGTGTCAAGTCCAAGTGTCCGAAGGTGAAGCAACTATATCCGGGGTTCCAATGTTGAGTAAGGGCTCGGAAAAGGTGCTTATCGATCTTGACTTCCAGCAAGTAAGGTAGATCTTCATAGTCTTGATAAAACATCTGTTTCATCTCATTGCCCCATTATCTCCAAATCTCTTTCAACTCCTGCAAGTTATTTTATGTCACATTGATACGAGTATAGTCCCAAAATTCTGACAAATGCCCCTCTTTCAGGCTGTCACCTTTTTCGGGTTGCTGCTCCTCAGGCCATAAGCGCGTCACCATATTATCTTTTACTTTATCGAGAAATCCTTCCTCCATGATGAAATTGCCTAGTCGGTAAAACGGATTTAAATCAACACCTTTTCATTCATGATGATGCAAATGCAGGTGAAAGAGGCAAGACAAACATGGTTAGTAGCAGGTAATAAATAAAATATATATCAGCATACACAGAACCTAAAAAATATTTTGGGTATACTAACAGGGCTCGGCCTAACTCCGTCTAGGGTGAGTGCTTACGGCTCACTACATGTAGTTTAGGCTCTAAAGTAAAGGGTACTCAAACCAGCAGATTCCTCTATCCTTACCCATTACAGGCTCATACGGACGAGTTCGATTTAGGGAGATGCATTTCCCGCATGTTTGCACGGAAGTGAAAACTTCATGAAAACAAGGGTACTTTGTTATCCCGAAAGCGATCTACCATCCTACACGGAGGTGAAGACCTCACGAAAGAGTAGTTTCTTGCTTTCACTTAAAAGGGTAATAGCACAATGCATATGGATGCAAAAATTATACTAGCTATATCATAGAGTATAATACCACGAAAAAATGCCGAGGATCGCATGTTAAATAAAACCGAAGTTTAAAAGTTCTCAAAAAAAGACCCGAAGATTATCAATTTTGGCTTGACTCTCATTTATTTTAAAAATATTCCCCAGAGGAGTCGCCAGCTGTCGAAACCACCTCGTAAACGGGGCTTCGAAAAAAAATTATTTTAAGTATTTTTGGAATAAAAGGGAAATAGGAGTCACCACCAATCTTTTGTTAGGTGTGATTGGATCACTATAAAACGTTTAAAATGTTTAAAAAGTAAGTCTTCAAAATCCAGAGAAACAGGTTCGGGAGTCGGTTACGCATGAGGAAGGATTAGCACCCTCATACGCCCAAAAATTGGTACCACATGATTATTTTCGGGTCTTATTTTATGAAAACAATGAAAACTCGAGTAAAATTTAAAATACGATGTTTATTTTAGACGGCTTTGTATAATTTCAAAGGAAAACTTTTAAGGAAAATTTGCCCTCGTGTTTCGATCCTCTATAAGAATTAGAAGTCGTGTCCAACGCATTAGGGCACTATATTCTCGGAGTTTCAAAACTGAAGGACATTTCGAGACATTTTAAAGAGAGTGTTCTATTATATGAATCATACGAAAATCACACCCAGCAAGTTAGGGCATGATGTTTCGAGATCTTCATACGAGAGGACATTGTTTCTTCTTTTGGTCTTAAAATCACTTCATATATAATTATAAGGTTGAAATGCGTTTTGAAAACTTTCAAAAAAGGATATCCGATTTGCATGAATTACTAAAATTACACTTAACTCGTTAAAGCGCGATTCTTCGAAGTTTTCACACGACAGGACATTGCCTTGCTTTAAAATTATTTGTAATATAGGTATATGTTTTGAGAACTTGAAACTTTCGTATTGAATTTAAAATGTAATCCTCGGACACATAGTTTAAAAGATTCAAATATGGAACACTTGTTTACTTCGATTTTCGTGAAGGGTTAAAATCGTGACCAACATGTTAGGACACGATATTCTCGGAATCTCGGAGTTAACAGGTATAAAAATCTTAGAAGAGGATATTCGACGCGCGTGAGTTATACGAAAAAATTACACCCGACAGTTAGGGCATGATTTCTCGAAGCTTTCATGCGGGAGGAACATTGCCTCGTCTTTAAAATTATTTTAAAAAAGAGCATGTAAGTTTAAGATATCGAATAGCAATTAATAAGAGAAATTAAATACGAAGCAAAATAATAAACAGATAAATAGAATGCAAAAATGCAAAAATGCAAGTGCATAATGATTAAAAAATAAATGCAAATATTGATGAGGAAGAAAAAAGATGCAGTCGAGATTAAAAACGGGACTTTTGGATGCCCGAGGATGAAATGGTAATTTTTTACCTTCGGGGGCAAAAATGGAATTTTGTTAAAATCGGGGTTAAAAATGGGATTTTGGAAAGTTTAGGGGTAAAATGGTAATTTTGGTGAAATCGAGGTTAAAAATGGAATTTTGGAAAGTTTAGGGGTAAAATGGTATTTTTTGGTGAAATCGAGGTTAAAAATGGAATTTTGAAAAGTTTAGGGGTAATATGGTACTTTTTGGTAAAACTGGGGTTAAAAATGGAATTTTAGAAAGTTTGGGGGTAAAATGGTAATTTTTGGTAAAATTGGGGTTAAAAATGGAATTTTAGAAAGTTTGGGGGTAAAATGGTAATTGTTGGTGAAACCGAGGTTAAAATGGAATTTTGGAAAGTTTTAGGGTAAAATGGTAATTTTTGGTGAAACTAAGGTTAAAAATGGAATTTTGGAATAAAACCAAAGAATGGGTGACACGTGGCAGCCCCACAGGCATCCAGAAGTCCAATGACTAATTTGTAAATATTGAAATATTCTTGAGCCAATTGTGTAATTAAATAGGAATTGATTTAGGGATTAAATTAAAATAAATTAAAAATAAAAGGGACTAATTTCACAAATAAGCCAAAGCAGTGACACGTGGCAGTCTCTAGTGCATTCAAAATGTAAAAGGATTAAATTGAAAAGTAATTAAAATTATTAGGCCAAATTAAAAGAAATTAAAAGCATGAAAAGGACAAAATTAAAACAATTAAAATATAGAAGGACTAAACGCGCAAATAACCCAATAAACGAAAACACGCGGATCCTAGGCCGGTCGGGTCGGATCGGGTCGGGTCAATGGGTTTTATATAAATAACATTTCAGGTTTTTTTAATTATTTTTTCTTCATTTTTTCAAAATCATCCCCCTCCCCTTTTTTTCTCTCCTCTCTCTCTCAAACCTTCATGGTCGGCCACTGGAGCCAACACCAGTCTCCGGTGCTTGCCCAGCGCGTGAGGGCGCGTCACTGATACTCCCGGTCACGCGTTTCATCGCCGGTCACTCCTCCGTCGTCGAAGGTCCTCCACGCGCCTCCGACCACGCACGCTTGCTCACACGCCGACGTCCAAACGGTCATCAGGTAAGAGGATCGTCCCTTTTTTCTCTCTTTTTCTTTCTATTCTTCTTTTTTAAACCTTTCTTAAACTTCGAAACCCCCCTTTTTGTTCTTCAATCAAACCCAGATCTGGAAATTTTCAAAAACTTTCCTTTTTTTTTAAAACCGTTTGGTTTCTCTTTTAAAAACATTTCTCTGTTGGTTTGTTAGAAATGCTTGAATTTCATTTTCGTTTAATCTGTTTCCATGTTCTTTGCAGGTCCAAGATTAACGAAGCACGAGCGACGTTTGGGGTGGATTACGGGCGACGGTGGTAGACTCTGGTGGCTATGGTGGCTCCCTCCGACGATGACGGCATCAAGCTAAAAGGGCGTGACCTTTCCTCTCTTTCTCTTTTTTTTTTAAAATAATTATTATTTATTATTATTAATTAATATTAATGAGTTTGGTTTCATTGCCAAAACTGTCATTAATGAAATTAATGCATGGGTGATATTATTATTGTCAAACGTTATTCAACATTTATTAGCAGATTCAGACTTAGACAATGAATGTGAAAGGGGTATTAAAACACTCATCCATGCATATTTAGAAGAACTGATGGGCTATTAAAGTTTGAAATGTAAACGACAATAAATGAATTAGATGTACCTGAGTAACTTTGATGTTTGAACTTTGAATCTATTCGGCTACTGGATGTGGGTATTCGAATATTGTATGTGAGTCTATTCTGCTACTGCATTAATATTAAAGATGGGTTTGTATTTGGATTTCGAGAACAGGGTTTGTAACCCCTACAACAGAATTAAATTTCGGCTTTTATAGCCAAATCTACAATCATTTCAATTTGTTCTATGCCATTAAATGCTAGTCCTAACCTTTCCTTCTTTTTGCAGGTGCAAGCAGTGGCGGTTGGAGGAAGATGACAGTGGCAGAAGCAACTTGGAGCTGGTGGCAGGGCAAGTTGGCTGCTGACGTGGCAGCATGTGAATGGCTGGGATGGAAGGCAACAGCAAGAGCAGTAGCAAATTTGGGTCACTTGAGTGCAATGGGCCAATGTAATTGGGTTTAGGAGTTTGGTTTCTTGGTCATTTAGTTGGGTCAATTGGGTTAATCGAATTAGGCCCAATTGGGCTTGTAATTTTGACATGTAATTGGATTTTTGGACATTATTAATTTGATTTTAAGTTTCAAATTATTTTAAATGTATTTAAATTTAAAACAAATTTAAATTTAAATAAATTTAAAATTAATTCAAACTTAAATTAAAATCCAAGTTGGGCCCGGTCAAAATTGGGCTTCAACATATATCATAACAAAACAAAATGCAAAATATTATAATGTCAGATTAAAGTAACTTTACAATTATAAAGGTTTAAACATAAACATTTTCTATTCTTCACACTTTTAATTCTTCATGTAGATGATAATCATTGAACTTGCACAATGGTAACTTTCTCATAATTATTCGTGTCAAGTTATATATATTCTAAGCTAACAACTAAAACGAGAAAGCACTATTATTCATGTCTATTCAAACTTAAGTATAGAAATATAATCATCTAGATCTATTAAAATCTTATGATAACTAACATCAACCTTACAATTTAATCAACATAACAATAGAATACCCCAAAAATATTTTATGAAATATTAACTAGAGACATCATATTATTTTGTTTACTATAATTAAGGTTTCCATAAAAAATTTCATCCGCAAAGAAACAAATAGCCATAAGCTATATCATATGCATCTGGATATATATAAGGTACAAGTGCATTTAACTTTTTCTAAGTATTTCATATGACATATCCAAATATTGAACATGAGCCTCTAGTGTCAAAAATAATCTAATAGGTAACATAGTACATTTAACTTTTAATCATGTTAATTACATATGCTATGAAAGATATACATATTTAAGTAAAAATATTCAAGTTGTTGATACTTCAATCTTATTCAAAGTCTTAGATCATAAACAAGCATATTCATATTTAAATACGAAAAAAAAAAGCATCATTTTAACTTTTTTTTCATTAAGAATGTTGAAATCTCAAAATCTTTCAAGCACACAGAAAAATTCACATACCTTAACCTTATTGCTTCAACAAGAACGTTGTACGTCTAGATTACTTTGTTCTCCAACAAAATATTTAACACTATCGAGCAAGCTCGTGCTGATAACGTGTTATAAATAAAAATAATAGATAAATGATGGATATGAGAATATGAGAATTTGTATTGCATTCTATATCTTCATCTCATTTATAAGTAGCATACTCCTCTATATATATATATAGGGAGATTCAACTCTTCATATTCTAATACATAAATAGGAAAAAGTAGTTATAAGAATATGAAAGGTTAAAGAAAATGGAAGGTTAAAGGTCAAGGGAGATGAAAGGTTGAACATCAATTTAATAATATTCATAATACTAAGAATAATTTTGTAATAATTAAGGTTGATTCGTATAACCCCTTCGAAGAATTTTCACTAGAGCTTTGTCAAGTGACTTCAACAATCAAGTCTTCCTTAATAAGGGTGAGTTTAGCATTATTTTTTAGAAACATTTTTGAGATAAAAATATTGTTAAACAAAATGATTTTAAGTTTTTCAAAAGTGTTTGTCACAAAAGTGTGCTTTGAAAAATCATTTTTCTAAAAGGAGGAGAAAACTCAAAAGTGCTTTTTAACTTCAAAATATTTTTAAAAAACATTGGTGAACTAAACCTAAATAAATTGAAAATGTAACGCTTTTCCTCTGAAGAGTAAAGACTATGATGCGTTACATTGCAACTCACATGATGTTATTTTAATAGGGCAATACATTCTTCCATTACATTTTAGATTATGTATTTAGAGCTTTTTCATGATCAAATGGCTTTTCCATACGAAACATCCGTATGATGAGGAGTGTAGGACAATACACCCTCCAAATACATTCTAAAAGCCCTTCGTTGAACCAATGGTTCAACATGTTTTGCATGATTCTACAACAATGCATTTGAATAACAACAATGTAAGGCTTTGATTGTGCCACAATTTATTTATTTTTTCACTAAATCCTTTAAGCGTAAAAATTTCAATAGTTTCGATATTATGGAAATAAAAAACTTAATATTACATAAACAATAATTTTATAATCTTTATAATGATATACTAAAATTATATGATGCAGAATTGGAGCTAGCCATTGAATTTGACGAAAATCATTATGATATATTGATTTCTCTCTCTTGATTTTATTCCTTTTGTTACAAAAGTTCTAATGATGGAGGCTACAACTTCATATGAGTTTTTTGTGTGTACAACTTAATAGGTAAAAAGAGGCTATATTTTTTGGTGCCTTAGAGAAATTTTGCAAGAATTCTCACTTTGTGAGAGTAAGGTTGACTTAGGCGAATTTGAAGCAAAGAAATCGTCTAAGACTGCACGATTTACGAGACTAAAGTTCTAGCCCCATCAACAGTTAATGTTATAGGCCGCAGATCAAATCCCATGACCATTGTGCATAGAACGTCTTAGGGGAGTCAACTAATGAAATGGGGCTCATTTGACCAACTTGAATAGGCTCGACTCATGGAGAAACTCATCTACTTGAAGCCTTGGTGGTCTAGTGAAATACTCCAGTAAAACTAGAATTATCAGGGTAATTAATATAAATCCTAAGGAATAAAGATGTATAGAGTTTAAATTCCTTAGGACTATCGTCTTGTAAATAGAAACTAATCTCAGTCAACTTATAATGATACACATCCACCAAGTAATCGAATGAATGCACAAGATTTAATTTCTTTTAATGTAAATAACCAAATCACTTAAATTAGGGCCACTTGATTTTAGACCTAATTAGGTCCATAAATTTGGACTAAAAACCTACCTTTTCCCACTTGGCCCAATGTGATAAGACATAAACTTTACTAGCACAAACGTTGAATATGCATAACAAAATATAATATTTATCATTATTACAATATTAGAGTAAATTACAAATGTATCACATACTTCCATCTATATACTACAACATTTCAACTCAATATAGTAAGTCTTTAAGTAACATACATATCACATCATGATCACAACAATCTCATATAACTTATTTTTTAAGTAATTTAAAAAATTTTGTGTACATAATCCCAATAAATAAAAAATACACTAATTTTATATCAAAAACACAATAACTGAGCTCAAAGAGTTGCATTATCATAAAAGATCATTCCTCAATATAATTAAGATTGATTCTAGACTTGTTCATGGCCAGGCCCGAAGGCCTGCACGAAAAATGGGAGGGTTTGAATAAAAATATAGGCAAAAAAAATAGGCTTGGGTAAAAAATAAGGCTCGTTTAAAAAAAGGGACGGACCCACGTATTTTTGGCCCAGGCCTGAGCTCGACCCAACTTGAATTCACAAAAGAACAAAAAAATCTGTTTTTTTTTTGTTTTTTAATGCTATTTTCTTGTTGTTTTATCCCTATTTTGCTACAATTTCACTATTATATTGTTATTATTGTATAAAAATTATTTTATTGTTAATTTTGTTATTATTTTAGACGCATTTGTTAATTTTGTTAATATTTTACAGGCATTTGTTTGTTAAATTGCATCTATTTAGTGTTTATAAATTTTTTTAAAATTATTTTCAATTTGTTAGGAAATATTTATTTTAATGTTTTTAGTTATTTTAATGCATTATATATTTAAAAATATATAAAAATAATATAAAAAATTAATATGGGTGGGTTGGGTCGGGTTTTAGCATTTTTATCTAGGTCGGGCTTGAACAAAATTTTAAGCCCATTTTTTAGACCAAAACGGGCTTGAGCCTAAATTTTTTATTGAGCTCGACCTAAACCCGACCCGACTTAGCCCATGAACACCTTTAATTCTATATACATGTTATTTAAATATCTTTGGTTGTAAGCTTTTAGTAACATACTTGCAATAATAAGATAAGATCTAATATGCTCTATAGACACTTTTTATTTATAAGTTCCTCTTTAACAACAAAATATTTTTTTGGTGAAAAATAATAAAATATTTTAATTTTATATGTTTTGCACATTTGAAATAATTTTCATTCTTGAAGAAAATATGGTTATGTAATTATAATAATAAACTTTTAGCGGCTTGGTAATGATGTAAACTACAACAAGTTCTAAAATAAACTTTCACAATCATAATGCATATAAACATCAAAAATTTTAAAAACGAAGTCTAATTTTATTAAAAACTCGTATCTCAGCATCGCAGCAGAAAACTGTAATATTAACATATTTTAATAAGAATCTCAATGATAAATCTTACTAAAATTATATTTTTGTTAAAAATCGATATTTCACGTAACTTTGATAAAACATCAATAGATGATTTAAAACCTCAAAAACCAAGTCGTATTTTTTTGTCTAAAACTCATTTCTCATTGTTGAAGAAGAAAAAGAGTGATGCAAGCAATTCATGCATGTTTTAAAACTTAATGTCATACAAGTAATTCATGCAAATCAGAATGAAAAATCCCCAAAGTAAAGTTCGATGTCACAATCCATACTTAAACTTATTACAAACCCAAAATATCAAAATAAAATTTAATTACTTTATTTTAAAAAAATTTCCGAGAAACTCCTGCAAATGCCGTTATCAAATCCTAACCTCGGGGTTATTTGTAAAATCAAAAAACTAAAAGGGGTGAGCTATAAAGCCCAGTGTGAGATTAACATAATTAACACAATCACAATCACAAAAAAATAAACATATACATTATACAATCATAATGATCATATTAGTTTCACATAACTCAATATTTCACACTTATATTATGCATGATCATGTCAATGCACATTTTGTAAAACGATGCAAATTTTGTGAAAATGGTCCTACCCATCTCCGCTACACACCATAATCGAGTTCCCCAAAATTTGTCCATCTAATAACACACCAAATTCTGAACAATGTCATAATAACGCAAATAAACTGCCGATAATCAAAATTGTGGACAAGCCATCAAAATCGTAGATATATTGCCAATAATCAAAATTATGACAAGCCATCACATTTGGAGATAAATTGCCACATAATCAAATTGTGAACAATGTCACATTAATGCAGATAAACTGTCACATTGTTCCACTTTCACATATCCCTCCCAATGCATGTGATATGACCACAAAATCACTTTAACATGCAAATCACACATCATATGGTACCAAAATTTCACATTATATAAATCATGCGAAAATCACATATGGCATAAGATCACATAACACGATAATGAGATTTTCATAATTTTCATATCACTAATAATCAACAAATCACACATCAAACATATCACCAAAATCAATGGTTTCGAAACACTTACTTGACATAGTCCATAATGATGGATTTTATCTCTCTATATGGATACTTAAAAGTATTATCATTTAATCATAATTTAAATAACAATGATTTTAACAATATAAAACATAGATTTATTTGTCTAGTGTTAAAACCTACACCTGATCGTAGATCCAATATGCAACCACTCTCTAAGAACGCCTACACTTGGATCTAACGATTAGGTTACCTATTTAGTCAATAAATGGCGATTTTACATTAATATTGATCATTAATAAGGTTGATACGTTAGTTGGATTCAATTCTCCATTAACACTTACCCTTAGAAAATAATCACTTGGATTAGTGGTTTTGATCATCAACGTTAATGGTCTCTTGAGTTGGTGCGAATCGGCCTTTTAATAAACATGTCATACAAGACGTTAATACACAGTGTTAGAGTCCAATTTGTTCGGGCCCAACTCAAAACCCAAACCAAAAATAAACCAAAAGAATAAAATTTTATATTAAAGTTTTATTTAAATGTTCATTACAAATCTAAAAAGCCATCTGTCACCGCTGCCCTTTCCACTCGAGGTTAGATCTGACCTTTTGCTTCCTCTCACCGAAACAGTAGACACAGTGTGTCCCATTGCCGACGTTAACCTCGGGAATCACCGTTTTGTTGATACCTGCAAAGACACAGAGGGCAAAGACAAAAGTAAAAAACTATAGGACAAAAACGTGTACCCCAATCAGCTATAAAGCCTCGTTTCAGATTTGTAAAATTTTTTACAAAAAAACAAAAAATACACACAAACATCCACAATCAGAATTCGAAATAAAGAAACCAAGAGTTTTTGGCATCAAGGTATATTTTTTTTAATATATATATACATATTTATATATACATATATATAAATATAATATTTGTATAAAGTTCATATCTTTTTTTATTATTTATTTTCGAAGCAAATATGTGAATAAATATAAAAATAAAATGAAAATAAAAATAAAGAGGGTTAGGGTTCATACCTGATATCGCCATCGACCATTCTCATCGTGGGGGTCTCTCTGAACCCGTTTATGTTCACAGAGGGGCTTCGGCGAAGGCCCGATTTAAATAAAAATCAAAACTTTAGAAAAATTTAAAAGGATTTGGGTTGGATTTGAGGGTTTTAAAGTCTAGATCTGAATTTTTAAAAGAAAATAAAAAAATTTGAAAGTCCGACTGCCGTGGGCAGCGGTCGCCTGCGCCGATGATCGGCGATCAAAGACCCTTGCCTAGGGCCGGAGATGGAAGAGTTGAGAGATTTTTTTTTAGAGAAAGGGATTTTTTTAAAAGCATGGGAAGATATGATTTTTTAAAGAAAATTTAGCCTTTTATAGGTTTTGACAACAGCGTCGTTTTGGAACGGTGTCTTAACACCCACAACGACACCGTTTAGGCAAAAAAACCAACACCCGACCCAATCCGACCAGTCGAACCCTCAGAGTCTGCGTGCTTTCGACCAAAGGGATATTTATTCTCCTGGTCCTTCTGCTTTTTTTTCAAAATCTTCAATTAGGTCATTGAATTAATTTTTTATTTTTTTAAATTTGTCCGATAATTTTAAAGTTTTATAATTTTGTCCTTGACTCAAAAATGGCCCTAGGGTTGCCAAGTGTCGAATTTTGGGTTTATTTCTCAAAAAGTCCCTAAACTTTCCAAAAATCACATTTTAACCCTCAAACTTTCTAAAATTTACATTATAACCCTTAAACTCTCCAAAAATTTGAATTTGGCCATGAACTTTACAAAAATTCAAATTAGAACCCTAAACTTTCCAAAATTTACATTTTGATCCCTTAGCTCTCTAAAAATTCAAATTTGACCCCTAAACTTTCCAAAATTTCATTTTAACCCCTTGTTTGTTTTCATTTTTTCTTAAAACTTTATTTTTATATTAATTTAGTCCTCTATTTTTGTTTCTTTTAAAATTAGCTCCCAAACTTTATTCTTTTTTTTAAAAAAATTAGCCTTTCCTTTTTTACTCTATTTTTATAATAACCCCTTTCTCTTTTAATTTTAAATCCTTTTTGTTAACCATTTTGTCCGTTTTCTTATAATCTAATTCTTTACTTTTTTATCTCTTTTAAAATTCCCTTTTATTTTTATTTAAATCCTTTTATATTTTCTATTTAACCCTTCATTTTATGTGTTTTACAATTTTGCTACAATTTTATTTTATTTCAAACTTTTATTTATTTTTAATACATTTTGTTATTTTTCAATTCAAACTTTCATTTGCTTATTTTATTTTATACATCACATATAATTTGTATTATGCTTTTTAAGATCTAAAATTTATATTTTAATACTTTATATTTTGTTTTTATTTTAACTTTCGTATTTTATTTATCATTTTGTGTTACTATCGTGCTACTTTTATTTATTCTTGCCCTTACTATTATTGTCGTTACTATTTTTTATTGCATTGTATATTACGTTTGCATACATTCGTTAATTCTCATACAATACTCAATTAAATTTATCGTATGTCAAAATAAAGTTCGTATTTGATTTTCACAAAAGGAACAAGCAAAATTTTCAAAAATCAAGGCAATGTTCATTACTTAAGGGACTCGATAAAATTGTGCTCCAATTTACGGGGTGCGATCATATCTTTGAACTTATGTAATCGGATACCTTATTTAAAACCAAAACATGCATATTTTAATTAATCGATAAATGTTCTTTTCTTTCGAGTACCCAAGACGTCGTGTTCCTAACTTACGGGATGTGACTTTATTCTCAACTAACTTGAGAAAAAAAGATCATTTATTCATGAAATTTTTTTTTCGAAACATGTTATTTGTATATTTAAAGATCATATTTTAAATTTTCTTTAATCAATCGATAAAAGATTTTTAATTTTCGAGAACTCGAAATATCGTGCCCCTAGCTTACAAGACGTGATTTTTCTCAATTAACTCGAAATAAAAGATTATTTTTCGTGAGATTTAATTTTTTTCAAATATCATCAAATCGTTCTATTTACACGTTTAAGGATCGCATTTTAGCTTTTCTTCGAGTTTCCAATTTTCAACAATTAAAACCTTAAATAATCGACTAGGTACAATCACATCAAATTAAAAAAGATTGGTGGCGACTCCATTTTCGTATTTCAAAATAAAATTTTGGACTCTTTCAAAATATGGATTCGACACACAGGAAAATAAATTTACTATGGCCCTCTAAGAGTATTTGGTCAAGAGGAAGAAGTAGGGAGATTTCTACTTACCCTTACCCTTACACTTACTTTGTTGAAACGAAAGGATCGACAGATTGTATTGATCATGAATTAAAGAGGAAAGGAGGATCTAAAGAAGAGGATTATTTTTGAAAATAAGTCCATGAAAAAGTTTAGGATTAAGAACTAATTAAAAAAAATAATGCATAATTTTTTATAACTAAAAAGAATAACGAAGGTTGAAAAATAAAGAATAAAGGAGAAATAATCTCAATCGTCGACGGTGGTGCTACGACGACAACAAAGGCGACGATTCGACGGAGGAGGAAGAAAAGAAGATATGTGTAACACCCAAAACCTAACATCATCGTCGGTTAGGGTTTCGAGGGTTATAGAATAATTACCGACAATAGAATCACAAATTTTAGTTCTTATCTCAATATTTCATTAACATATTAAGGTACATTTCAAACTGATCACATTATCCTTAGTTAGGTCGTCTCAATTCATAAGGACTAGATTGAAATACGATGGAAACATTTCACAAAAAATTAAAAATCAACGAAACAGGGGTACATGATCGTGTGCCATACCGTGTGCATACACGATATACTCTTACACGGCCATGTCACAAGTCGTGTGACAAGCCGTGTGAACATGCGCAATACCTTACACACCCGTGTGTGAAACCATGTGCTGGACTGTATGTTTACTCGAATTAGGGCGACACGACCGTGTTCTAGCCTATGTGTAGCCCGTGTATACCTTGCACCTATTTTACCCACAGCGCACATACTCGTGTGCTAGCCCGTGTTCCAGGCCATGTGTACCTGCGAAAAGTTACAAAATAATATGCAAAAATACCAAAAAGCCCTTCAACTTGTACCTGACTTGATATAGTCCAATAACCTATAAAACATAAAAACAAGGCAATTTATACTCAAAATCAAGCCAAACCATAGTTATACATTGATCTAAGTGGATGTGCTCATCTTCATTCAAAATTTGCATACTAAACATAAAAGTCAACAAACATTATACATTTCCTTCCAACTATGTTCCTTAAACTAGTTCACTTAAAACCTTAGCAACTTCATCAAAATACCAGTTCATTTTCCTAATACATGCCATATAGCCAAGTGATTCAAAGTCTACCAAACAAGCTCTCAGGATAGTGTGATTCTTCTTTGAGGATTCAATCTTTAACAGCAAAACAAATCTACAAAAGAGTAAACAAATACACAAATAAGCGTACAGAGCTTAGTAAGTTCGTTCGAGCAATTAACTTATAGAATAACTTATTTGAACGAAGAGGATAAATAAATGTCTTCATTATTTTCCCATTTGTATCCTAAACGATCTCTTCAAATCTCCTAGTAAATTTAGCTCATACAAGCCCAGTTAGTAAATTGCTCTTGCGAGCCAGTATAGTATATCGCTCTTATGAGCCAGTTCAATATATCGCTCTTACAAGCCAATACAATATATTACTCCCAATACAGCATATAGCTCTTACAAGCCTATTCAGTATATCACTCTTACGAGCCAGTACAATATATCGCTCTTACGAGCTAATATAGTATATCGCTCTTACGAGCCAATACAGTATATCGCTCTTACGAGCCAATTCAGTAATTTCTTTAAAGTCTTCCATCTCATTCCAACATCAAGATTATAACCAAGACATTTGAAGTTAGGATTATCGAATAAAAATATAATTACACGAACTTACCAGACGAATTTGCGGTTAAAATGAAACTTCAAAGACTATTCTGTAATTTTTTCTTTTCCACGATTTGTAGTTTGCTCGTGATCTAGATCAATAAATCATTAAATTTCCACATTAAATCATGAAATTTAAATAATTTTTCACATTTATGTCCTTTTTGAAAAATTTACAAACTTACCCCTATACTTTTATTTTTATTCAATTTAGTCCTTAGACCTTAAACATGCAAAATAATCTTTCTTTCCCAAATCTCATACTAACCGAATATTCATAGCATCCATACAAGTCCTTACAACCAATTATTTCATAATAAAATACATGTAATTTCATTCTTTTTTCATTTTAGTCTCTAAACCCTAAAATAATCAAAAATCACTTTACAAAATCAACCAATCTAACAACCAAACTTCCAAAACTTTCATAAAATATCAAGAACAAGCTCATTCATCAATGGAAAAACATTTAACATTTGACAGAATCACAAATTAATCATCGGGTTATCTAGATTAACCTAATACAAACTCAAAAACATAAAAATCACTAAAAAAGGGGGAGATTTCACTCACCAAATCGAAGGACCTAGCTTGGTCGTGTACTTCTTCTTATTTTAGGGTTTTTTAGTGTTTTAGATTGAATAAGATGATGATTATGGCTTCTTTTTCTCTTTAATTTTTACTTTAATCACTTTTATAATCCATTTACTATTCTACCCTTATTATAAACATTCAAATTTCATCATTTAATTACCCTTAACTGTCCACTATTCCTCTAAATGATCTATTTACCATTTAGGTGCCCTTACTAAACTTTCAATTATCAATTAATACCTTTAATCAATGGAACTCAAGTTTTGCACCTTTTACGATTCAGTCCTTTTTACTCAATTAACATCTAAATGATAAAATTTATAAATCAAAATTTAATACGTTATTAATGACATCATAAATATTAAATAATTAATATTTATGACTCGACTCGTTAGAGTTATGGTCCCGAAACCATTAAAAACTCGACTGTTACAATATGGGTTTCAATCACTCACTTAAAGGAGAAGAAATGAGAAGAGAAAAAAAGAAAATGGGTGTTGTTGCATGATGACGTACAATGGTTGTCATGGTTGGAGGAGGGTGGCGATGGAGAAAATGGAGGAGAGGAGTGGCGACAAGGTGGAGGTCCGATGGTGATAATGGTGGTTCGAGGCAAAAGAGTGGTGGAGAAGAGGGAAAAATAATACAAATGGTTATTGATGGCTAAAACAAAAGAAAAAGGGAGAAAATAAGGAGGAGCAAAAGAGGGGTGGCAAAAATAAAGAATGAATAGAAAAAATGAATAGGAAAATAAGAAATGACTAACAAAAATGAAGTGGTTGTCATTTATCTTGTGTAGGTCCAATATATGTCACACAAGGTAAAGGTGGAAAAATAGGTATGTTGAGGGAACAAAAGAGCAAAAAGGGGATCATGAAAGTGAAAATGGGACTCTTGAGGGAATTTGGACTCACACATAAGGAAAAAATCTTTTTCCATGCATGGTAATTAGGGTGGACGGCAAAGAGTGTTCACACTAGTTAAAGTTGTCAAAAAATTAAATAAAAATTTGGGAGTATGGGGAATTGAACATAAAAAAACCTTTAGGAAAATTATCTAAGTGCTTAACCACTTGATCGTATTACTCCTTCTAATCATTTTAACAGAAAATATTTAAAAACATGGGATGACTTTTGCTAAGGGTTTGAAACAAATTTGCACCAAATAGAAATTAACGAGAGAGAAGGGATTCGAACTCAGATCATCAAGGACAACTCCACCACTACTCAATCACAATAATTGATATTTATTTTTTATCAAATGTGCTAAGGTCATCTAAAAAAATTCAAACGTGACCATTCTCGGTTCATTAATTCGATTTCTATTAACCCAGTTTTTGGGATGTTCCATTTACGGTCAACTGATTCAAGATCGCGACCTTTGATTTTCTATCAGCTAATTAATTCATGATCATAACTTTCATTTTTAAAGCTCGTTAATTTCTTCGACAAGGTGAGGGACAAATTTTTTCTTATGAAAAATACGGTTTGCGGTATTCTATAATACGTTTTTTGATTCATGTACTATATTATCGGACAACAAAATTTGCTCAGTAAAGTTTCAAGTTAAAACCTATATAGTAAGTTCCAAAGTACACAATTCACAAGTGTAAGTTTGTCTTAGTAGAGTCACTTTATAACTCTTCTTTGACAAGATGTGGGACAAATTGTTATATAATTATAGTAAAAATAACTCGACCCGAGATTTGACTCGGAATCCAACCTAATAAACCCTTTATTTATATATTTCTAAAGACCCTTCTGTTGGGGGGAGGGCTCCAAACAACCATTGAATTGTCTTCTTCTTCTTTGATTCTTCACCATTCCCGTTTTTCTCCACTTCCATTGATACCATGTATCAATAGGGTGATTTGACAAACATGGCAAGTTTAAGGGTCAAAAGAGGTAAAAAAAAATAAATAAATGAAGGGTTAAAATGACATTTTTTAAGTTGGAGAACCAAATAAATCATTTTGCTATAGTTTAGTGACCTTGAGTATAATTTACCTTACATTTTTTAGGTCATAGGTTAATTTTGTTTAGGCTTTTCATAATTCGATAGTCGAATGATCTAGTCCTCCATTCACTTCAATTTAATCCTTATTAATTTAAGGGTAAACTACAAAAATAGTCACTTTTGTTTGCCTCAGGTTACATTTTAGTCACTTATGTTTGAAATTTTACGTTTTAGTCACTTATGTTATTATTTTGTTACGAAGTAATCACTCTGCCGTTAAATTCTGTTATCTCCTTCACGGTAATCCTACATGGCAGTTCAAAAGTGCCAACTTGGATTTCCAAATAGGATGATAATAAATTTTTAATTAAATAAATTTAATTAATTAAAATTTTTAAACCTAAATTTTAGTTGAAAAAACCTTAAACTCATTTCCACACACTTATCTTCTTCATCTTCATATTCTTTCCTTTTGATTCCAACATCTTTAATTAAAATCTTATCAAAACTTGAATCTTTGAAACCCATTAACCCAAATAAACTTAACGGGAAGAAGATATTGAATCTTTGAATCTTTGGGTTAATGGATTTTAAAGATTCAAGCTTTGAGACATATTTGTAACTAAAGATATTAGAATAAAAAAGGAAGAAGATGAAAATGAAGATGAAGAAGAGAGATGTGTGAAAATGAGCTTAAGATTTTTTCAGTTAAGGTTTAGGGTTTAAAAAGTTTAATTAATTAAATTTATTTAATTAAAGATTTATTCTCATCCTATTTGAAAATTCAAGTTGACACTTAAAATCTAGTTGGACTGTCACATAGGATTACCGTTAAGGAGAACGGAACTTAACGGTTCAGTGATCACTTCATAACAAAATACTAACATAAGTGGCTACAACGTAATATTTCAAAAATAAATGACTAAAATATAACCTGAGATAAATAAAAATAATTATTTTTATAGTTTACCCTTAATTTAATTTGACACTTCCTATTTCATTTATTTGAATTCATTTATGTTTATCTATATTTATTTATTTTTATTTATGTTTGAATTTAAATTTTCATGTTAATTACTGATAATAATTTTAAACATATTAAACCGCTGCATCGGGAAAGAAAATACGAGCTAAAACTCCCACTACGACGGTCTTTGACACTGTGACCCCCAAAAATAATGAAAATAATTAGTCAATAAATAAGCCGGAGAAGCTACGGACAGGAAAAGAAAGGAAAAAAACTCGTAAAGTGTTGGTGCTTCGTCCCTTTTCAAACCCTAAAAAAGTAGGGAGTTAATTGCTTCCATTTCCTACTCCTGAAAGCTCTCCAACTTCATACGATCTTACCCATTCTACCCCGCTTCACTCCCTCTTCAATTCGCTCTCTTTTATTTCACTGGTCAATTTCTCCACCTTTTCCTCTTCTTTTTCTTTCAAAATTTTGCGCGGTTTTTGTTTTTCGTTTGATGTTTTCTTAAAAATATTTTTTCGTAGGTTTTCTTTTACTTGCATTGAAGCGTCAGGACCGGATTTATCAGAGGAAGAGAAAGGAGCTTGAATTCTTTTTTTTTTTTTTGCTTTGCTTTTTCTCATGATCTGAAAAATGTTCCTCGGCGACTTTGCCCGAGTCCATGTTTGAGGTATTTCTTGGTTTCTTTTTATGTTTCTTGTTTTTCTTAATTGAAGTTTTTCTTAAATGATAAATTATGATGGTTTCCCCCTAATCCTTTTCTTTTATGCAATTAGTAATTTGTTCGGACATTGTCCTCTATGTTTATTTTTCAATTTTATCGGGAATTCATTTAAACTTGACGATTCTGCGGAGAAAAAGTGGAAGAAAATTATGAAAAAAAATGTAATTTGAGTTTGTGGTTTGTTACATGTAGAATATTATCCAGTGAGGTAAAACGAAGAAGCATGGGTAAAGGTTCTCGCTTTTAGTGTTTAAAGCAAATTTTAGTAGCAAAACTAGAGATGCCCTGACCAACTAAACCTTTTATAACTTGAAACTATGTGGAGATAAAGTATTCCATGTGAGCTAATGTCAAATTTTCAGTGCAATGAAAACATTATGGCGTGGGTTGTAAACTTTTGTAGCTTACCGTTACCATAGAATTTAGCATTTCTTTTTAAAGTTAATACTCTATTAGTTGGCTTACTTTGGAAATTAATATGAAGTTCTTATAAATTTTAATTGGGTGAAGAATGGGTTAGTTGCATACTACTATCACCACCACCCTCAAACCTGTGTTTAGATTTCTTTTTGTGGCTCTAGGTGCTTTGCTATTAACTTAAATAATTAATTGAGGTTCACCAACCATTTTTCTTTTTGTTCTGAAATGAAAGGGTTATGTGGTTACCAAGTTGGCTTTTATCAATTTTACTAGACATATAATTTGCCCAACTATGCAATATGCCAAACATTAAATTATTGACATTTGAGGAGGGTGAAAGGGTCTATGGATCTCTTTTCTTGCTTCAGAAGTCGCTAGTTTTCTGTTAAAAAGTTCATAACTTACCCTAACCTTGCTTTTTAGGGAATAGATCAAACTTAAAAAAACCTTTTGAGTTTATTTAATGAATTATTTTAATTAATGTCTCACATTGCATGTTACATATAATATGCATTTCTTTTTTTATATATGTATCCTTATTTAGCTCAGAGAACCACTTTTTTGCATCTTGAGCTTTAGGCGATATAGGGTCTTGGCACTAAGAGTGCACCTTGTGCCCTTGTCAACACTGAACATTTTGAACCAAACTTTGGCTGTGTGTTCTTCTCCTCAATGGATTCCCCTTGATCTGTAATTATTGAAGAAAATGATGATTGAGGGTGACATATGTGTTGTAACAAAATCATTTTATTGTTTGGTGCTAATATTATTATTTTGAATGTAAAGAAAAAAATTGTAAGAAATATGATGGTAAAGAAATCATTTGCTAAATTGGAAAGGTCGTATATTTGATGTGATAGTTGGCCATAGAACTTAAAATTGTAAGGTGCTAGTTCCACTCACATGCTATAAAGGGGAAAAAATTGAAAAAGAAAATGTGCTCATTATAGGCTTGTAAGTTGTATGTAGTTTTGGTTAGAAAATGTGAGTGTTGGTGTCTCTACATCATGTGACAATTTGGTGTTTAACTTACTAAAGTTCTACTTGAATCAATTTTTACCTGTATAGATATTTGACATGATTTTCATGGATTTTCTTGAGTTTGGCTAGGAAATTGCAGTTGGTGACATTACATGTTTCATGAACCATTAACTCATGGATGCTGGAGGCAATAAATTTGGTGGAGGTACTATAAATTTTTAATGTTGGTTATTACTGTATTTTGAAGTTTTCATTTCATTTGTTTGGTTGGGATAGGCTTTGGATCTACTATCAGGTTTGATATATTATATCACTCTTTTGTGGTGTATCATTCATATCTTGATTATTGTACTTTTTTTTACTTCTAAGTTTAACCTACCATATTGCTAATCAGACGCGTATGTTAAGAAAGCATCAACAATTATCCTCTGTTAGACCAGAATGAGGAATCTGGAAATCAGAGCAAAACGAAGGAATTAAGAATCTTGGGTGTTGTAGTTGGTCATATCTGATCGTGTTGAACTCAACTTTTGTAGGTTAAAACTATCCTTTGTGGTTCTAACACTTAACTGTGCATGTGTCAGTCGTATTGTTACTATGTAGTGTGGAATAGAAACAAGAAATAGGAAACCAAAACAGTGAATGAAAACCAAAGCAGAGTCTTAAATTGATGTGAAAGCAAATCTGGTTCAATGGAACTAGGGTTCAGGGTTGTGTTATGGGCCTTGGCGTAGGATCTAGTCACAGGTCTATACGAGAAATAATTCTTGCTTCGACCTATGGTTACTCTAAAGGCAAATTCATCCTTAACTGAACCCTCTCCCAAAATAGCGTTTTCTTTTTGATAGAATAATTGCTTGCCTCTTTATTTCATATTGGCAACCTTTTTATAGGCTGTTAATAACGAAAGAAAAAGTTCTAATAGAATTCTTAACTTAGAGTTTAAAAACCTAATATAATAGGGGAATAAGTAAAATTAAAACTCTTAATAAGCATGATATAATAAAGAAATTAAATAAATCTAAAACTCTAATTGCAATAAAAACGTCCATATCATTACTCCCCCTCTCGGAGTTGAGCTTGTTCTCAAGCTCAAATTCAGAATAAGCTTCAGAACTTATCCAAAATCATCTACCTCATTGTCATCTTGCTTGCCTTCAACATCTGGTACTTCTATTCAAAATAACTTTTTACATTTGTGTCCCATGGAATAAGACTCGTCACAATTATAACACTACCCTTTAGCCCTTCTTTTCGTCATTTCAGACTGTGTCAATCTCTTAATAAATGGTGCAGAAGAACCTATTTTGTTGTCGTTGTTTGTCTCCCTCCCTTTGCAATGCTCATAATTTTTGGAATGATTAAATTACTGTCAGTGTTTTGGAAAGTTGGCTAGTTCAGGATGGCTCGAGACGATAGTTTGGAAGAAAACTTTTGTTTACATTCCAATGTTCGAGCCATATTCATTGCAACTCCAAGGTTTTCCAGTTGCATCTTAATATCAATTCTAAGTTCCTCTACCAACCCGATAATAGAGAGGTTTACTTGTCTAGATTTAAGATAAGTAGTCCTAGCCAATAGTGATTGAAATTGATATTAATATTCCTTTACAGTCCCAGATTGTCTCAGGTTGGCAAGTTCCCTCGAGGGGTTATTACTCATAGGTGCCCTAAACCTCATATGACAACACTCTTTGTGGGCTCCCAATCAAGATTTTCCTCCACTTCTTCCATTTGATCAAACCATAATTGTGCCTCTCTTAAAAGATGGAATGAAGCTAAGCCTACTTTGTCTTCTTCGTTAGTCCGTTGATTGCCAAAAAAAATTTCGCATATTTTCAGTCACCTTATAGGATCTCTATCACCATCATAAGTGGAAAATTCCATCTTAGAGTATTGTGGCACCATGCACCCACAGTGTTACGAGTCTGAATTCCTCTTACTGCCTTTGTTGTTGCCTTGTTCTTCATTATTTTTCTCTGAATCCCCTTTCGTTGTCTTTTGTATCGAAAGAGATATCATCACCTCCTACTCTTATAATGCTTGTTGCCTTGTAGCCATTTGTTTTATGAAATCTTCCAACTTGGTTGTCTAAGTCTTTTCGTCATCCATGACAGCTGACTCTGATACCAAGTTGTTATGGGCCTTGGCGTAGGATTTTGTCATAGGTCTAGATGAGAAAGAATTCTTGTTTCGACTTATGGTTACTCAAAAGGTTGTCATGGGTGACAAAAAAACTTTGACAGTCAAGCTGGAGGCTTTCATGGAACAAATGGCTACAAGGCAACAAGCGATAAAAGAGCAGGTGGGGATGTTATCTCTTTCGGTCCAAAAGATAACAAAATGGGATTTAGAGAAAAATAATGAAGAACAGGGCAGCAGCGAAGGCAGGAAAAGGAATTCAGACTCGCAACACGGTGGGTGCATGGTGCAACGATATTTTAAGATGGAATTTTCCACTTATGATGGTGTTGGAGATCCTTTAAGATGGTTGAAAAGATGTGAAATTTTTTTTGGTAATCAATGGATTAATGAAGAAAAAATAGGCTTAGCTTCATTCTATCTCTTAGGAGAGAAACAATTGTGGTTTGGTCAAATAGAAGAAGAAGAGGCAAATCTTGATTGGGGGCGTTTCAAAGAGTGTTGTCATGTAAGGTTTGGCCACTAATGAGTAATAACCCTTTGCGAGGAACTTGCAAACTTGAGACAAATTGGGACTGTAGAAGAATATCAACGCTAATTTCAATCACTATTGGCTAGGACTGGTGATCTTACACCTCGACAACAAGTAAACCTCTTTACTACCGGGTTGGTAGAGGAACTTAGAATTGATATAGAGATACAACAATTGAAAAACCTTGGAGTTGCAATGAATATGGCTCGAACATTGGAACGTAAACAAAATGTCTCTTCCAAACTGTCGTCTCATTCCATCCTGAACTGGCCAACTTCCCAAAACACTAGCAGCAATTCAATCATTCCAACAACTAAGAGCATTGCAAAGGGAGGGGGACAAACAACGGAACCAACTAGGAACAACTACAAAATAGATTCTTTTGCATCATTTATTAAGAGATTGACACGGGCGGAAAGAAGGGCTAAGGGGTTGTGTTATAATTGTGACGAGTCTTATTCCATGGGACACAAATGTAAAAGGTTATTTTGGATAGAAGTACTAGATGTTGAAGGCAAGCAAGATGACGATGAGTTAGATGATTTTGGATAAGTTCTGAAGCTTGTTCTGAATTTGAGCTTGAGGATAAGCTCAACTCCATGAGGAGGAGTAATGATATGGACACTTTATTGCAATTAGAGTTTTAGATTTATTTAACTTCTTTATCAAGTTTTATTAAGAGTTTTAGTTTTACTTATTCTCTCTATTATATTAGGTTTTTATTCTAAGTTAGGAATTCTATTAGGACTATTTCTTTTGTTATTAACAGCCTATAAAAGGCTGCCAATATGAAATAAAGAGGTAAGCAATTTATTTTTATCACAAACATTATTTTGAGAGGGGGTTCAATCAAGGACAAATCTGCCTTTTGAGTAACTATAGGTCAAAGCAAGATTTTTTTCTTGTCTAGACCTGTGACTATATCCTATGCCAAGGCGCATAACAGGTTGTCGGTCTGTTATCATAATATCCAAGTATAATTGGGTTGCCAATGTGTCTAAAATCCTATTTATACTGCAGCTTTTCATCTGAGCCCCTGATATACTCAATTCAAACTTATTAAGTGATGACATGCTAGTTACTTGGCCCCTTGATATACGAATGATAACTAAAATAAAACATTAAACATAAAGAAGTATACCAAGATAGCCAATTTAGCTAAATTCTAGAATGCTCCATTACCATGTTGGCTCTTTCTCTACCTTCCTTTTAATCCCTAATGAACAGTTATTAGATTTCATCCAATTTTTGGATTGCCCAAACCAAACAGGTTGTTTTAACAAGTTTTTCTCTTATCATTCTTACTTTACACATCCATATCTCTTTTATATTGAAGATTCTGAATTGTAAGAGAGTCTTCCTGCCAACTTAACTTATCTCAATCTTAGTTAAGGAAATTGAGTGAGTGATTAATAATTTTATTTTTCTTGCTTTATAAGTAAATTAAAAATAACTTTTTTGTTGACAACAATAATCTTATGCTGTTTGTAAACCTGCTCTAAAAATAAACAATTTTTAATAATTTTATTTTTATCATTCAGTGTTTTAAATTCAAATAATGTTTTCAAACATGCAAAAAGGGTCAAAATCTTTGCGTTATAATAAACAAGTATTGCACTATGTTCAATATCTATACAGGACATAAAGCATTTTGGTGACATACATGCATTTGTTTAATCTAGCTTAGGCCTTAGTTCTGTTTCTTCCATGGTTTCCTTTCTCTTGTTCCTTTTCCTTTCGCCATCTATGTGCACATTTTTGGCTCAGACATTGCCTCGAAGTATGCCAGTTCTTCTGTAAAACTAATTAAAGATATTTTAAATTTACCAATAAAGTTTTGGATGTATTTTTTTCCCATAAAATAATATTTTAAGGATATTGCTTTGTATCGGTATAAAATATTTGCATTCAGTGTCATTCAGATATAGCACCATCCTGCACTATTATATGTTGTATCAGAATAAAATATTTGAATGTCATGCTTGATGGTTGTTTAGTTTGGTTTTATTGTCTCATTTCTATCATATATATGAATGTCATGCACTATTTTTATATATTTTAGCTTTAAAACTGTCCTCATGGAATAATATAAAGTGTTTCACTAATAAAACAATTTCATTTATATAACTTACCTCACCAAATAATTACCTAAAATCTTAATACCATGCACTCTCTATGACATGCAAGAGTTGGACATGATGCATGTTGCGCGTGTATTAACTCACTGAAAATCCATAGACTACAAGGCACTAATTCAGACTCATAATAAAACTGTTTGACTGAAAATTGAGAATTAGGTGACAATAATTTCATGTATAGTTATTTGGTGTTGGGTTTTTTTTAATCAGTCCTTTCAATTGATGAGAAACTGTTTATTTGAACAAATAGGACCAAGGGAACTTAGTGGTGTTGTCGATCTTATAAGTCGATATAAGTTGGTGCCTCACCATGACTTCTTCTGCAAGAGACCTCTTCCTTTGTCCATTGCAGACACACATTATCTTCATAATGTGGCGGGGGATACTGAAATTAGAAAAGGAGAAGGGATGCAATTGGACCAGCTTAATCAGAATACATCTCATAACAGAGATGCTAATGCCCGCATACAGCCTTTTGACTTTGATATTCTTAAAGAAGCTTTTCAGCTGAGAGAAACCACTCCTGTTGAATTGCCACCGGTGAGAAATTTTCTGCTTTGAGAATAGCCTTATTTAAGTTTCTTAAGCCAAATGGCATCCATAGACATTATGGCATTGTTTAATTAACGAGTAAAATGTAATGGTCGTACTGTTTTACTATTCTTATTGCCAATTTTCTTCACATTTTTTTTGTAGACTGAAAAAGGGATGCCTACAATTGCTGGGAAATCAAAGAGTGAGGTCAAAGATAAAGAGAGGAAGCATAAAAAGCACAAAGACAGAGATAAGGAGAAGGATAAAGAGCATAAGAAGCACAAGCACCGTCATAAAGATAAAGACCGAAGTAAAGATAAAGACAAGGAAAAGAAGAAGGATAGAAGTGGGCATCATGATTCTGGTGCTGATCACTTAAAAAAGAACCATGAAAAGGTTGGATGTTTGTTGCCTCTTGCGACATTTTCTTTGACCGTTAATGATAACTGATAGCAATTTTGCCGATCTTCTGTTTCCCTGCATGAATTTGCCCTTTGATCTGTCGTTAGAAGGTCTATAAAAAAAATTATTCCACTTTATTTTAAAATTAAGTTGATTTTAAATGGAACTCCATATAAACTTTTTTGCAATTCATATACATTCAGAAAAGGAAGCATGATGGAGATGAAGATCGTAATGACATTTACAGACACAAAAAAAGTAAGGTAAAGCATATCATTCTGGATTTTGCTCTTTTTTTGTTTAACTATGTGGATTATCTTTTCTATTTGCTATACGTTAGTTGGCCATACTTCCAGAAAATGGAGGTGGGAAGGGCATTTGAATGGCATGAAAGGTTCTCATACTAGCTCTTGTTTTTGTGCAGGGTAAGCTTGTAAATTGACTGAAGAATGCGTAGAAGGTGAATCCTCCCATTGATGGATATTTCATGCAAGGTATAAGTTTCTGAAAATGGACCCTTTTCTTGTATTATAATAGTGGGCTAATATAATTAAGATAGCATGCTAAAAACTTTGGATTTTTTTTTATATATAGTTCATGATGGGATGACTCTTCATTTACAACAGGATGGTTGTAGTCTTAGTGTGATTTATTTTAGTCATTGTGATTTAGGGTTTCGGAGGATTTTGTACGTAGGAAAGAATAATGTCTTAACATAATCTAATGGGTTCCTGAAAAGTTGTAATTGTAAGGCACATGTTATCACATGTTATCACATCAATGTCAAATCCCTTTTTTCACCCTTTAATTTGAGATTATTCTTTTCTTTTGGGGTATATTCAATCAATGAAAGACCTAGCAATTGGTTTACAATAGCTGAAAGTATCCCAGTGTGACTTGAAATTCAGTTCTTGTTCAACCAAGTTTCACTTCGAAGCATGTTATCACATCAATGTCAAATCCCTTTTTTCACCCTTTAATTTGAGATTAATCTTTCTTTTGGGGTATATTCAATCAATGAAAGACCCTAGCAATTGGTTTACAATAGCTGAAAGTATCCCAGTGTGACTTGAAATTCAGTTCTTGTTCAACATAGTTTCACTTCGAAGATCGATTTCGGGTTAAAATAGAAATTGAATTGTTTGAATTCATTCCATTAAATTTGTTTGCATACCAAAAAGTAAATTTCAATCAATTAGTTTGAATTGAAAATTTTCAATACAATTAAAAAGCTAAAAATTAGGCAAATGCTAGGATATTCCAATATGTTAGGGTTCAATGTGTATTTAAAATTTTTGCAATCTTTTCTAAAAATCAAAGAGAATAAGGAAAACTTTTACACAATGATTTATAATGGTTCAATTTCAAATTACCTTAATATAAATCAATGATTTATGAGGATTTTCTTACCTTTCAAGGATAACGTGTTAACTTTATAATCCCTAACTTTTGAAAGGTTTAAGTTGACTTTCCTGCCCGGCTTTCTCTTCAACTAAATTAAACTCTCTAACTTTTACCAAGTCTCAACTAGTAATCTCTCTAGTTTTTGTGATGAAACTAGATACCCTTCCAATTACAATTGGTGAAAAAATGAAGTAAACAAGATAACCTCTCAAAAGCATTTGCTTACAAAGTTTAAGTACTTCCAACAAGATAAAATAAGAACGATGCAAGAAATTATTAAAGAGACTATGTACAAGAGAGTATAATAAAAGGGATATTTGAAGTGAATTCTCTTGCTTTCAATGCTTGAGTATGTCTTTCTTGACTCTTAAAGTGTATTTTACTTCTATTCATATCAATGAACTAATTTGTAGCTGTTTATAGTAATTGAGGATGATTTGGAGCCATTGGGAAACATTAATCCCAAGGTTAAAAGCTGGCCCCGCACACTGACGAAACCAGGAAATTTTTTTTGGGGCTGAAATTAAATTATATATTTTTACAATAGTACAAATGTAATATCATCATTTTAATAATCTATATTTTTATTATTTTTAAAAGATTAAATTAAAATTTTATCATTTTGAGGGGGTCAAAGTGTAATTTCACAATTAGTAATTTATAATTTTATAAACTATAAAAGGCTTAAATTAAAAATTTACCATTTTAAGGGAGCTATAATATTACAAAGGGGAAAATTGCAAAAAATATTAAACCTCAAAAAATCTACTTATATTTTTGGGAGGGTCATAGTGTAAATTTACAAAAGATTAAATTGAAAAAAATTAAATTTTGGGGGCCATGGCCTCCCTAGGCCTTAACGTGGCTTCGCCACTGGCCCTGCATGTTAGGTTTTGATACATACTAAGGGAGTATCAATACCTTGGTTGCACCTAGCCTTTATATAACTGCTAGGAGGCTAGGTATTGATACCTAGATTCCTAGTATTGATACTTAGCTACCAAATTGCCTTAAAAAAATTAAAACACCTTAAAACTCTTTGATATTAAGTCAAAAACATTTGTTATAAGTTAAAACACATATAAAACTTGTTTTTGAGTATTTTTGCAAATCTTGAAAATGTTAGGTTTTTAAATGACTTAGTGATAAAAAATTATTTTAAATGTTGTGTAACGCCCCTTGCCGAACCCGATCGCTGGATTTGAGCAAGAAAATGCTACACTAGTTATCAGAGCAATAACAATCAAATAAACATTCCAATTTATGTCGTTATACATTTAAATATGGCAAAACAGGCATATGATATGATATACCATCAATTTCGAGACTTACATAGACTTATGAATACTCTTATACTAGTCCGCGTTCTAAGACCAAATTGTGAAGTTTTTAAAATTTCTTGGATTGACGTCGCGATTTTGTCATTTCCTTGTCGTGGCATGGTCATCTTAGTTTGTCACATCGTGATGACATACATATACTTGTCCCGACTTCATTCTCTGAGATGACGACATTGTAACTTCAAAAGTTTGAGGTTGCGACATTACCCTTGTTTTTGACTACTTAACTCATTTTGGTACCTAAATTACATACTTTCAACCAAAACATATTATTGCCAAACAGTCATTTGACCTTTTCACTTATGCCAAACCAAATAAAACATGCGAAAATGAACTTTTAACAATTTGAAATTAACAATTTAACTTAACAATATAAACTTGTAATTTTTATTGTGAATATGAACTTGTAACAATATGAACAAAATATATTCTTATTTTTCTCATGCTAGTAACTCCATTAAAAAATACATTGAATCAATTTCATTTAAAATTTACATTCAAAGTGTGGGACACTTCTTACTTTAGAGATTTCATTTAGATTTAAAGTGATTTCTTTTGATGTTAAAATATGTCCTCGCTAAGTATGATTAAAGTTTTTAATATAATATTGGATTAATAAATATTAGATGTAATAATGTAATAATTATGTAAATGAATTTAAAATTAAAATTGAATCATTGAAACATTTTATATAAAATATCAGATGTATTGAAAAATAACATGATTTAGAACTTCATGTGTTGGCCTGATGATTAAAAGTGTTCATTATCTCAGTTGTGATTTGGATTTGAATTACGTTGTTCTCATTGTTGTTAGGGCTTTGTCCTTCTTTTATAATTCATCAATAAAAAAGATGTATAATTGAATACACAAATATGTTAAAATATATATAAGACGATTCTTTTTTAAATGATAAAACAAATTATTAATGTATCCAAGTTTATATAAATATAAATATTTTGAATACAATTATGACTCGTATAAAATAACATGAATGTGAAAACAATGATAAATGAGATAAAATCACAAATTATTTGATTAAATGCCAATTAGAGTTAACATAAATTAACATATAATTATGAATATTTATATTTGATATAGTGTCAGTGTAGCCTGTTATATCTAAGTCTCTATTTTTTGGTAGTCATCCACTTCGATGCCCAAGATAAGACATCTTTCAATTGGACTTGATAGACGACATATTAAAATTTCAATAGGGTTGATCATTTCCGATTAAACTAAAAACATGTTTAGGTTTATCTACTAATATAAATTGTCTTTTCGTATTACGATCTGACTACGTGATACCGCTTAATATTAGTATAAACATTAGACAACTAGTGATCCAATATTTGCTTCTATTTTGCTTTGCATGCAAAAACCACATGAGGGCATTATATAAAGTATATTACTCTAATCCATAAATTATTTTATTAACCAATCTGTTTGAAAAATTACAAATTTACAAATGAATATGCTATATTTAGGGCATTAGATCTAAAACTATTCCCCAAAAATTTTGCATTTAAGGAATTCCTAAAATAAAACTATGCATCTTCACCTTTTTTGGTATGGGAAACAACTTTCTCTCATTGAATGCTTAAATCAAATTTTGCCTCACGAATGGCCACTTTTAAGCCTACCATTCAACTAGGGGACTATTGTTATACCCCTCCACCACTTGGACACATGCTAGTATAAGATGTATCGTTGACTTGTTGACCCTATCTAAAGTAATGGCTTGATGGGCTCACCCGCTTTGATTAAAGGAGCATTAGCATCCCGCACTCTTGATCACCCACTCTTAGCACAATTGAGTGAGACCATCTGCTCCTCTCATAAAAAGCCACCCACCCTCTTTTAAGTGTGAACACTCTTCAAGTGTGAACACGCCTTGAAGAGTATATGAGGCTCGTCTGGACGTAACAACCTCGTACTAATTAAATAAATAATGAAATGGGCCCCACAATGTGTGTCATTCTTGAATTGGATGAGGATAACTTTCCTTGTAGCTATCTGCCACGTCATTCTAATGGACAAGGAGACCTCTCCTGTAAATACTCTAATCAATGATGAAAAATGGATCATTTGGCCAGCACTCTAAAGTGCTTCTAAGAAATTGTCCTCTTAATCAACTTATCCTCTTGTCCTTGTTTTGACTATTGACCTTTTTAGATGAATCGACCTCCACAATACCGCCTTATTCTCCTCATTCTCCTATTTGTCCTCCTCTCTTGTTCTACATAGGGGTGAGCAAAACTCAATTTGATTAGAAAAAATCAAAAAATATTTCGAATAATTCGAATAACTCGATTCAAGTTTTGAGTTCTAGTCGAGTTGATTTTCACAATTCAAATAATCGCATAATTCCAATAATTCAAATAACAGATTTGTGTAAATACCTTTTTAATCTCTATCAACTTTAAAAATAAGCACATTGGTCTCTCTCACAACAAAAATTACAAAAAATATTTTTAAAAAGATTCAAAATATTTACAAAAATTTCAAAATTTATATTTTTAAAAAAATTAAAAGAAGTTTAAAAAATTCTAAAATATATATAAAAAAACTTAAAATTTTTAAAACTTTTTAAAATAATAATTTTGGGATCTAATTCAAATTTATCATACTCAATTTTTTTTAAAAAAATTATTTTGCTTTGAAATTTTTTTCAAATATATATGATTTCAAATTTATGTGCTTTAACATGGAATTAGTTATACTGTAACAATATTTTTATTTGAAATGTTTAATTTTTTTTAATTTAACTCGAATAATTTTACTCGATTCGACTTGACTCGAATTTCATTTCACTATACTCGATTCAAAAAAATTCAAATTGAGTTAAGATGATAAAATATGACTCATGAACTCGATTAACTCGAAATTTTTCACTCGATTCAATAGAATGCTTTCTCCTAGTTATACATTGTATCAACAATTTAGGTCAATATTTGTTTTATATGAACAAAATAATTTATTGTGAATATGATTCTTATTTTTCTCATGCTAGTAACTCCATTACAAAATACATTGAATCAATTTCATTGAAAATTCACATTCAAAGTGTGGGACACTTCTTACTTTAGAGATTTCATTTAGATTCAAAGTGATTTCTTTTGATATATTAAAATACGTCCTCGCTAAGTATGATTAAAGTTTTAAATATAATATTGGATTAATAAATATTAGATGTACTAATGTGATATTTATGTAAATGAAATTAAAATTAAAATTGAATCACTGAAATAATTTATATAAAATATCAGATGGATTAAAAAATAACATGATATATAATTGAATACACAAATATGTTAAAATCTATATAAGATAATTTTTTAAAAATGATAAAACAAATTATTAATGTATAAGTTTATATAAATATAAGTATTTTGAATATAATTATGACTCGTATAAATAATTAAAAAATGCACAATTTTGATCAAACTACATCTTAACCCCTTGATTAAACTGTTGATACTTGCATCTTAACTCCCACATCATCAAACCAATCTGATGATAAATACTAGTCAATCACGAAACTATTGTCAAAAACCCTAAAAGACTCATTGCATCATATATACAAAAACCGAAATCTCAAATTACTTATCCTCCTCGCAAGGTTCAAATTTTCAAATACTCTCATGACAAGGTTCTCTGAAAATAGTTTTCAATAAATCTAATGATACCTTACCTTTGTAAATATCATATGTACGCTAGATCACAGCTAAAATTAAAGCTACCACTCCTTTCAGAGAAAACATGATGAACAAAAATCATTGTAACTTGAGGGAAAATAGAGTGAATTGAGAGAATTAAACTAATAGAGATTGTAGACACGTTTAATTGACACGAAAAATACATTGTTTTTAATTATAGTTATAGATTAGATTAGATTAGATTTTGTGACAAACTTAATGGGTGGATTTAATTTATATATTGGTGGGTCAACAAGCTTTCTTTAAGCTAACCACTAAAGATGTTCCCTACCTACTCCCACAAAACTAATAATAAATACTATTTATTATTATATTTATAAAAAAATTTCTTTTTTCATATAAATTTCTCCATTAAAAAATAATAGGATAAATCGCAAAATTATACATGAACTTTGATTTAATGTGTAACTGTATACATGAACTTTAATTTGGAGCAATAATATACATAAAACTTTAATTGTGGTTCAAATATATACTTGAAAGTTTAATTTTAATTTAATCATGTACATTTAAAGAAATAAATACATAAATTTATTTTTATATTGGATAAATATAATTATTTATGCATATAATATTTAAACATAAAATGATGTTATATCAATAATTGTATTAATAATTTACAAGAATTGGATCAAATCAAAATTTCATGTAAAAAATTGCACAAAATCAAAGTTCATGTATACAGTTACACATTAAACCATAATTCATGTATAATTTTGAGATTTATCCCAAAATAATATAATAAAAGTTAATTTTGTTTACTAAAAAGTTCATTTTGTTGTAATTATTTTTGGATAAAAAATTTGTTGTGATATTAAGTTTATAATTTTACGGTAATTTAGTTTTTGAAACAAAATTCAAACTATTGTCTCTCGTAGTTCATTAAACAAAAACCAATATTTAGATTATTCCAATCCGAAAGCTACCAAGTTATTAAATGAATTTAAAAAAAAAGGTAAAGTTAGTCTATTTACAATTATTTTGTTACTTTTCATGTATGCCTTACGATCTATGTATAAGATTTGTGATTACCTCTTTTAATAATGTCGTTTTTAAAGTTCAAATTTTATTTTCATCTTGAAAGGATAATATGACTTATCAGTATACTAAAGCTCAATCAATTTATGATGATATAACTTTTTTCCTTCAAAAAATTGATGATATAACGTGTTTTTATAACATGTGGGATGGACATATTTAATTTATATCTCTCAAATGGTTTAATATAACATTTAGTATTTGAACTTGACACTTTTTCTTAATTTGGTAGTTAATTTTTTTTTGGTTCAATTTGATACTTAAACTTGACATTTTTTCTTAATTTGATACCTAAACTTGACACTTTTTTTTAAGTTGGTACTTAAGCTTTTTGGGTTCTAATTTAGTACTTGAACTTGACTCTTTTTTCTAATTTGGTACTTAATCTTTTTTTAATATTAATTCGTTAAGCATAACTCAATACCTATTTTTAACATGAATTTTGTCTAAAACTGACAATATTTTTGTAGCATAACAAAAAAAAATTCAACACCGTTATTGTTTTGTGTAATTTTTATAATATTTAATAAATTTAGGTATCAAATTGAATCTAAAAAAACTTAGATACCAAATTAGGAAAAAATATTAAGTTCAGGTACCAAATTTGATCCAAAAAAAGTTTAGGTACCAAATTAAGAAAAAGTGTCAAGTTCAAGTACCAAATTGGGTCAATAAAAAAATTTAGGTACCAAATTAAAAAAATATTAAATTAAGATACCAAATATTATATTAAGCCTTCTCAAATTATATAAATTAATTTTAATTTTGTATTATTTTAATAAAAAGATTATGGATTTAAATAATGTTAATTGACTTTTTTTAAAAATAAATTAAATATTACTAAGACAAATATAGTAGCATAAAAAAGAAACATGGGTCAATAGGCTCTCCCCATACACTCAACTTATCGTCCATCATTTAATAAATGAGAGATATCAGAAAATCACTTGAAAATCATAGGATCATATCTCATATAACCTCCTTAGCCCAACTTAGACGGTAGACTCGAGTCGGAGAGATTATATTCGTCATCAAGGTGGCTCGATCTTTTTACAAATCAATTTTTAATACTAACCTATTTTATGTAAGTGAATATCTCATTTTATCAAATTAAAACTAACATAAATTTTAGCAGTCAAAAATAAATTAATAATCTTTATATAACAATTAACCAGTTTAAATCACTTAATAAATAAATATCATCCTAATTAATTAACACTAATAAATGTCAAATATTAATATAATCTTAAATCAGTAATGACAGTAAATAACATTAATAAATAACATGCATCCTAAGTGATGTAATTAAAAATAATTATCCCATACCTTGATTCTTAGTAAAATAAAACAACAATAATAATAATTTGTTGGCGAGAACAAGTCGAGACTCTCCGCATGTCGAGTTCGCGTCCTAGTTCGTAAGGTTATCTGAAAAGATGGAAAATAAGGGGAGTAAGCTATGGAAGCTCAGTGTACGTCCCTTTACAGTAAACCTATTCAATATCCGAATCTATACAGTAGTATCAAACAATTTCACATATCAATCAATTTAGCACAATGATAAACACTTTCGCATATCAATCAATTTAACATAATAACAAATAGTCTCGCAAATCAATCAATTCAATACGTTAAAAGGGGTTTGCCACTCAAGCAAGCAACCATTAACAATCAATCATAATCAGTCATACGAATTCAATTATCAAATCAATATACTTTTCAAAATTGACATATGCACCTATAACAATTCAGTCAATGCGTTATGCACAATATGTCATGCAACGATCAATTTGTTTATCAGTCAATAATCATACCCCAACCGCTACACACTACAATAGGGGTTCCCTAAAACCCCTCATCCAAACACACCACAATGTGGACTTAATACCACTAATAGTTTATAGGTGCAAGCAATGCTACCAGTAGGCTACGGATCCACAACCGCTCCCAGATCAAATCTGTCAGAGGGATCATGGACGTGCAATAAAAACAATCACAGTTGGAATTTGCTTAGGCTGTGAATACACAACAAACAGTCGATAGTTGTAGACAAAGCTGCCGTATGGTTGAAGATCCACAACCCCCTAGCAGATAAAAGCTATCAGAGAAAGTCGTGGATACTCCGTATAAAAAGTCGTAGTTGGAATTTTCTAATGTGTGAATACATAGCGGACAAACATATATTTGCTGTAAAACTGTTGTATCTTCCTCCTTTCATATTTCCCCCTATGCATACGTAATGCAATCAATATTTAATGCATTCATTCATACAATCATTAATACTTTCAAAATTCTATTTCATTGCATAATAACGACATCCACGATTAAATCCATCAATCAATAGTTCAATCAAATAGGCATACGAGACATTCGTTCAACATTTATAGCATTGATAAACATAAAAGCATTCATGGATCAAGCAATCAATCAAACATAATTAAAAATCCTAAATTCATTTCTCTATATATTCAATCATTCTAATCCTAGTCCAGGACCTAATTGCATAATCTAGTTCTCTAGATGCCATAAAAAATCTATCCGAGGACTAATTTGCATATAATAATAAAGTTATAGTAAAACTGAATTTTTTTGAAGAATAGTGGAAAAATTGTAAAATATGAAGTGGCAAAATTGTAAATCTGAAAAGATAGTGGCAGAATTATAAAATTTGGAAGACTATTGGCTAAACTATAAAATCTAAAAAACAGTGGTAGAACTATAAAATCTCTAAAATAGTGTGCACGATTGTGTGGGCCTAAACCTAGACATGATTTGACTTGGTTTTTCATAAAAGAACACACTTGACTTTTTCGAGGTCTCAGGCAATTACCCATCGTTCAAGCTCGATCCAATCACTTACAAGGGTTGATCTCGATAAAGAATTAATGATTTATCGGCTCAGAATTCAACAATTTGGAGAAGAACAATTAATGAGGACTTGATTGAATTTTCAAAAACTTAAAGAATATTTTTCAGCAAAACTTAAGGGCTTAAAGAGTTTTGACATAGAGAATTTTGAGAAAAAATTAGGATATATATAGATATATTTTAAGGTTTTAATTTGATAAAATAAAAAATGGGGAATAATAAATAATAATTAGAAATAAGAAAGATAAATTCTATTAGGATTTGAAAAGGAGTAATTTGAATTCTAGTTAGGAGTTTAAAATGATTAATTTGAATTTCAAATTAAGATAAGTAGTTAAAAAGATAATGAATTCTATTTGAATTTTGAAAAAAAAGATAAGATATTATTTTAGATTTGGATAGGAAGATAAAAAGATATAGAATTTTAATTTTGTAAAAATGATTTGAATAAAAGATAAGATTTTAATTTCTTTTAACTTGTAACCCCTTAGTTTTTGGGATGTTACTTCCCAATTATGCTTATGTGCATTAGATAAAGCTACCCTCGCCAAAGCATAAGTTGTTATGTTAGCATCCTTGCAAACACAAGAAAAAGACATTATCAAATTGTTCCTTAAGATTAATACAATCTTTAATAATGAAAACAAATTCTAAAACATTACTTGATAAATGTAACACTCTAAATCCAACCAGGTTAGTTCGACTCGAATCCGATGTGCCATATTAGTCACCGGGATGACTCTCCGTTTAACTCCTAATCGGTCCTCCAACACACCACAATTTTAAGCACAAAGTATGTGTTAAGTTATCATAGTGCAACGGAATGTCATTTTATCATGCATGAAGCATAGAACATGCGAGCACACAAATTGAATTGCATAAGGAAAGTATGCAAAGAGTTATCACAATGCAACAAACTCACAAACATGTATGTATAGAGCATTGCTCATGCGAACTCACCTAATTCATCTTGTTTAAGAAAGAAGGGTTCGTATATGCCAACAAATAGTAAGGTTTTCAGAGTTTGCATATTCATACAAAAGTACACAAGTACATAAAACCTACTTTAAAGGTTCGCAAACATCATAGGGTTTGTATACAATATATAGTTTCGCAAAAAAGAAGGGTTATACATACAAGGGTTCTACTTTCAAGGGTTCGCATACTTATTAGGGTTCACAGACTTATAAAGGGTCGCATATATAAGTACTTTGCAACAGCTTTGGCTAACTTAATTATAGATTAATCAGGTTTGTGTATTGTAAACTTTTAGGGTTAAGACATATTTCAAGTAAGATTTTAGGAACATAAACATGAGCACGCATATATATAGCATAGTATTTTATTTATACCAAAAGAGAAAAAGAAAGAAATCAAAGTAACAAGTGTTACACTATATAGCTTTATTGGTTCTCATAATAGTTTAAAAAAAAGGAAAATTAGGTTTTATAACTAAGGTAAAGTCATTAAACATAGTATTTCTAAACCCAAGCAGATTTCCACATTTCCTTTTGTTCATGGTTCACTAGTACTTATCTGGATTTGGCCTCGCTTGGATCACTCACCTTGGCACTGCCTTCCATGCGATCTAATTATCTGCGAAGTAAGAGAGGAGTGGGTGAGTTCTTTGAGAACTCAGTGTATATACAGGATACAGCACAACACGCACAAAACATGAGTTAAACAAAGGTGTAGTCAGAAGTATTGTTCTATGAGGTGGGCTTGCTGTAAAGTTGAAAGACCCAGTTCGCAGTTACCTACTTGTCAGAGAAACGAAGAAACTTGGAAGTTTGTAAAACAAATTCACATGTACTTTTTTGGTAAACATATTCATGCTTGCTTAAAATATATCATATTCTTATAAAGCATTTTCATGTACATGCCTTGTCTTATCTGTTTTGTTTTGTTTGGTTCTGTTGGATAAGCAGATCTCCTTATAATGCCTCACTTGTGACTCAAAGAGTCCTTAACATGTCCCATTAGTGTAGCATAAAGCTAAACACTCTCCAAACCTACCAACATATCCCTTTGAATAGAGCATAGATTGACATTCCCTTATCTCTCAATACATGTCCCAGGGCCTCAACTCCCAAATTACAAAACTTGAGGGTGAGTACTCATAATCCTATGGTATGCCATTATATCCAACATATATAGAAATTTATCGTGTCAAAAACAATTATAAAACATAGATCTCACCAATACGAAGAGCTTACAAAAATAATTGTTCATATAGAGCTCACATAGCATAATTCATAAAAACATAGTTTTAATAAATATCTTAAAATGCTTTAAAACATAAAGCTCAAAAGGGAGCACACATAAAACATATCTTAAAAACATAATCATTAAACAGAGTTTTAGAAAAGCTTACTCTTAAAACTTAGTTTAAAACCTTAAGCTCTTGTATAACATAATGGTTCGTACATACAAGTGGCGATCCTTGAACACTCATCGATTTGTCATGAATTAAAAACAAGTTTTGCTTTTCCCTTGTCCTTGCTGGTAAATGGTCCGGCTGGTTCAAAACATACATTAATATTCACATATTACTTAACAAACAAAGCATATTGAATTTACACAAATAAGTGAACCTAGTTTCTTGGACAATTAACCCTAACTGAAGAGAGGCTTACCTTGCATTCTAAGAGCTAGGTTCTAAACAGAGACTTGACAACAAAATAATCGAAGAGAAAATTTTTCAATGAGAAGGGCTTAATTTATAGGCACTAAGTGTTTCAGTACTCTTAGGATTCCCTACTTGACTTAGAAAAAAGGTTATGTGCTTGAGTAGTGTCATAAGTGAAATACAAGTTAACTTCCTAATTTAAGTATGACTCTTCTAATACTAGTGAACACTAGTTTGCAAACCAACTAGCGGACTTAGCTTGCTTATCACTGGTGAATATGCCTTACCACATCATTAGACGTACATTGCTTGCCGAGTCTTCTAGTGAACTCTACTGAAAGTCTTTTGGCGAACACCTGTTCGCCAAACCACTAGCAAACTCTTCCTTGCTCAGTGAAAACTCCCAGGCCCTATCTCGAGATGTTATAATAAAGACTCAAGCAATATGTTTCTATCACCATCCTTTATTAACCAATATAGTTTATCCATGAAATGACCTCTCTAATAGTTAACACTTTTGTTAACTTGATGGATCAAATCAAAATTTCCAAGAGGGGGTGAATTGGTCTTTTAAAAATGGTGGATGAAAAGAGAGAAAATAAAAGCAATTAACACAAGACATTTAAAGTGGTTCAGCCCCAAATGCCTACTCCACTACCTTAGCTTTCCACCACTAAGGATTTTCTCAAATTCACTAATTTGTACAACCTTTGAGGACAAGGTTTAACCTTACAATTTAATATTTCTATCCTAAATCTTAAGTCACAAACTCTCTCAAAAGAGATACAAATAAGTAAACAAGAAACAATCCTAACAAGATCAAATTATTTGTAAATGAAGCTCAAAATACAATACAATACACTTGAGAAAAATAATGAAAATAAAGCTCATAAGTGCATGTAAGAAAGATGTGAAAGAATTAAGCTCTTGGGTTGTTTGATTGAAGATATTTGCTTGAAAGTGTTTTCTCAGTTGTTGTAGGCCTTTGGAAGATGATATTTATACCCCCTAATTGATTTAAAACTATTGTGGTTGTTGGTGTAATGAATATACTAGTTGGGGATGAAAAGTTAGAGCATTTGTTTCACCTGCAGTAGCGAGTATTGATACTGTACAAAAAAGTATCGATATTTTTCGTCATAAATGCTAAATTTAGTGATCGTTGGTACCTTTTAAATCGATACCAAAACATTTATCAATACTTTTGAAAAACGTATCGATACTTCCTAGGGTTTGTGAAAAACAAAATGCTCATTTGGTATCGTTTATAAGGAAGGGTATCAATTAGTTTTAGAAATTATTGATACCTAAAAAATGGTATCGATATTTTCAGACTTTGTTAACACAGAATGCAAGTTTGGTCTCGATTTTTCTAAGGGTAATGTTGCAATTGTATTGTATGCGCAAACTGTGCAAGTATACACATCGCTTAAGTAATAAAGTGGTAAGTAAGTTATTGTTCTCCACAGGGATCGAAACTGTCAATGTGATTTAATTTAGTTATTGTTAAGGCAAAATAATATCATGGTAAAGTTAGTTTATGTTAATGTCATGAGTATAAAATTATGTCAGGGCAAAGGTTAATAACTGCTATGCTATGGCAATATATATATATATATATATATTTATTTATAAAAAGAATAAAAATATAATAAGCAATAGAAATAATAATGCGTATTAAAAATATAAAGAATAAAAATAAACAGAATACTTGAAATAATAAGAGTAAAAATAAACTAAGTACGATAAATAGATTAATAAAATAAAACTTAAAATAATAATACTATATATATATATATAGGTGCTAGAAGTTAAAGATAAAATAGTTGGTTGTTTTGGTGCAAGAAAAGTAAATGCGAAAATTTAGATGCAATAAAGTAAATTGCAAGAATTTTTAAAGTGCAAGAAAATAAATTGCAAGAAAGTAAACTGGTAAACAGTAAAAGGAAAGAGTTGAACAACGATGGAAGTGTTGACAAGATATCAAGGGGAGGCAATTTATGAATGAAAAGATCGAATAGATTTGGAGTATATTCTTAGATCCTAAAATGCCATGGCAAACCTTCAATACTTATACTGCTCTATCACGCAATTTTTATGGCGGCGGTCACAAACATTCAAACTTTCATCGTATCAATGTGAAGTTCATTGTGAAAAGTAAACTTGAATAAACAATAAAATATCAGATTAACCATTAATTAAAATATAATAAAATTCATCCAAATAAAACCATAATTAAATCAATCAAAGTTCATCTCAACAAACCCAATCGAAAATAAACTAAGGGGACAAGGAATAAAACAGCAGTTGCTATCACCAGCCTCCTCCTTCACCTATTTTTGGGCTAGATCTGGAGGGTAGAGTATAGTCTTCCTTGTGCTTAGTCCTTCAATGTCAGCTTCATACCCTGCTTGCCTCGAAAATCCACTCGTGATTTGCACATTGGTTGTGCGTGATGTGTCTCAATTCACTCATATTTTTCCCTTTACTGGTCACGCCTTTCATCATCTTCTTCATGAGTATTTATAGGAGAGAGACAAGCCAATACTTCCTTGGATAGCTCAGTGTCTGTACTGCTTCTAAAAGAGCTCTGGAAGATTCACACCTTCAACGTGTGTTCTAGTGCATTCTCCCAGGTCATCCTTGTCCAACTGTCCTCTTCTAAAAGCTGTTGAGTCTTTCTCCATTCCATCGCTGTGGCAAACAACACTCCTAGGATTGCCATGATGTAAAAACAATGCCAGGACATAGTCCTGTATCCTGATTCCCTTTCCTTTTCCTTCATCTGCTCCTGCATCTACTCCTGCACCTTCACCTGCACCATATCCTACCACCGTAGCTTTCCTTCCAAACTTAGAGTAAAAATGCAATAAAATGTCCAACCAAGATTTTATCTATGAATGCATGAAAAAAAATAAAATCTATCTTAGAATGCCTAATTTCACCTAATTTCAAGCGTTTTCTCGAGGCTAAGAATGCGTAAAAGATTACTCTTTTCGAGAGTTATCACACCCCCAAACTTGAGTTGTTGCTTGTCTTCAAGCAAAAATGCATGAATGCATGAAAGCTTTGTCATGGCATCATTGAGAAATCAAAAGTCTTACAAAGCATACCTTAGTATTTCCATTCTTAGAATATCTCATAAATCTAATGCGTAAAAGATTACTCTTTTCGAGAGTTATCACACCCCCAAACTTGAGTTGTTACTTGTCTTCAAGCAAAAATGCATGAATGCATGAAAGCTTTGTCATGGCATCATTGAGAAATCAAAAGTCTTACAGAGCATACCTTAGTATTTCCATTCTTAGAATATCTCATAAATCTAGAAACATAACTAGGTCTCATAAGTTTACTAAGCAAAAGAAATTCAAAAATTTTGTCATGTCAAAATAGAAAGTTTTATTTATCAAATCAATTTTATGTATAGCAAAATTCTCTTAATGACTTATTCTACTTTTCTACTTGTTTCATTTTTTCACTTAAACTAAGGATTCATAGTTCAAGCATTGAAGTGTCCTATGGCATTTTTATTTATTTACTATGCCTTCACAAAACTTTTTCTTTCTTTTAAGTAATAAAATTTTCAAAAAAATTTCCTAAGTATTCAAAAACAATCTACTTTAAACAAATTTCTTTGATAAACAAAATTTTTTATTATAAAGAAAACTCAATTTTTAACAAATCTTTATACTCAATCTACTTATTCTGCTATCAAAAGTCCTAAATTTTTAAAGAATTCTTAATCTCATCATCGAACATCACCAACAAAAATAATATGCTCTAATTTATTTACCTTCTCAACTATGCCATAGCAAAATGCAAAAATGATAATGTCGTGACATAAAAATCATGTCATGGCATAATGTAACTATACTAATATCATGGAAAAGGAAAAAAAATTGAAGACTATATGCAGCTAAATGTAGGACAACATAAAGGTTGCATTGTCCTCAATGCATGAACATGTGAGTGATGAAAAAATAAAAACATTATGCAAAAATCAAATTAAAACATAGCTTGGTTTAAAATAAAACTTACTCTAATTAATGCGTGGCATTTTCCTTCCAACGGTGGTTCTGACTCTGGTTTTCCTCTTCATTGAACTGATAGGGATGCTCCCCTCATCATTGAAGTGTGTTAAGTCATCGATTAGGTCATCGATGTCTTTGTATTGGTTCTTCTCCTTCCCCTTAGCAGTTGATGGTGGTGGTGACTTAGCAGGTGGCTCATTGGGTGGTGTTGATGCCGTGACATCATCTTTGGCAAGTTAGATTTAAAATATTCTAATGGCGTCTTCTCCTTCTCTTTTTTTTCTCTTTTCTCTTTCTCTTCCTCTTCCATAGGCTTCTTTCCTTTGGCCTTCTCCTTGGCAGCTGTATGGACCTCAGGTGTTCTCTCAGTCGTTTCCTCTTTCTCCTCACTCTCGGAGTTGGAATATATATATCCTTCAAAAATGTTGGAACACAGGCATAGGCTTTATGAAGTTGTTCTGCATGGAGCGTTTGAAGGCATTGTCCCTTCGTTTGGTGTAGCTCTGGTACATGTGTAACTTCATAGCCGCTTTAGTTAAATTCTTTACAAGCATTTCCTGAGCTCGTGCCAAGCTTCCAATGTGATGATGCATTTCTCTCATTAGGTGGAGCATCATTCGCTCAAAATATCTATCCGAGGTAGTTATTGCCCAGGCGTTGGTGGCGTGGAAGTGGAAGGACCCTTATTGATTTGTCGTGGCATTTCCTTTTTTAGAAAGTCTTGTGCTGTTTTCTTCGAGATGGCTCCAGTGTTGTAGGTGATATCTTCATTGGTCTGCCGAGGGACTCTGGCCTCTTCGCATAATGCTGAGATAAGTGCTAGGAAGAACAAACTTCCAGCATTCCTTTGAGAGCACTTGTGGACCTCCTTAAAGATGAGTTTGCCCACATTAAGCTTTCGTCCCATGATTATTGAGTGCAACAGTAGTAGCCTATCTTTCAGAATAGAAGTGTGGTGTGTACAGGGCATCAGATTAGCATTTACAAAATGATTCCAGAAACGATATTCTGGTTTCAGAGTTCTCTTAATGGTATAGCAGTCCTACTTGGACACTATCCATTCAGTACCAGGCAGACACAAATCTAACAACACCCTCTTCATACCTTCCTCATCAATACTCTCCAAAAATGGCATGTGCTCATCGTCAGTGTTTATTAAGTAGTAGTGGTCATTGATGAAATCTTCACCAATAGAAATGACTTGCCTCCCCACATACACAAAAGCATTCTCAAGGGTTGTGATGTGGGCATAAAACTCACGTACCATTTTTGTGTATACGTCATCGGGATGAAGGTAAAAGATCTCCCAATGGTACGTTCTTATTACTGACATGACTTCCTCACCATATTTTATGATTCGTCCTTGAACAAGAAACCCTTCTCTAGCCACAGCCCTCGTTTGCTAGTGTGTTTGTTATATTTGTCTTCAGCAACTTTACTGAAGAAAGTTCGGGCTAGCAATCCTAGTTTACTTGGCATTTTTTTGGACATGGTTTCAAAGGTTTTTGAGAATAAAAATGGAGTCTTTAGTAATGAAGATGAAATAAAGAATACGAAGTGTTTTGAAATGACAGAATGAGTAAAAATAATTCAATAGCCTAGGTTAAATGGAAGGTTAGGGAGTAGACATCTGTTAAAATGATGATGGCTAAAAATGTAGAGGTGTGGGTGGTGAAGTAAAGTAGTAACTTCGGGCATAGGGAAGGATGAAAAATTAATTTGGCTTTCAGGAGTTATCCTTTCACGTTGGTAACCGATTGGGGTGTCCATGTGTCCGTGGAGAACATTCCCCTCTCGTGTGTCCCTCCTCTATACCTGCACACATTTAACACGCTTTGAAATAACAAGAAAACCTAACAACTTGAATAAGACAAAATTATCACTTGAAATAAAGCACACACAATAAAAGAAAATAAAGTAAAAAGAAAATAAATCTTAACAAATTTGAAAAGGTGTAAAATAGGTGTCCCTACGCACTACAAGTTTCTTTTTGAATTTTATTTCGTGCCTTAGTGTCTTCACAAAATTCTGAATATCCATGAAATTATGAGAAAAATCACAAGATATTTTAAAAGGTTCAAGCCAATAAAAATTGGGTTTATCCTTGAACAACTATGAGTTAGATAAAGAAACTAGTTGTCCAGGTTCAAATTGCCAGAACAAAATTTCTTTGTGAGGGCATTTTTTGATTTTTACCCTATTGACCCCGTCACTTTCACGACATTGTTGTTTTTTCACATTGAGAATGTCCAAGAGCTTAATGTCATGGCATTCCTCCTTTACATCAGAATTCTTCACAACATCAAACACATTAAACGTTACCTATTGATCATTTATCCTCATAGTGAATTTACCTTTTTGTAAATCAATGATAGTTCTTCCCGTGGCAAGGAAAGGACTCCTCAAAATGATGGGTACTTCATTGTTAGCTTCGCAATCAAGAATGATCAAATTGGCAAGAAAAATAAATTGGTATTCTCGTACCAAAATATCTTTTATTTTACCTTCTGGATATGCAAATGATCTGTCCGCAAGTTGCAACGTTGCAGTGGTTGGCCTTACTTTCCCAATTCCCAGCTTCTTGAAAATAGACATAGGCATTAAATTGATGCTTGCTCTTAAATCGCATAATGCCTTGCCTACATAATGATTACCTATAGAACAGGGAATAGTAAAACTCCCTAGTCTTTTAATTTTGATGGTGATAGTGCTAAAAAGAACATATGTTTTATCCCTACTTCTTGGTTAATTTGTTCGTATTTAGTTGTCTTTAGTACATATTTTAGCATTTTTTTAGTTTAGTAAATTGCATTTTCTAACTCAATGGTCCTTAGCCTATTTACTCTTAAATTTGTCTTGTTTTGGTACTGATGTCACTGCATAAGTAATTTCAGATTGCGTCCAGGATTCACATCGCATCTGATAGCTATCTGGATAAGTACAGAAATGTGTGAGATATCCAGTTTGGTATAACCAACTTGTACGACCAGTGACAACTTGATTAAGATGAAAGGACCCCTGCACAAGGAAAACTTGTACTTGCCTTTAATTTTGTCATGTTTTGGTACTGATGTCGCTGCATAAGTAATTTCAAATTCCATCCAGGATTGTCGTCGTATCTAATAGCTATCCGAATAATAATAGAAAAGTGTGAGCTATCTAGTTTGGTATAACCAACTGGTACGACCAGAGATAGCTTCATTTTGCAGAAAAGACACCTGTACAATTTGGAGGAATATAAATATTCACAAGGAAAAAGAAAAAGGTGTCTCATTTAGTCTCCTTTTGGCATTATCTTCCTTAACCTAGCTTTTGAGCTTTTTGGCTATGGAGGCTAGAGATCCTTATGGGTGAACCGATGTGAAAAGGGTGCAGACCAACCCCTGACGAGAAGCCCTAAGTGAGACACAAGAGGGAAGTAAAGGAGCAAGTAGAGTTGTCTTGGAATAGTATTCTCCATTTGTCTCTTTTACATTTCTTTTCTAATGTTGGTGATTACTCTCTATTCTATGTTTGTATGGAAGTACACATAATTTTTGGATTAAATGTTATTTTATTCAAATTGCTTCTACTCTTTAATCTTTGGATTTGAATGTTTTTAGCACGGAAATTTTATTTCGATCACTGTTACTGGAAGGTGCAGTGATAGTTTAAGCTAACAATCATGTCAACATAAGTTTCTTGGGGATTAGAGGAATTTAATCCACTTGTTCTTAATCATGTTTCATTGCCATTATCGGAAAGTGTGGTTAATTTGCATGTTTAAGTTTTAGGTTAAATATAGAAGTTAAGCTTGGTAAAATATACATTGCACTTTATTGTGTCGACAATCACCTATCCTTTTATACCTTGTGAGTTGTTAGTATTTTGTTAAATATTCACGTTGGGTATCTCATTTTATCATTATCATATTTCATCTTTATTTTCAAGTTATTACTCTGACAACTATTATCACAATTTATCTTGTTTTATCTGTTCATTGCATTGACATTAATAAACAAAAGACAACCATCCTCGTGGGATCGATATCCAATAGACTCATATCTATCTACTATACTTGCATCGATAGTGTATGCTTGCAAAATATTACTGTGATGTTAAACAGTGGATCAGATGGAAATTTGTTCATCAACATTGCTGTGCACCCCTTAGTGAAAGCAACGGTCTCAAATTCAACTAGCCGTTTTTTCTTCAACAAGATGTCCTTCATGAATTTAACATAGTTGGGCATTTGCTCCAAAGCTTGAACAAGTGGGATGATGATGTGCAGTTGTTTCAGAACTTCCAGAAATTTCTTGAATATATTGTCTTGCTTTGATTTCTGGAATCTTTGGGGAAATAGAGGTGGTGGCCTTCCTGCTGCATGGTGTAGCTGTTTTGCTATGGCATTTTTGTTAGGCTCAAGTTCTAGCATTGCTTCTTTTTCAACCTTCTCAGACAAAGGTTTTTCTTTTGGCACTTTAGTTTCTTCTTCATGGGCATGAGTTGTCTCTCCTCCTTCTTTTGTCATCGCATTCTAGGTATTAACGCGATATGGTAATTCCACTACACTATTGAGTGTGATGGCCTGGCATTGCTCCTTCCCTTTTGTTGTGGCATTCTCTGTATCACTAGGTAATGCTCCTTGTGGTATGGCGTTCAGCACATTGGCTATTTGGCCTGCTTGATTCTCTAATACTTGTAAAGATGCAACTTGGCTCTAAATCAAGGCATCATTTTTAGATGTTGAAGATGTTGACGTTAAAGGTTGTTGCTGATTTTGTCGTGGCATTGCTTGGTTATAGCCTTGTGGAGTATTGGTAGCATTCTTACGAGCCATGTTGCTTGGATTTCATCCCTCTTGTTTGTTCCAGCTGAAATTAGGATGGTGCTTCTAGGCTGGGTTGTACGTACTAGAGTAGGGGTTGCTGTTGCAATTCAAGTTGTTCACGTAACACATGGGTTTAGGATTCAAATGGCATTCTTCCAACTCGTGATTGCCTCCTAAGTAGGCACAGATTGTCTCGATAATCTTTACCTCTTTAGCTATTACGGATTTTTGCAGGTTTTTAATCATGTTGGCTAGAGAGGATACCTGGGCTGTCAGCGATGTCATGGCATCAAGCTCCATTGCTCCTGAAGCTTTTCTGCCACTTCCTAGCCTTGTTGTTGGATATTAATAATCATTGGCGGCTTCCTTATATAAAAAAATTATTCATTTATTGTCTACACAACATAGTATAGACAGTTAATCAATGAAATTTTATAAGCACAACTTGACAATTTGACATTTATTAAATGCTTGTTATTCGTATAATCTTTTGTAATAAGATGTTGATCTTAGAGAGTTCAGAAATTGTCCCTTTACATTTCAGAACATTGAATTAACATCTTCAATATTATATTTATATTAATTTATAGCAAGTGTAATGAATTATTATTGATTAAATACATTTAGAGTTAAAATTTGATTAATATGGGTTTCATTTAGAGTTGAACTTTAGTTCTGTTTAACATGTGTTGTTCTCAAATGACAATTACAATGGATGTCAACTATTCTAACTTGAAGCCTTATTTTGAACATAGATGTTTCAATCAAAGCAATTCTCAAACATTCGTTGCTCTAAATGGCTACTATTCTAAACAAGAGTTGTGCTTTCAAAAGAGATATTAAGTGAAACAACCGTGTTACTTGTTCTACATTTTGTAGCACAATTTCCTGAAACAATAGCTAAAACTAAGTATTTGCAATACTAAAATTTTAGTTGAAAGACATTGGGTGGCCTTTGGTCAATGTATTCAACCATAGGCTCTAAGCTTATGTTTAACAAAAGAATATTCCCATAATGTTATTTCTTGGATTCATTTGTCGAGTCTTCTTAGACTAATGTACAAGAAAAGTGTTTTGCATGTAATTGAGGAGACGATCACGAATGTCATTCATATTTATTGCAACACCGATAATGGCTATAGGGTAGTTTGTTTGATTGGTGATAATTTTTTATGTGAGAAATCCCTTCGTTTCTAAAATTCAAAGTAATAGTCAACTTCAAAGAGTTAAGTTTGAGTCCTTTCCAACTATCTATTTCTAGTATGATCATTATGGTCATCTTAAAGAAAGATGTTATCCGATCCAATTTGTTATAATTTGATATGGAAAATTAGGTTATTTTCGATACTTAAAGAGGTTGAAATAAAATGTTTTTATGTTATTTTATTAGTTGTATAGATTAGATGTTGGTTGTTGTCAATTGAATAAAATGAGTGTTTTTATAATATTTTTTTGACCAATTAGGCCAATTTGAGCCTAAGGATGTTTTAACAAGTTGATGAGGTGTGCAGGAAGCAACTAAAGCTAAGCAATTAGTGGACTGGATTGAATGTCACAACATTCAGACTTTAATGTCACAACATTGAAGCTGCTCCAACACATAGACAAATTTTAGACCAACATCGACAAGGTAAGTGTAACACCTCATACTCGGCTCGGTTGTTGAGCCCGAATACTAGGATACCACACCACCGTCTCACATCATGCTTACCTCATTTTAACGTTTTATTTCACATGCAAATTTTTCTTTTTAGGGAAAAACCGAAGAAGTGAATGTGAACCGTGCACTATGTAGGATCCCAGTAAAGGGAGGTGAGTCAAATTTGACTGCATAAAAACCAAGCCTTTTCTAGATAGAGCCAATCCTAGACATGTTCCTTCTCATTACCACACTTCTCACAGTTATCAAAAAATCAATTTAATGCTAAACAATTCAATCTTACATCAATTTATCAACTATTAGACATTTATCATATAATACAAACCTCAAATAACATATTTTCAAGTCTATAATGACATGCAACTAACTTAAAAGAACATAACCAAAAACCAATATAAATCCATCATAAATCCTAGCACATTTCCTTAGGTTCCCAAATATAAACAACTCACAAAACCTACTAATAGAAAATTAAAGTGTCGATTTTAGCTTAGATCACCCTCGAGACCACACCGCTCATCCAACACCAAGTATCTGCAATGGTTAAAAATGAGTGGGTGAGCTTAACAAGTTCAGTGAATGCCTAGAATAACCACTACATAAACAATCATCATGCATGAACAAACAATCATACAACATATTCATAGCATCTTTCTTGTATTTATATACACATAGTTTTCAACATATCTTATTCACATACAAGAATATTCAGTCATATATTCATATAATCACAATCAAACACAATTTATGATAATTTGACTGTTGAGACTATGAAACATATAGTGAGCTCTATCATCACACATTGTATACACGGATCCCCAACACACCAACACTGGACTCATGAAGTCGAAACATATCCCATAAGTGAAGCATATAGCTAACACTCTCCAACACACCAAACATATCCTATTGAATGGAGCATATCTCACATTCCTTTATCTCTCCAACATGTCCCTGGGCCTCGACGCCCCACATATGACACAAACATGAGTACTCACAATCCTATGACATGTCAACTATATCCAAAGGTCTCATAAGATCACAAAGCCAAAATATCCACATTATAATTACATATTTTTTTATCATATATTAACTACATATTCACTTTATTATCATAATATAATCAGCCACATGACATGAAGAACATACCCACATACTCACTTTAAGCACAAATCACATTAATATTTAATCATAAATCACAGTAATATTTAAGCACAAATCACATTAATATTTAAGCATAAATCACATTAATATTTGAGCACAAATAATATTAATATTTAAGCACAAATCATATTAATATTTGACAACAAATCATATTAATATTTAAGAACAAATCACATTAATATTTGAGAACAAATCACATTAATATTTAAGAATAAATTATATTAATATTTAAGGATAAATCACATTAATATTTAAGCACAAATTACATTAATATTTGAGCACAAATCAGATTAATATTTAAGCACAAATCACATTAATATTTAAGCACAAATTATATTAATATTTGAGTACAAATCAGATTAATATTTAAGTACATTCCACATTATTATTTGAGAACAAATCATATTAATATTTAATAACAAATAAAATTAATATTTAAGCACAAATCACATTAATATTTAAGCATAAATCACATTAATATTTAAGCACAAATTACATTAATATTTGAGCACAAATCACATTAATATTTGAGCACAAATCATATTAATATTTAAGCAGAAATCACATTAATACTTAATCATAAATCACATTAATACTTAAGCACAAATCACATTACTATTTAATCATAAATCAGCTTAATATTTAAGCATAAATTACATTCATATTTGAGCACAAATCATATTAATATTTAAGCACAAATCATATTAATATTTAAGCATAAATCACATTAATATTTAAGCATAAATCATATTAATATTTAAGCACAAATCGCATTAATATTTAAGCATAAATCATATTAACTTTAAGCATAAATCACATTAATATTTAAGCACAAATTACATTAATATTTGAGCACAAATCACATTAATATTTGAGCACAAATCATATTAATATTTAAGCAGAAATCACATTAATACTTAATCATAAATCACATTAATACTTAAGCACAAATCACATTACTATTTAATCATAAATCAGCTTAATATTTAAGCATAAATTACATTCATATTTGAGCACAAATCATATTAATATTTAAGCACAAATCATATTATCATTTAAGCATAAATCACAATAATATTTAAGCATAAATCACATTAATATTTAAGCATAAATCATATTAATATTTAAGCACAAATCGCATTAATATTTAAGCATAAATCATATTAACTTTAAGCATAAATCACAATAATATTTAAGCATAAATCACATTAATATTTAAGCACAAATCATATTAACATTTAAGTATAAATTACAATAATATTTAAGCATAAATCACATTAATATTTAGGCATAAATCATATTAATATTTGACCACAAATCATATTAATATTTAAGCATAGATATAAGAACATTTACACTTGGAATTTAGAGTAGGGGTTTAGACTATCTCTAAATTCCCAAATACACAATGAATCATTTATGAATAGCGATTCCAAAACACCCACTAAATATACACTTTCTTTAAAAACCCGAAAGCTTAGGCAGACTTTCCTTTGCCTTTATCTTTGCATGTTGAAGGTCCTATCGATTCCAACGCTTCAACCACACATATCACACACATACACAAACGAAAACCAATCATCCACACATCTCATACAGTCATAACCAATTGCTTAAGCTATGTTCTCTTAAACCGTAACCTTAAACCTAGTAAATTTTAAATTCTAATATCTCGATCTACACTTAATCTTTTCGCATGAAATGAATTTCATTCATCTACATATTTACCCACGACTGATTTCCAACCTTTAAACCACACAAAACTACACATTTTAAAATATCGAATATTTTCGACACGCAATGGCTATAATAACGAAAATTCATTAAAACTCGAGAAATACATAATGAAATTTCAAAGTAAATTTAGAAACCTTATAATCATGTTATAGAAAGTTGAAAAACACTTTAACATCAAGTTTTTATACACAAACCTGAATTTCACCATTAAAGACCTTATTTTCGGCTTTTATTCAAAACTTGCATTTTAATGGCTAAAAGTTTAGTTTAAAGGACTAGATATCATTTAAAGCTCATAATAAAATGATTGGTTACCTTTTCTTGAAGAAAAACGAGCTTCGACACGAATTTGGAAAAATCCACGTTTGGAGAAGATGATGAAGAAGATGAAGGTGATGAAGGTTTTTGGTGTTTCTCTTGGTTTTTATAGGTATATAAAGTTTTAGGATTATTATAATTCAAATGAAATTAGTAATTAGAAGTATAAATCAATTGGGAGAGATGAAATAGCAAGGGATGACAAACACAAATATTTGGGGTTTTTTTAACGTGAAACATATAAGTGAAAGTGGATTTTTAGGTTGATTTTTAAAGTTTGGTCAAATTATTCATAAAAACTCTTAATTTTGACTCTTTTACAAATTAGTCTTATTTTCAAAATTAAAGATATTTAAAACTTATTTTCAGAAATTAATTAATTTTCTAATAGTCATATGATTTTTTTGAACATATTGGTTAATAAAATTGTTCATGAATTAGATTAATACTTTGTATAATATCCTCATATGATTTTTACATGCAAAGCAAAATGGAAGCAAATATTGTTCATTGGTTGTCTAATGTTTAAACCAATACTAAGCGGTATTATGTGGTCCAATCATAATATGGAAAGACAACTTATATTAGTAGACGAACCTAAACATGCCTTTAGTCTAATCGAAAATGAGCAAATCGATTATAAGACTAATATATCATCTATCAAGTTTAATTGAGGAAATGCCTTGTCCTGGGCATCGGAGCGGATGACTCCCAAAAGATAAAGACATTGATGTGACTAACTGGGCTGACAATACATTAGGCTGCACCCAAAAAGAATAGACCCTGAATCTATTTATGGATTTATTCACTTGTGATGTTCATAGTGTGGCATACCTAAATCTTGAGTGGATGACAGACTGTGTATGTGTGACTCGTACACTTTGATCCAAGTAAAAGTCTGAGTTCGAATAGATAAGGAGTCGAAAGCTAGTGCGTTTATGTAACGTCATTCACAACAGTGAAATTCATAGCCTGAGATATGAGTAAATTATATCCTCTCATTGGCATTACATGGGTGATGAAATGTAAACGTGGTTATGGGTCATTCGTCTTTGTGATGGATGACTAGATCAATATTTAATAGTGATGGGCTTTTCATGAAAGAAAATGTAATGGTTACCATGAGATAAAATAGGATCATATTGGGACAACAAATATTATCTGTTAGATGAGCACTTATGACACTTATGAGGGTAACACACTTATGACAAGGTCATTGGATGAGCACTGATCGAGTTTCTTTCATAATGGTATGCCGTTGGGAGAGCTCAGTCACGATACTATAGTGGAATGACTTCGTGACTAAATAAGTTTATAATTAATAGGAGAAAAGTTGGAACTTAATTATAAATCATTTGAAGCTAAATTGCATATGTCAAGTCAATCTGTCTACTAGCTTGTTGAAACAAGAAATGAATTGCATGCTGAAACAAATGAACAAAAATGAATAGAAATGGTGAACTAGAGAAATAAGAAACATTTGGAAATGATTGTGGTTTTCTCCAAAATGAAAATGAAAATGAAAATGAAGAAATGAAATCATTTGGAAATGAATGTAGTTTTCTCTAAAATGAAAATAAAAATGAAAAATGACCTGAAAAATGAATTTATGTTTTTCGAATAAATGAAGTTCGAAAATGAAGATAAATCATTTGGTCATAGTGAACCGTTGAATGTAGAAATATTAAATATATTTTTCATAGATTCTTTTACGGTAAAGTCATTATGATTTTAATGAAATTAGAATTGGGTTGCGAAAATAATTTAATTGGAAATATATTGAAGTTTATTTTGGTAAGTAGAGAAACAAATATTTTATTGGATCTAATTATAAAGTATTGGGTTAAAAGCCTGAGAAGTACTGGTAATTGGACTCGATATGGAAGAGGGCCAAAAGCCCCTTATGTAATAAGGGGGACGACAAACCCTATTATAATTAACTAGGGTTATTGCACCCTACATCCTTGTAGAACTAGGATTTTGCTTTTCTAGCTGAAAGAAAATTCTCTAGTTCAACATGGGTTCTACCTTCTTTCCCTATAAATAGATGGCATCAGTAGAGCTATTAAAGACATAGCTTTCAAATATCATTATTCTGCTAGAAAATAGAGAAGCTTTTATTCTCTAAGAATTAAATATATTTTTCTGAACAATGATTCTATCAGTTTCTATTTGAGAAGAGAATTTTTATTTTCACCTAAAGAAAATAAAACTATTTCTAGTTCTGTGTTTAATTCAAATCATTCAAGCCTACAAACAAAGCAATTTGTGGTACGAGAATAACAGAGAAGATCATTTGGTTAAAAGCTGGGAATGAAAAGTATTTGTCTATCTGAAAACCAAAGTACGATTTCGGTCTAGGGTTTATTGCTATAAATATCACAAAATAGGTTGGTTTTCAGAATTTTTATTTTTCGTTATGTAAGTAAACCATTTTTAAACCGGATTTTTTTTTCGACATGATCCTCCTAGAAAATGTGAGTGGGAATGATTCCACCTAGGAAAGGAATAGGGTGTCGAGGTCAGCATGCAAAATAAATTTGATTGAGGGAAATAGTTTGGTTGATGCTACAGATGAATTAAGTGAGAGGCATATGGATACCAATGAGCAATTAAAGGAAGTTTCGGTGGAAAATATTACAGGGTGCAAAGGAGAATAGTTAGTTGAAACAAAGAGTGTGATGTCCAATAATGATGACATGACAGATAGAAAGCAAGATGAGGAAAATGTTGACAATGAGAAAGAACGAGTGTATTGATTTAATTGGAAGAGAAACTGTAAGAAATTGTTAGGCCCATTGGAATCCGGAAAGATGATTTTGTCCATAGTAAAACCTCTAACTTTGGAACTAAAATCGCTACCTGAAATTTAAAGTACAGATATTTGGGAGAGAACAATACACTATCGGTAATTATTGTAACACATTTGTCTACAGAACGAGAATTGGCCCTACTAAATGTGTTAAAGAAGTATAAGAAGACAATTGGCTAGACAATTGCTGATATCAAGGGAATAAGCCCAACACTTTGCCAACACAAAATTTGGTTGGAGGAAGGTAAGAAACTAGTAGTGGATGCTCATAGGCAATTGAATCCTAGGATGAAGGAAGTGGTGAATAGGGAATTGCTGAAATGGTTAGATGTCGACATAGTTTATGCAATCTCTGATAGCAAATTGGTTAGTCCCACAAAATGTGTTCTGGAAAAGGGTGGGTTGACTGTGGTTGCTAATGAGAAGAACAAACTCATCCCAACTTGGACAATGATAGGATGGTATGTATGTGTCGATTACAAAAGCAAAATGGTGCAACACGAAAAGATTACTTTCTGCTACCCTTCATTGACAAATGTTGGATAGATTGGCAGGGAAGGAATATTATTTCTTTATTGATAAGTATTCTGGATACCATAAAATTGCAATCCATCTCGACGATCAAGAGAAGACAACATTCACCTGCCAATTCAAGAATTATGAGATTCGTGTACTGAATGCTTGGCCAATCTAGAACAGGTTCTAAAGAGGTATGAAGACACGAACTTGGTTCTTAATTAGGAGAAATGTCACTTCATGGTAAAAAAGGGGATTGTCTTGGGACACCATATTTCCAAGAAAAGGTTGGAGGTCATAAAAAAGCTACGATCTCCAACATTAGTCTACATTATCTGAAATTTTTCGGACATGCGAGATTCTACAAATGATTAATTAAGGAATTCTCTCAAATTGTAAAACCATTGAATCAACTCCTTCAGAAAGACATTCCATTTGTATTTAATGAAGAATGTGCTCAAGCCTTTAAAGTGCTGAAAAATAAATTAGTGATGGCTTCGACAAAATTTTGTGATCATGTGCGATGCAAGTGGCTATGTTGTTGAGGGAAGTATTGGGACAAAAACGGACAATTTTTCACGCCATTCACTATGCAAGAAAAATCTTGAGCTTGACACACTGTAAAATATACAACTACTAAGAAAGAGATGTTGGCGGTAGTATTTGCATGTGAAAAATTTAGGCCTTATTTAATCGCAAACTGAGTGTATGTTTATACCAACCATTCAGCCTAGAAATATGTCATGAAGAAGAGAGAAACTAAGGTCAAATTAATTAAATGGGTACGGCTTCTTCAAGGGTTTGATATTTGGATCTTGGACCTAAAAAGGACTGAAAATCAAGTTAGAGATCTTCTATCTAGACTAGAAATAGATGCTAATGTAACACCCCAAGCCCGATCCCTAAGGAGGACCTAAGATTGGCATGTCACTGCCTTAAATTCTTTTTCTTTTAAAACTTCACAGGCGTGGACCACATAAAGGTATGGATCAAATGAATATGATTTGTAAAACACTTGCATTTAAGGGTAATTAAGATTATACATTTTCAAAATCGCGGAAGCTTCATTGGAAATTCTTTAATCCATATTGGGCAAAAACTACAATTTAACTACAATATCATATATATATATATATAATCAGATAAACATTACTTATTCGAAGGAAATATTCCGGCACTTTATAAAAATATAACAACTTCACTAAAGTTTGATTTAAATTCGCAGTATCAAGGATTAACTTCAAAAAAATAAAATTATTTCTTCAGAATGACACCAACTTTACACCACCCTTTGCCATTGCATAGTAAAAAATACTTAGAAATCTCACAGGAGAATATATCCTCTAGAGTAGTCTTTAAAAGTCATTTTCTTCTTTAGCGGTCTTGAGAAGGAAAGGTAACAGGGTAAGTTCAAAGAACTTAGTGAGTCTAAGAATAGACACTACGATAACTATACATAAGACAAATAGACCTTTCCAACTTAGTGAGACATACAGTTCACCCATTGGTGATACCAATACAAGAAGACCTTACACAGTTCACCCGTTGACGAATACGAAACTCATAAAGACTTTACAACAGACAATGTTCCTTTGGCGTATACACTACGTCCATGCATTCATGTAGACAACCGTCTTCATGTTAGCCATAATCCTTGTCCATGTTCACAGAATATCATTCGTTCGTTCCTTTTTCCTTTGTCATGCCTTGCTAATCTGGTTTGCAATAACACTTTCCGTACCAGAGGTTACATAACCATTTCCATGTATCACGATCTGCTAGTTCCATGCTCATTTCATTAAAGGCAACACCATGAATTCATTTCCTTTCTTTTCTTTCAAATCATATGGTTCATTTCAGAGTAAGAAGGGCAATGGCTTAACATGAAGCAAGGCCATTACAACATTTACACAGACATGCCAGACCAGACTTCTTATAGTAAACATTAGTTACTCTTGTACAAAAATTTCATCTTCATAAAACAGGTATACTTACCTTAAACCAAAAAAGAACAAAAGAATTACACACACATGAGCTTGAAAAATGCAAAAAAAGTTCAAATAGTAGGACTCTTACCCTTATTTCGGCAGCTTTTAGGAATTTCTTTAGCTATAATATCAAGAGTTTACACATCATATCTTTTTTCCATAAAAACTAAACGATTTTAAGAAGAACATTAACAAGAAACCCAAAATTTGGAAGTTTCCTTCCTTAAACCTCAAATTGACTCTAAAGCATGAAACCTTAGGGTCCAGTGAATAACCATGAAAATAAATTAAGTTTCATCGATATTTACCACGTACCAATCGACGGTGAAGTTAGTTGAGTACAACGTACCCAGTCTTCAAGCATGTCTTAAGTCTAGAGTTTCTGGGAGAAAATTTGAGGAGAAAGTTTGAAGAGAAAATATGATTACCAAAGAAAGCATAAAACTTGCTTAGGAAGCCAATGTTGGCTTTATACAGGTGTACACGAAAGGAAAACTTAGTTGACAAATTTATTTCATCCACTACCCTTCCTCCTGTACCCATGACTAAGAACTTTCTCTCTCATATTAAATGCATGTCCTTTCAACTAAAAAACTTAGTTCCTTTCTAACTAGCTCTCATTAGACCAACTAATTTGCTTTACTAGAATAATAAAATAACATACGGTTCTTTTCAGAATAATGCTTAGCACTGAAGATTAATCATTTCTCTTCTAATATCTAGGGTATCCATAGACTTCGCTAAACCATAAAACTTGCCTAACACAGGCTTCGCCCCAAGGTGTATCCATAGACTTCAAACACTTAGTTAAATCTAACACCTTATTTTTCCTTAGAATTCACTCTATAAACCTTACTTCTATAAACAGTACCTAAACTCTAAGGCTTCGCCGGGTGTGATGTTACAGCCAAAGGAGGAAATTAGGTGATCAATGAAAAGTTTATAGATGAGCATTTATTTCAAGGTGACATCATTGGGTAATGAATAAAAAGTAGTGAATGCCTTGGTATGCAGGCATAGTCAACTATTTGGTGCAAGGAGTCTTTCCTTTAAATGCTTCGGAATAACAAAAGAAGAAAATTATGCATGACACAGAAGACTACATTTGGGAAGAGTCGTATGCTTTTCGGTAATGTGCAAACCAATTAATTAGACGATGTGGGCAGAAGAGGAAGTGGATGATATTCTAGTTAGATTCCATACTTCGCCTTGTAGTGGCCACTTTGGAGGTAAAAGAACACCGCAAAAGGTTTTGCAATCGAGATTTTACTGGCCAACAATGATCTAGGATGCTTTTGAGTTTGCAAAAGAATACGATCGATGTCAAAAAAGGGGAGATATTTAAATACATTACGAAATGCCACAAACAAGAGTTGTAACAGTTCGTTTTTCAGTTGTGTCAAAAACGATGGTTTCGAAATCCCATTTCCTTTGTTCGAGTCCATAAATATTATTATTTAACATTTATGAGGTTAGTGTAAATGTTAATTAAAGTTTGGTCCCTTAATTTTTGTCAAATTGATAGTAAATTAAGATAAAATGACTAAATTGTAAAAGTTCGTCGCTATGAATTTTTAAATAGCCGAAGGGCCAATTGAGAAATTGAACCCTTAGTATGTGGCGAAACGATAGTGGGTATTAGTTGAAATCCACTAAATTTGTTAATTATACATAAGGTTAATTAATTATGATTAATTATGTTAATTTTGATTAATTAAAAAAATTAAACAAACTACAAAAGAAAAAAAATTAAAAAGATAATAAAGTCATTTGTTCATCTTTTCTTCTTCTCCACTCGAAACAAAGAAGCAAGGAATAGTGTTTTGAGTTCAACACTTTTGCTCCTTCAAATTGATCGGAAATTGAATCAAACCAAGGATAGTTGGAAAAAGGTAAAATTATCGATTAGTTCTTAAAACTTTAATTTAATTGTTGATTTTAAGTTCATATGGTATAATTGTATTTAAATTGTTATGTATTTGAAATATGAATTTGTGAATGGTTGGTTGTAATTTGAGTTGTTTGCGATTTAGTACAAAAGGTTAAACATAAACTAAATTGTAAATAAATTATTATATGAACTAAATATGTTCGAGTGAAAATAATGTTAAGATGATTATATAAGAAATTTTAATAAATAAAAATAAATAAAATTATTAAATATTAAATTAAAATAATATATTTAAAAAAATTAAAAATAATATTAGCATGCCTAAAATAGGTCTGAATTAGTTTCTTGCAAATATGAGTGGGGTTATGACAAAATTTTAGATTTATATTTTAGGTCAAACCGAACTTAAACAAATATAAAATATATTAATATAATGTTTAGGCTGATTCCGAATTCGATCCAGCCCATTAACACTCCTAATACTATTTGAGTATGAAGATAGATGTTTATATGTACATTAATATTTTTCTAAAAGCAAAATAATTTTGAAAACATAACATATAATCTTACAGTGCTCATTTCCAACATAATGAAATAACTATCCAATATTTGAGGAAAAAGAATTGAATGATTATGTAAGGCATGACGGTTGTTGAGAATATGTCTGAGTGCTATTCTTCCTCTTTTTAAAATTTATAATAATTTTAAATCAGTAACTTGATTTTCGTGACGTAACTTTTTGGTAATATTTATTTTTTTTAATATAATTTAAGAGTGAAATTTGTATGAGTTAAAATTATATCTGTTTATGAGTTGGGTATTCATTCAATCCAAATGATCATTTGAAAAATGAAGGATTAGAATAAAATAAAAGACTCAAAAAATGGGTTTGAGTAAAATTTAAGGTCGGTTTTTATATGAGTCGGGCATTTTACAAGATTTTTTTGCTTAAGCCCGATCCAAATATATTATGTTATAAAATAATATTATATTTATTATATATGTTAAACAGTAATTATATATTTATATTTATATTAAATCACTAACTCAATAATAATTAAATTTATTATCCAAAATCTAAAAAAAAACTTATCTAACTAAATAAGCCAACTCAAAATGTAAAAATTTTAAAAACTATATGGAATACAATAAAATGTTTATTATATTTATTTGTGTTTTTTAATATAAAATATGTATTATATTTATGGTAGTTTTTTAAATATAAATACTTTTTAATGTGTTGGAAAATTTTTTATTTTACCATTTTTAGTTCATTTTGTGTATTATATTTTTAAAAAAATATTTTTAAATAAAAATAATCTTAAAAAATAAAATATGAACGGATCGGGTCGGATCCGAGTTTATTTTTCTTAAATTGGGTTAGGCTTGGAAAAAAAAGTAAGCCCATTTTTTAGGTCGAGTAGGGCTTGTGTTTTGAAAATTGATTTAGATACCTTGCATGGATCCGACCCGACCCATAAACATTTCTCGTCAAAATGTAATTCTTTCATTGTAAGTTTAAAACTTTATAATTTTGAAAATACTAAATCACAGTTTTATCATTTTAGGGGTCAAAATGCACTTTTAGCATGTATTAATTTTTTTTTTTTTGAAAATTAAAGGAGTTAAAACATAATTTTTTTCAGGGTCAATGCCCTTCTCTGTCTCTCCTCTAGTGTCGCCCCTGCAAAAATTATGTAATAAATTTATAAAAAGATGATATGAAAGTAAATGTCATTTTAATTGAACTTATAAAATTGAAACAGTAAAATTTATTATATTTTGGATTCAAATCCTATGATTCTCATCATGTGTAGGTATATTTTAGATTTATCAAAATAAGAAAATATTAATATTCAAAATAATATTTATTACTCTATAAAAGAGATGAACTTTTGATAATTTTACAACTGAGTTGACACCAACTTACATGGTAAATAATCATAATCAATTATTACATTCATATGTTTCAACAATAACAAATATATGGAGTGTGTCTCAGATTTTTTGGACACTTTGCAGGCACTTACGTAGAAGTATGTAACGTCGCGACGATGCGATGTATTCCTTAAGTAACGCAACCACATTTTAACAACTAAGCAAGATTTTTTTTCTAGTCGAACTCTAATTATTCTAGGAATTTTTTAGTCATATTATCCCTCTTAACCTATTTAAAAGAACGTTTAAACCTTAATAGAGTCAGTGAAAAAAAAAAAGAGAACTTTGTTTTTAAGAGACGGTTTTGTTTTCTGGATTAAGAATTTGTACATCTAGATCAATTTTTTCTCCATCTTGTACTTTTGTTTATTTTTGCTCATTAGTGAAAAGTCAAAGTCTATTTTACCCGTGATTTTTTATTCTCTTAGTCATACCGGTAAAAGGCCGACTGTGATCCGACAACAGAGTTGTAGGTGAATGAATAAAATTTTTGAGCGACCAAAATTTTAAAAATTTACCCTAAACTCTCAACCTAAAATTCTAAATCTTAAATTCGAGCATTATAAATATTTATTTATAATAGTTACATATAATATTTAATTACGTTTGAATAAAATTATTAGTATAGAAAAACTTGCTTAGACAGAAAATAAGAGGGAAAGAAAATTTGAGTTTGTTGACTTAACCAAACAAATCTTGTTGATATAATAATGATGGAGAGATTGTACTCACAATTTTAAGTAACAATCATGAAAAGAATAGTTATTTAACTTATTGTAGACTTCGATTTTGGAAATCAACAGGAGCATGCGTTCCCTTTGTCACAAAGAACAAAATTGCCGTTACTGTTTGTTGATCACAGTTGCTTGTACCTTTCACGTGACACACTTGGTTGATTTGAACTTCGTGGGAAGTGTCCGAGGAGGAAGATGTAAAACATGTAAAACAGATTCCCCTTCGGGTAATTTATTTAAGTAACTCAAAAATTTTTATTATTTACGAAAATGATTCAAGTTTAAAAATATACATTAAAATAATTTAAAATAAACAGTAAAAATTGATATTAGCCATTTAATGGCCGACACCACCTACCCAATGATTGTGTCAGACATAAAAATTTGTGTTTTTTAGTGTTGGCCATGCAATGGTCGGCACCTATGTATTTTTTAATACGATATTTTATTGATATACGAAAATACGAGAATTTGAAAAAAAAATTGGTGTTGCTCATGCAATGGCCGACACTCCTTTTTTTATCTGACAGGAAAAAAAACACCCCTTTTAATCTGATAAAAAATATCAAATTTTTGGATGTTGGTCATGCAATGGCGACACCCACTTTTTGTCAGATAAAAAAGTCAATTTTTTGGTGTTGGCCATGCAATGACCGACACCCCTATTTATCTGATAAAAAATCAAATTTTTGCATGGCCGACACCCTCTTTTTTCAGATAAAATTTTTTTAAATTTTTTTATGTTGGTCATGGCATGATCGACACCCTTTTTTTCAAATAAAAAAATTCAAAATTTTTTGATGTTGGTCATGCCATGGCCGACACCCCTTTTCGCAGATAAAAAAATTTCAAAAATTTTTGGTGTCGGCCATGCCATGGCCGACACTCCCTTTTATTTGGTAAAAAATTAAATTTTTTAAGTGTTGGTCATGTAATGGCCGACACCAATTTCTCCTCATTCTCTATAAATAGGGTTTAATTTTTTGATTTTGAAATTATAAGTAAAAAATATTTCTCTTAAAATAACAAGAAAATGAGAGTGTTTTATTATTTATCATTAGATCAGTGTTTTGTTTTGGGGGATAATTGTGAAGTGTACAATCGAATTTCGGGGTTGAACTATATACTGTCATGTATTGCCGGAGTTGAATTATATACTGTCATGTGAAGCGGCAAAGATATGTCTTCAATGATAAGACAATTTTCTGTGCCATTGAAGACTATCCGAGATGCCCAACGCAGATGGATATTATCTACGTTGGAATAATTTGTTATCACAGAAAATACTATCGAATAGCTATTCCAACGTAGATATATTGTTGCTCTATATAGGCGTTGTGGTAAGACCGTAAAGGTTATGCTGTCAAAGGTCGGATGACTTTCTCCGTCATTTAACAGGTAATCGAGATCGACTGCATTGTGTCTTACGAACTGAAAAAGGTTATGTTTAACGGCAACTCGAGAAAGTTTCTCGGTACTAACGTTTGTAGCTCGGTATTCAAGCAGATGGACATTATCTATGTTTGTATTTTGTTATATCTATAAATTTATTTTTTTAAATTTCGTGTATTAATACAAATAATTGTAATTTATTGTATTTGTAAATTTAATTTGTTGCTTATTAATATTCAACAATATTTGTATTTTCTTATATTAAAATAATTTCGAATTATATATAAAAATATTAAATATGTTGTCAAAATATGGAGAAATAAATATTATTGAAAAAGATGATATAAATTTTAAAAAAATAATAATTAGAATATACAGGAAATTAGAAAATAAAATTAAAATATACAGGAAATTAGAAATTAAATTTAAAATAAAAACGAAATTACAAATTAAATTTAAAAAGTAAACGAAAAAAATCAAAATTGAGTAGATCCCGATGATGTCTCCGGTGCTAGTGTATAACAATTCGGCTTCCTCCGGGCTCGGCGAGTCATCTGAATCGGAGTTCCGACCACGACGTTCATATGAGTTATTCGCCGAACCCCATCGGTTGCCTTTCGAAATAAGTCTCTTCGGCGTATACTCCCGGGGATCAACTACCGGCATTCCGTATGCCATATACCATTGCTTGTAATATGGGGTACCAGAATAATCTCCGTTACACAAATACAAGGTTGAACACCTATTTGCCCGATCATTCCAAATCATGATATATGCTTGAAGATCATGAGCCCAATTTATTCGTTTTTTACCATGTCCCTTTTTGTCGAGCTGGTGGACCTCATCGAGTTGGAAGGGAGGGTTCGGGATATGTTGTATAGCATCGAACTGTCGCAAAACCCGATCCCCAGCGTGTCATTCCACCATATGAAAATTGAATACCGGCACATTACACGAGAACAGTTGGTAATTGTGCTGGTAAACAAATGGTGGACTGAAAGGCGTAATTTCGTCTAAAATATAAGGCTGCCACACGAACTGCACAATATAAAAGCACAAATTTAGTTTAAAAAAATTTGAAAATCTAAAAAATATCAGATTTTTTTTGTAAAAGAAATATTTCGAAAATGTATTTTTTATATTTCAAAAATGTAAAAAAAATATTTGTAAAAAATATCAGATATTTATTTTTTCAAAAATTCGAAAATATAAAAAACATTTCGAAAATAGAAAAAAATATTATAAAAAATTCGAAAATATATCTTACATCATCTCCTCTATGTTTGTCTAACCAACGATGTAAATGGGGAAATTTTTCGTGTCGCCCAAGTCCTGAAACTAAATGTCATCTGAAAAATTGAAAAATAATTAGAATAAAAATAATAATTAATAAAATTTAAAAAAATATAAAATCGAGACATCGAGTCACCTATTAACTAGTAGCATCGAATATGGTATGTGTTCGAGGTTGATGATGGAAGGCAGTCGGTATAATATCTATGATTGGAGCAGATACGTGCAGTCGCCCATGGCATGAACTACGAGATTTGTCACTCAACAAAGCTCTCGTACAATGTCGCCAACACTGCCGAGCCCCAACGTAATTTCACCGCTGCCTTGAAATCATCCAACAATGGGAGATAGATGATGCTTATTCTATTTTGGCTAGTATCCGGAATAAGGATACCGCCTAGTAATTCTAAAAGAAAAGCGCGAGCATCGTAGATAATGTCCAGCTGTGTTGGATTTTGAGGGAGATGTCTAAAGTTATCGTATAGCCACGTAAACTTTAAAAATGGTAATTTTCCATTTTCAGTGTCCGGGGACACCTTGCCAAGTAACCGGTAGCAAGTGCCATAAGGATCGTCTACAATACCCGAACCCGTTACCGCATCACCTTCAACGGGTAGCCCGAGCTGGATTGCAACGTCTTCTAATGTAATTGTTGCCTCCCCACACGGGAGGTGAAACGTGTGAGTCTCGGGACGCCATCTTTCGACTAATGTCGTTATTAAATAGGCCTGAATATTCATGTTTTTAATGTGGGCAGCAATCCCGAACCCCGCATCTTCTATATATTGTTGAGCCCATCTATAGGGCTTATAGCCCGGATAATGTTGCCGAGATCTAACCATCCTATAGAATTTCGGATCTGCTCGAATCGTGCCCACACAGTGGTTGTCATGACTACGAAAAATGATGTAGAAGAACATACCTTAAATCCATGTCGATCTATGATCAATTTTGAAAATCAAAGAAGAAAATTGTTTGGATTTTGATAATACAAAAACGATTTTAATAGCTCAATAACTTAACCCTTTCAAATAATTCAGTGGCCATTTTATACGGCATTAAATCTGAATAACCAAAACTTCTACTCACTATTATCTTAGTGACTGTGGGTGTAGTTTAGCATTTTTATTAGGCTAAAATAATTATATATGTCGAGTTTTTCTCATTTGGCATTTTAGGTCGTTTTTTTTTAAATTAAGGAAATAGGTCAATTTTGGAGAGAGAGAGTGAAAATGCGTCTAGCTGGACGTGCTTAACACACTCTCTCTTAGGGTTAAGGTTTTTTAATTTTGTTAGGTTTATTAATTTTTTAAGGTTAGGGTTTTAGGGGTGAAATCGCGAAAGTTTATAGGTAGATTTGATGGGTCAAGTTTCAAGGGTGACAGTGCTTGATATAGTCATGGGTCGAAGTCTAAGTGGAGGTCCTAGTCGAAGGCCGTGATGCGGTCACGGGTTAGAGTATAACTGTAGGCCAGTTGGCGGTCGTTATGCGGTCACGAGTTTAAACTTTTTGGATACCCGCAAATGATGCATTATATATACTATACATAAGATTGAGGTCATAATCATGTGGGAAAAACGAAGGATTTTTGATGTAATTAACATAATTTTTTTCTTCATTTCCAAGCAGTCGGTATCTTTAACCTTTCATTCTTATTCGAAGGTTGGGAAAGCTAATGTTGTGTTACAGATGCTCTGAGTCAAAAATCATTGTTTGCATTGAAGGCGTTGAGCACAAATTTGTCTTTGGAGAATGATGGTTTTATTACGGCTGAACTCAAGACAAGACTAGTATTTTTACAACGGGCTCGGGAATTACAAAAAATTCATTCGAAGCTCATAGCGAAGAAAGAACAGATTCAGAATTATTCCACTATAGGATTCATTGTTGATGCTGAGGGCATGATGTACTTTCGGGATAGGGTATATGTTCCTAATGATCCGGATTTGAGGCAAGACATTTTGACAGAGGCTCATAATAGTACCTACTCCATTCATCTAAGGAGTGTAAAGATGTATAATGACTTGAAGAGAATGTATTGGTGGCCAGGTATAAAACGAGAGATTTTTGAGTACGTAACTAGATATCTGGTGTGCCAGCAAGTAAAAGCTGAGCATCAGGTACCATCTGGATTGTTGTAGCCTATCACGGTTCTTGAGTGGAAGTGGGAGCGATTCACTATGGAATTTGTATATGGCTGCTAGTGACACCGAGAAAGAAATATTCGATCTGAGTTATAGTTGATAGAATGACTAAGTCTGCTTACTTCATTCCTATTCGTGTAGATTTCACACTTGAGAAGTTGGTTGAATTGTATGTATATGAGATCGTGCGACTGCACGAGGTGCTAGTATCCATGATCTCTGACGGGGATCCGCATTTTACTTCGAGGTTCTGGTGTAAGCTCCATGAAGCTTTAGGAACTCGATTGAATTTCAACACTGCATACCATTCACAGATAGATGGTCAGTCCGAGCGGGTGATACAGATACTAGAGGATATGCTACAATGTTGTGTACTTGAGTTTGAGGGTAGTTGGGAGAGATACCTACTGTTGGCAGAGTTTTCTTATAAGAACAGTTATCAGTTCAGTATTAAAATGACACCGTTTAAGGCACTATATGGTAAGAAGTGCAGAGCACCACTATATTGGTTAGAGCTAAGTGAATCTAAGCTGGTTGGGACTGACTTGATACATGAGACAAAAGACAAAGTTCGACTAATTTGTGATTGCTTAAAAGTAGCGTCCAATTGACATAAGTTGTATACAGATCTTAAGAGAAAGGGTATAGAGTTTGCAGTTGGAGATTGAGTTTTTCTTAGAGTTTCACCTTGGAAAAAGGTGTTACGTTTTGGCAGGAAAGGGAAGTTGAGTCCGCGATTTATTAGGCTGTATGAAATCATCGAGAGGGTAGGTCCTGCAAATCTACAAGCTCGCTTTACCTCCGAAACTTGAGAAGATTCATAATGTCTTTCATGTTTCGATGCTAAGATGATATAGATCAGATCCTTTTCATGTGATTACTCCTTGCGAAGTTGAGATACAACCGGATTTGTCATATTTAGAGGAATCGATTAGAATTCTGGCTCGTGAAGTAAAAAAGTTGTGAAACAAAAAAGTATTACTGGTAAAAATCTTATGGAATCATCACGGGTTAAAAGAACCCACATGGGAGACTGAGGCATCGATAAGAACGCAATACCTCAATTTATTCACTGGTAAGAAATTTCGGGACGAAATTTCCCTAAGGGGGAGAGTTGTAACAGCCCAGTTTTCAATGGTGTAGGAAACAGTGATTTTGGGATCATAACTCCGACGAGTCGGGTTGTAAATTTTATTTATTTAAATATTTATGATGTCATTAGAGTCATATTAAATTTTAGTTGAGAAATTTGATCGTTTGGATGGTTAATTAAAGAGAAAGGACTTATTTGTAAAAATGTACTAAAATTGAGTTATTTAATTAGAGGGACCAAATAAAAAAAATTAACAAAAAACAATTTAGTGGGTGGATTGTCATGAGATATGTTGACTATGAGTGGATTTACTTAAGGTTAAATAGGAGAATAATTAAGTCTAATGATAAAAGACTAAAAAACTACAAGAATGCCATGAGTATATAAGTTAAATTAAGAATGGAAAAATGGCTTTTCTTTCTTCTTTCTTCTTCTTCTTCACGGCCGAATAGGAGAAAACCTAGGATTCCATTGTTGCATTTTGAAGTTTTGATTTGGGTGAGTAAACCTTGTCCGTTTTTAGTGATTTTTATGTTTTTGAGTCTGTATTAACTTAATCTAGTTGACTCAAGGACTAATTTGTGAATCTATCAAATTTTAAATATTTTTCCATTGATAAATGAGATTTTTCTTGAATGTTTATGGTAGATTTGAAAGCTTGGTAGTTGGGTTTGGTGTTTTTTGTGAAGTGATTTTTTATGAATTTAGGGATTAAGGATTAAAATGTTAAAATGATGAAATTTATGTACTTGGTGTGAAATAATGGTATGTAGGGTTTGGGTATAAACTCTTGAATGATCGACTGCCATAGAATTTATTGGAAAATGGTTATTTTGCATATTTAATCTTTAAGGACTAAATTGAATAAAAATGAAATATTAGGGGGAATTTCATAAATTTCCTAAAAAGGATTTAAATGTATTAAATGATTAAATTACATGATTTAATGAGTAAATTGGATGATTTATTTTGATAGATCAAGATTGGGCCACGGATCGAGAAAAAGGAAAATTAATAGAATAGTCCTTGAAGTTTTTTCGTAACTAGAATTTAGTCCGGTAAGTTCGTATTGTTAAATTTCATATTTATATTGCTAATTACGTTTATCTTGGAAGCTCTTTGGATGATATGACACACGAAAGACTTGGCGATTACTTCGATGGAGAGCTTACGTCTTGGTTAGAGTGTAATACTATGTGAGTGCATACATCTCGGTTAGAATGTATTGCTGTGTAATTGCTTACGTCTCGGTTAGAGCGTAATGCTAAGGGATTTCTTACGTCTCGATTAGAGTGTAATGCTATGTGATTGCATACGTCTCGGTTAGAACGTATTGCTATGTAATTGCTTACGTCTCGGTTAGAGCGTAATGCTAAGAGAGTGCTTACGTCTCGGTTAGAGCGCAATGCTAAGTGACTACTTATGTCTCAGTTAGAGCTTAAGGCCATTTTAGCTTAGGAGGAATGATATTCCGTGAACAAGGCTCGGATAAATTATGTCATTGCAAGACACTTAATGTGATGGTAAATTATACTTGCGAACTTACTAAGCTTAGAAAGCTTACCTATGGTCTTATTGTTGTTTTGTAGATTTCATTTTACTAGTTGAAGATCGGATCACCTCGAAGAAAATCACATTATTTCTGAATCTTGTTTGGAAGTCTTTATCTCACTTGGTTATATGGTATGTACTAGGGATTTTACTTGGTTTGTTGGTAATGTTTGGAACCTATTTTGATGTTATGAATTGTGATGTCAAGTTGGTACTTTGCATTAGTTGTTAAGTTTGAAGTGAACTGTTGAAAGTATATATTGGATAAATATGTGTATACTTGTTAGACTTATATATATTTTGTTGTAATGTATAAAGAAATGAGTTTATTCACTTTGATATTGTTTGTCAATGATATGGTAAGATTGGAAGCGTTATTTGCCTTATTTTGATGTATGATTATAGATAAATGAACTATGACAAGTTAGGTACATTTTGAGTAGGTTTTATGAAGATTGTAGAGGCCATTTATGGAGTTTCGCAGGTACACACAGCCTGATACATAGGCTAATACACAGGCGTGTGACTTGGGAAAAATAGGTGCAAGGTTCACACGGGCTACACACGAGCTGGGACACGGTTGTGTGGCTCAATTTCAAACTGACACACGACCCAGTACATGGTTTCACTCACGGGCGTGTGGGGTAATTTCGTATGATCACATGACTTGTCACATGGTGTGTATGGGTATTTCGTGTACACACACGGTCTAGGGCATGGTCGTGTGACCCCTGTTTTAGTGAATTCTATGTTTCATTTATTGTTTCGTTATGTTCAATCAAGTCCTTGTGAATTGAGATGATAAATAAATAAGAATGATGATTTAGATTTGAGTGTATTAATTGTAACCAGAATGATGTTGAAATGAGATGTGAACAGGTAATGGTTTTCAGAATATGAATGTTATTAGCCTCGGAACCCTAACCGACGACGATGTCGTGTTTTGGGTGTTACTGAAAACTTTATAGCAAATTGGTCTTATAACCCTTGTTTATTTTTAGTTGTTTTGACTTAAGCATCGATTAAAGTTAAAACTTTTGCAAAACAAATGCCAAAATAAATTTTAACGTCCCAAACAAATTTAAAATGTCCAAAAGTCCGAAAGTCCAAAATGTACTTAAACCAATAATTGTGAAAATCGAGCTCCAAAGTCGCTGTCCAATCCTAAGCTTGAGGATCACCTAGAATGAAAAAAAAAAGTGAGGTTTATGCCCAGTGTGTGATTTAGCCGACATATCGTAGTATATGTCAGATTGTATCTTATTTCATATTGGTGCATATCTTACATCATATCATAGCACATTATATTTCATAATGACGCATATATTATAACATATCATAGCATATTAGATTTCATACCGGAGCATATCTTATAACATAGCATATCCTACCCGCATCTGCTACACACCATCTCCATCCAAACCAATCACATCAATTAGGACTATAAGATTCCATCCATCCAATCACACTAGTATGTGACGGTATACCACTCATAATATGCAACTGAGCTCCTAGACAGAAATTTCACTACAGCAAAATAGGTTATTAGCGGCATTTTTAGCGGCGTTTGGATGAAAAGCGCCACAAAAACTAGAGCAATAGCGGCGCTTATAGAAAAGCGCCGCTAAAAGTGGAGCAATAGCGGCGCTTATGGTAAAGCGCCGCTAAAGGTCAGAGCAATAGCGGCGCTTATGGAAAAGCGCCGCTAAAGGTCAGATCAATAGCGGCGCTTATGAGCAAGCGCCGCTAAAGGTCAGAGCAATAGTGGCGCTTATGAGAAAGCGCCGCTAAAGGTCAGAGCAATAGCGGCGCTTATGGTCAAGCGCCGCTAAAGGTCAGAGCTAAAGGTCAGATCAATAGCGGCGCTTATGAGAAAGCACCGCTAAAGGTCAGATTAATAGCGGCGCTTATGAGCAAGCGCCGCTAAAAGTCGGAGCAATAGCGGCGCTTATGGTCAAGCGCCGCTAAAGGTCAGAGCAATAGCGGCGCTTATGGTCAAGCGCCGCTAAAGGTCAGACCAATAGCGGCACTTATGGAAAAGCGCCGCTAAATGTCATAGCAATAGCGGCGCTTATGAGCAAGCGCCGTTAAAGGTTAAAGCAGAAATTTGGTGCTTTTATGCAGCCAAAAACAGTTTTAAAAGTTGAAGTACTTTTTCACCCCTCGTAAAACACAACGATAAGATATTATTGCAACAGTTTCTACTTTCCTTTTCACTTTCTCTGGTTCTAAACTTTTGCAGCATTATCCCTTCTTTTTCCTTTGATTTCTCCAAGAAGACGTGCGAAAAAGGCAAATTTCCCCTTGTTTTTCCTTTGATTTCTCTTAATTTGTTCCTATCGTTCACTTTAAATGAAAAGCTTATACCTTTTCTTTTGGATGTTGCAGAAATCTAATACGAGAAAGGATGCTGTCGTTGATGCAATGAAGCCATATGGGTTTCCTGTAGACGTTGTTCAAACAACCATAAAGGAATTGCTAAATGTGAGTTCTTAAAAGTTTTTAGTTTCTGTTTCTTTTTTGGGATTTTGAAGAAAAGCCATAAGGAAAACCTGGGATTTTTTTGTTTCAGGTTTATGGGGAAGATGGGTGGCCATTCATTGAAGATTCTGCTTACAAGGTTTTACTTGAAGCCATACTTGAGAAGGTAGAAGCTTTATTTGTTTTTGCTTTCTTATAAAAATTGCATTTTTTAACCTTTCCCTAAAGACTTGAGTTTGAAATCAAGGCTGGAGTCTCGATTAGGGCTCTTTTTTTGCCAAAAATCCTATGGAAAAGGGGTTTTTTTGGAAAGAAATACCGAAGGAGCCCGAGAATTGGCGTACGTTTAGTTTACGTCATAGGCCTTTGGTCTTTGGGGGATCCATTTCCATTTAGTTCGCTAGATCTGTTGTTCTTCATATGTTTCAACATCAAGATTCAACTTTTTTTCTTCATTTTATAGTTAATTTTATTCAATTATTTTTGAAAATGGTTTTTATTCATTTTATGATGCTTCAAAATGGATCTATCATGTTTCAAAATTGCAACAACGATTTTCATTTAGTTTAATCAATACAATTTTAATTAACCAAAATGTTCTACTTCTCGCAGATCCATCTATTTATTTACTTGTTAGCTAGAATTTTGTCGTAATCTCCTTTATATCTTTATAGATCTAACAATTGGTCAGTTTGGGTTGATTTTGAGTAGGTCAATGTAGATTGGATCATTAAGTTCTAAAAATTTCATTATCTGGGTTTTGCCAATTTGGGGTTTGGATTGCTTTTGATTTGGGTTTTCGTTGTTTTATGTTTAGTTGATTTGGATTTGAAGCTCATGTTATGGTGATTTTGTATTTGGATAAATTCGGGTTTAGGTTAAATGGATTTCGGTTGTCGACTTTACGGTCAAATAGGGAAGAATCAGGTTTAGTATTGGATTCTATAATTTTGGGTTAATTCAGTTTTAGGTTAAATGGATTTCAATTTTCTATTTTATGTTTGGGTAATTGTTGAAATCTTCAAATACCCAATTTAGGTTAAATGGATTTCAAGATCCAAATTATTAACCTTTCAGTTCATCTTCCACTCCTAATGAAGTTGATTTGACAAATGTAACAGCTTACTTTCATTAATTTGTAGTGGTGATATATACGTGCATATATATATATATGTATATATATTTGTTACATGATCAGAATATTCAAATACATTAAGCTACAATGAAATATAGAATCGAAGTTATATGTTTAACTTGTCTTGTGTAGATATGCTAAGGTTGTAATTGGGTAAAAGTATTATGGAGGCCTTTGTACTAGAGTCAGTTAGCATTTTGCCCCATTGACTATAAAAATGAGTAAATTAGTTGTTGTATATTAGATCAAAGAGCAAACTAGTCCTTTCTGTATGCTCTGATGTGAGTCCACTTAACACTGAATCCCAAACCAGCAATGGCTTTGACGGTGCACCAGAGTTGAATAAGGCTTTGTGTATACCAAAACCGACAAATGAATCTGGTAACCAACTTTCCCTTTCGATTTATTCCCATTGAAATTTACGGGTTTGGGTCATATTTTTGAGCCAATCCCAACCAGCACCTTTTAACTTGTAAATTTTAATAGCATAAACATTCATTTAGTCATTCATTGTGATCAGGTAACTATCTCCTACCAGTCGAAGCCGAAGGCTGTAGCAAAAGAGATGTTACATATGCTTGACTGGATACCAAAGGCAAGATCGAGATGACATTATCGTATTGGTCTATCCTTCACTATGGTTGACTACTTTGATTGTGTGTAAAGCAAATAAAAATGTTTATGTATTTCTATTTTTATTTTTTTGATAGAAATTTTTGTCTAAATTTTACACTTTTTGTTAAGAATTTTTGTTCTTTTTTGGTAATTCGAGTGTAATTGAATTATTAGATTTTTGGATATTTAATTGCTTGTGAAATGCAATTTGAAAAATGTTTCAAGTTATCTTCATGTATTTACATATTCTATCTTTCAAGAAATTTATGAAGATTAAAAATGAATTTGAATTTATAGAAAAAATATTGAAAATTCGGGTTCTATATGAATTAAAATGAGCTGGTAAAATTTATTAATGTTAGCGGCGTTTGTGGAAAAGCGCCGCTAAAGACCATGTTCTTTAGCGGCGTTTTTGGGAAAGCGCCGCTAAAGACCATGTTCTTTAGCGGCGTTTTTGGGGAAAGCGCCGCTAAAAGCAATGTTCTTTAGTGGCGTTTGTGTGAAAAGCGCCGCTGAAGATCATGTTCTTTAGCGGCGTTTTTGGGAAAGCGCCGCTAAAGACCATGTTCTTTAGCGGCGTTTTTTGAGAAAGCGCCGCTAAAGACCATATTCTTTAGCGGCGTTTTTGTGAAAAGCGCCGCTAAAAACCATGTTCTATAGCGGCGTTTTTTCTAATAAACGCCGCTATTTTTAGCGGCGTTATCTTTAGCGGCATTTTTTGCGGCGCTTGCAAAAGCGTCGCTAAATGTTTTAACGGCACTTATAAGCGCCGCTAAAAACCTATTTTCCTGTAGTGTTTGCGATCTAGCCACCATAATTGCACTAATAACTATCATCTTACACTTCATCAAATCATAACCCACCCAAATACATATACATAAACATAATAACATACATATGTAACTCACAAATCATATAACATGCATAGCTAACATACTTACTTATAAAGCATATCATATCACATTATTATACTTATCGAAACTTACTTAACATGTTTCCTACATTTACCCATGTTTGTATACTAAAACTTACGCTTTTTTGGGCCTACATAACCCCCATGGACCCAATTTTCAATTCCCTTAATCGATCGTTAATCAGGCCCTAAAATTGACAAAAAGGCCCACTTGATCGTATGACCTCACGACCCAAAAAGCCAACCTTTATGGTCCACACGGCCTACCTGTTCAGGCCATGTAATTGCACACGGTTGTGTGCTCCACACGGCCTGGCACACAGTCTACCACACGATCGTGTGGTGCACATGATCTGTCACATGACCTACCACACGATCATGTGACACTAGGCATTTTCGAAAACAACCCTTGTTTTCCGATTTTTACTAGTTTCTCGCGAGTCCTTCGGGTTAGTTCACACCCTTGATAATATTTCTGATTAGTCACATAATCGGTAACTCTCGAATCCTATAATATTTCATCTAATTAACTAGATTAACCAATAAAGTACCATCCAACATCACATTTTTTTAACAAAACTTCAGTCTCTAAGCGATGTTCGATTACTTACCACTCGCTAGTAGGACTTGATTCTCACACCCTTCACCTAAACAAAATCACGAAAACAATTAACACTACGTAAAAAGAAGACTAAACACCAACAAATCCTATCTTATCAAGAAAAATAAATCCAATCTAAAATAACAGAAAAATATTTAACAAACTTACACCACACTTTGAACCACGATCGAAAGACGAAACTCGCACATGAACACAGGAAACAAATGGAATGGTAGCAAATTGTTAAACAAATGGAATGGTAGCAAATAAACAATATCTAATAAAGAATTTCTAAAGAAAGAAATAAAAGGAGCAAGAGAGAAAAGAGAGAAACCAAAAGAAGGAAAAGAAAAGAAACGTGGGAGAAAGGGGGTAGACGGTTGGGAGTGGGAACAAATTTAGGGATAGGTTGTTTTTTTAATTCCAAAATAAGATAAAAATTAACTTAAATAAAATACTTTATCAAAATCCTATCAGTTTTATTAGAATTTGAACCTAGCCCAACTTCTATTACATGGCAAGAAACAAAAAAAAAAAAAAAAGAATTTCTACATTTGCGCACCATAAGATTTGAGCACAAGATCAAGGGGAAAGTTAAGACTTAATCATTAAACTAATAGGCTCATCTTTATTAACATTCCAACGAAAATAAAAGATAAGCCCAAAAGCTTAAGCTTGACATAATACCAAAATAACTAAGATTATTCAAAACAAGAAAATCAAACTTAAGACCTAAAGCAAACATCAAAGGTACTTAATCAACACACCAAATTTAATTTTTTAACATGTTCAAACAACTAAAATTTAATAATTTTGGGGTGTTACAGTTGACTTGATGGTTAGGGTGTTCACTGTCTTAAGTGTTACTTAGGTTCGAACGCACTAGTAGCATTGCTGTTAGGGCTTTGCCGTCCTCTTATATTTAACAAAAAAAAACTTATTATAAGTTCTTATATTAACAAAATTTACTCATTTATTTATGAGAATAAATTATATTAGAATCATCCTAAAAACTTTAATTTTTTGACATCAATAAAATAGTGTCACATCATCAAATTTTAAATATAACAAAGTATTATTATACATTTTGTGCAACCAAAATTTTAAAATTATAAACAAACATATTTTTTTTTCTTTTACAAATTTTAATTTTTTTTAAAAGTTAATATTTTTTATTTTTGTGCAATCAATTATTTTTAAAAAATTTTAGTTTCTAGACAGTCGAATTTTTTTCCATTTTAAATTATTTTCTATTTCATACTTTATTTTTAAAAAAAATAAAAATTATATTGCATTAAATCTCCAGTGATAAGAATTGTGTAAATTTTAAATTTTTTATGTTATTTGATTTTTTTTATTTTAATTATTTATGTATTTTTTTAAGATATAAAGTTGGAGAGTAGTTGAATATGAATGGGTGTATAATAATGATAATTTCATTTCATTAAAATTTTATGATTTGGGAAAAATTTTATTAGTGCCTAAAAACTAAGCTTTTTAGGATTATCCTAATGTAATTTATTCCTTTCATTTATTATTTAATCCAATAATTATCATTTATGATTTCATTAATGATTATAAATCATAATCAAAACAATAGTTAAGATCAATAAATTAACAAGTCAAATATTTAATTATTTGATATGATGAAAACAAATTATGATAGCAAAAACTAGGTTGGATGACCATAGCCTACTTTCACTGATCTCAAGGCATTTCTATTAGGGGTGTTCAAATTTTAGTTAAAATCGAATTAATCTATCAACCGATCTAATTCAGTTAATCGATCGATTAATTTTTTTTGAAATTTAAGTTAACGGTTAATTCAATTTAAAATTGGGTAATTAACTGAATTAACTGAACTTAATAAATAGTATTATATATTATAGGTATTAAGCTATTAAAAATTCGGTTAATTCGGTCAAATGAACATTATCAATTTATTTTTTATATGTTTTATACTTGTTTTAACAAAAAAAAACATATAAAATTGAGTTAATTCGATTAACCGAATTAATCGAAAAATTTCGATTCGATTAACAGTAAAAAAATTAAAAAATTTGATTAATTCGATTAATACTAATTCGATTCAATTAAATGATGGATTAATCGTTTCAACATCCTTAATTCTGACTTCGTTTGTACTCTAGTGAATATACGACTATAGAGGTGAATTAACATTCTCTTCTCTCTCCCACTTACGACACTTATATACATATAATAATAGATAGTAGGTTATGATTTAGTCACACCTAAGTAGTTGGATTTGGACGGCTTGGATGAAGGATGATCATACTTATCATCAAACATGGTTGAATTGACAATTGGTCCCTGGTTCAATTAACTCTCTTACGGCCTTGAAATTTTCCAAATCATTTCCCACTAATTTTAGTCACCAAATAATTTAGTCCTTGTAGCCCTTTCTAAATATTCTCTCAATAAATTACTAAATAATTTTATTTCTAAATTAATTTCTAATATTCCTATTTTCTAGTTCCGTATTTGTTTTATAATTGGATTAATTAAAATTTCATATGACTAGATTTTATAAATTCAACTGCAGAATAAAATTTTTCGATACCGATAAAATTTGAATGGTTACAGTTCTCCCTTCTTTTAAAAAATTTATCTTCAAAATTTATTTAGAAAGAGAAAAAAATATTACGAAAGTATATGCCTTATCAATAATTCACACTTATTCTCACTCAACCTCAAGATACCATTAATTATATATGAATTTAGTCAAACTATACTTTAAAAACTGCCTCTATTGGCTGAGAGCGCTATAAATAGAGATCCAAACATTGAGGTTTAGCAATACCAATTACTTGATAAAAAGAAATGGATTTGATAAAAGGAGATGAGATTAATCTTGATGAGTTGCTTGAAGCTCAGGCTCTTGTTTGGAACCATACGTTCAGGTTCATAAGCTCAATGTCACTGAAATGCGCTGTCGAACTACAAATACCAGATATCATCCACAACCACGGCCAAGCCATGAGTCTTTCAGACCTAGCTTTGGCTCTTGGTATCCACCATTCAAAACTCCACTGTCTCCATCGCCTCATGCGCATCCTCATTCATTCTGGCTTCTTTGCTGAATCCAAAACCAACCCAACTGACCAACACAAAGCTTATGTCCTCACCCCTGTTTCTCGCCTTCTCCGAAAGGACAATCCCTTGAGTTCAACTCCCTTCACACTCGGAATGCTAGACCCCGTTTTTCTGAAACCATGGCAAAATTTAAGTTCTTGGTTCCAAAACCTTGACCATCCTTCACCATTCAGCGCAGCTCACGGCGAGAGTTTGTGGGATTATGCCGGGCATGAGCCGAGGGTGAATCAATTCTTTAATGATGCGATGGCCAGTGAGGGGCTTCTGACGGCGAGCGCAGTGCTTAGTAAGTGCAAAGGAGTTTTTGAGGGGTCGAAGTCAGTGGTTGATGTTGGGGGTGGAACGGGAACCATGACTAAGGTACTTGCTAAGGCTTTTCCACAAACGGAATTCACTGTCTTTGACCTTCCCCATGTTGTTCATGGCTTGCAAGGATGTGAAAATTTGAAGTATCTTGCTGGAAATATGTTCGAAGCAGTTCCCCATGGAGATATGATCATGCTAAAGGTTTGTTTATTATCTCTAATTAATTTGTTGTTTTGAAAATTAAAATTTAACCTTATTCTATTCATCATCTAATTAATTGCAGTGGATATTACATGATTGGAGTGATCAAGACTGTATAAAAATACTAAAGAGATGTAAAGAAGCAATTGGGAAAGAAGAAAATGGAGGGAAAATCGTGATTATGGAAACGATAATTGAAAACCAAGAATTGGATGAACAACAGTCTGCCGAAACTAAGCTGTTTTTGGACATGGAGGTGATGGTTATTTATAATAGCCAAGAAAGAAGCAAAGAACAATGGAGTAAACTGTTTGCTGATGCTGGGTTTACTCATTATGAAATATATCACATTTTAGGTCTAAGGTGTCTCATTGAGTTATTTCCATAATTAATTATCTATGTGCCAAAATATTAAATAAAAATTATAAAACCTATATAAAACGTTTAAGTCATTTTTATTATATTATTTTTAGTATTTTATCGAGTGGGTTATGTTTGTGTCTTTCTTTTTTATTGTGCTTAAGATTATGATATGCAATCCCTGGTGATGGTTTGATGGTCAAAGGTGTTCAACATTCCAAGTGTGATTTGGGTTAGAGTCGCGCTAATCGCGTTTGTTGTTCGAGCTTTGTCCTGTTATTATAATTCAAAAAAAATAAAATAAAATAAAAGATTATGATATAGTAATGAAGTGTTGTCTTCCATTGTGTAAAATAAGATTGTTATTGATTTTTCATTTAAAATCTTGTTATAATATAACTAATTTAATGTTAGAGCATATAAATTTGAAACTATTTATATTTTTAAAAAAATTCGAAACAAAATAAGAGAAAAAATAACATATTTTAGTATGATAATCTTAAGTAGTTTACTTATTTAGATCTCAAAAAATACTTTTTTGGAAAATTTTTAATTTTCTTTTATATATTCTTTAAAATTTTTATAATTTTTTAAAATATAAATTTTGAAATTTTAATTAATATTTTAAAATTTTAAAATTATTTTGAAATTTTTTAAAGTTATTTTGAAATTTTTCTGTTGAGAGAGACTAATTTGCTCATTTTCAAAATTGATAGAGATCCAATCTGTTATTTGAGTTATTCGAATTGTAAAATTCAACTCGACTCAAACTCGAAACTCGAATAAGTTGACTAGAAAAAAAATCAATTAATTCAAATAACACGATTCAATTAACTCAATTTTTTTTATTTTTTCGAGTCAATTTTGCTCACTAGTTTTGATTTATTTTATTTATTTAAATTAAACTGTTGGAAGCTACATTATCTGGTTTTTACCATTTGTGATTGACCACACCACATGATATTAGGTTCGCTCTTAGCATGATTAATATTTGGAGGTTAAATTTTATTATTAATCCACGTACTTTGTAAAAGTTATATAGAGTGCTGAATTGTATTAAATTATAAAGTGTTGGGTTAAAAGTTATAATTGGACCCAATCTTGGAGAGTCTCAAATCTCCATCATAATACATATAAGGGGAAGCACACCTTATTAGCCCCCCTCTCTCTTAGTTAAACTAGGGGATTGTTTTTCTATTAAATAGCCATTAAATGTATTTTACAAATTAAATTAGGGTTTCACTTTCTCTTCTTATACATAGATGACACCTTTAGGGCTAAGAATAGAACAAAAAGTTATATAATTTTGAGATATTGTTATTTTGTCTGAAAATAGTTGGGATTTATTTCTAAGTATGAATTCTAATTTTCGAGAATAATAATTCTACTGGTTTCTATAAGAGAGAGATTTACTTTCCTATTGAAAGTAACAAAATTATTTTTGATTCTGTGTTTGATTCGCAATTGTTCGAGCCCACACTCAAAGTAGTTCGTGGTACGAGAATAGTAGAGAAGGTCGTTCGATTGAAAGTCAGGAACGTCTGGGATCCATCTCATTCTAAGAACAAGTACTATTATAGGAAAAAATTTTATAAATATCACAAACCAATTCGGTTTTCAAATTTTTTTATTTTTCCGCTATGCAAGAAAACCAATCAGATTCTTTCCAACATGCCACACTATGATTGCCACAAGTGAATAAATCCATAAACTGAGCTAAGATGTATTCTACTTGAGTCCTGTTCGATGTACTATTAGTCTAGTTAGTGACATCTATGTTTCTATCTTCTAAGAGTTATCCTCTCTGATGCTCAAGATAAAATATCTCTCTAATTTGACTTGATAGATGACATATTAGTCTTTCAATTGGCTTGCTCATTTTCGATTAAACTAAGGACATATTTAGGTTTATCTATTGATACAAGTCGTCTTTCTATATTACGATTTGACCACGTAATACCGCTTAGTATTAGATAAATGTTAAATAACCAGTGAGCCAATATTTGCTTCCATTTTGCGTTGCGTGCAAAAAATATCGAGGACAATATACAAAGAATATTAATGTAAACAATCGATATTTTTTAAAACCAATTTGACCGAAAGTTACAGATGTACAATGATGAATATAATACATTTAGGGCATCAAGCCCAACCTACATCCAATTCATTTCTCATTATCTCGAGCTAGGAGAGGGACTTATTAGGCATATATAATTAGGATTCAAATAATTTTTAATTATGTTATGACTTTTCGCCTATTAATTGCAACATCATGAAGTCATTCTACTAAAGTATCATGACTGAGCTCTCCCTCATTATACACCATTATGAAAGCTACTTATCAAGTGCTCGTCCAATGATCTTGTCATAAGTATGTTACCCTCATAAGATATCTTCAATCTCTTTGGGATAAATTTATTCTCCCAGTATGATCCTATTTTATCTCATGGTAACAAATACATCTTCTCTCATAAAAAGTTAATTACTAACAAATAGTAATTAAATCATTTATCTCTAAGAAAAACGACCTGTGGTCATGTTATTTTTCATCTATCATGTAATATCAATGAGAGGGTATCATTTACTCATTAGTTGAGCTATGAATTTCACAATTGTGGAATGAGGCTACATCATGTAGAATTAGTATACCCAACGTACCAACTTTCGGTTCCTTACTTATTTGAACGTAGGCTTCCTTTTACATCAAAATATCCAAGTCACGTATGTATAGCTCATTCTCCACTCAGAAGTAAGGTATGTCACACCATGAATGCCACAAGTTAATAAATCCATAAACGAATTTAAGATCTATTTTACTTGGGTTATATTCGATGTACTGTCAGTGCAGTCAATCACATCTATGTCTTTGTCTTCTAGGAATCATCCAGTCTGACACCCAAGGCAAGGTATCTCTCTAATTTGACTTGATAGATAACATATTAGCTTTTCAATCGATTTGCTCAATTCTGATTAGATTAAGGACATATGTAGATTATCTACTAATATAAGTTATCTTTTTGTATTACGATATGACCACGTAATATCACTTAATATTAGTTAAGAATTAGATAACATGTGGCCATTATTATTGAGGGGTAAGTAGACACATAAGGTGGAGATTTCAAAATAAAAATAGGAAAATCAAAGTAATGTATGAACTTTAGTTTAGCCAAAAAGAGAGAAATAACACAAATTCAAAATGAAAAGGAAAATGAGTAGAAACAAAAGAATCATGAGTAAGTAAACATGTGAATAGTGACAAAATCATGAAAGTAATCAAAAAGAAGAAAAAGAGAATCTTACTCAAGAAACAAAAGAAAATAATACTCATAAGCTATCTAAAGGGAGTACTTTATATTAAGAATTCCTAAAATGGAGAAATAAAGATGGTAAGAGAAGGAGAAATAAAGGGGTGAGATGGAATGGGAAATAAAGTGGGAGAATAGGGAACAATACAATGTGTCAAACTGTTTTCGTGTTTGTAACCTCTTTTGTGCTTAACTATTCTTTGAAAATCATACATGTCCTAAGCCTCAACACGTTACAAGCCGAAAAGCCCTATGTGATCTAAACAACTCTATGCATGGATAGATGTGGAAACTACATAATCTCATCATACTTTTCTGTATTGTACTAGGATAATTAAAGCACTCGTATTAGGCATTGATGAGTTCATATTGATAAACCTTAATATTTGTATTTCCTATAACTTATTAAACTTATATTGTTTCTAATCGAAAACGATAAAATTGCTCAGTCATTATGTTAAGGTTATTAAGAGATATATGATGCCTAGAATACATATTGCGAGCCTACTCTTTGTCTAACTATGAACTCAAGATCTTTGTTTTTTTTTCACACTTGAAGAGCTCGAAATCAAATATTTTCTTTATGTTTTCATAGGACTTAACTTAGATTCGTCTTTTGAATAAATTATGTAACCTAAGTGCTAAATTATTGTTTTATTGTCTTTAAGGCTGATTGAGGCTAAAGGTTAGCTAATCAACTTTGTGAGTGTGCAAGAGACCATAAGAAGTTGCAAAAGTATGAGGTTGATCACTTTGTCATTACATATTATGTCGCAATCAAGGGACCAGACTTAGAGATTTTGAAGACTAATTTCTTTGTCGCAACATACATAAGCTATGTCGTGACAACGCCTGTAGGATGACACTTCATACGGGGACTAATAGCTTCATCGCAACACAGGTCCTGGTGTGTCGCGACATCAACCCTTGGACGCGAAATTCACACCGACTGAAGGGCGTTGTTCTTTACAATGCCACTTAAACATGACAAATGGCAGCAGACCTAGGGTTAATGAAAATGGTCGGCCAAGACTATAAATAAGGCCTTTAGCATTAGGTTTAAACAAACCGTTTTTCTAGTTTTCAGTTTTACTTTGTAATTTTAATTTCAAAAACGAGATTGTAAAACTCGCATAAACACTCGAGGAATTTTTTCTGACAAATTGCCAATACAATTCGAGTTTCTTTTTCATTTTAGTATTCAATTATATGTTTCTATATATATTTGTTTCCCTTATGATTAAGAACACCATGAAGAACTAATTTCATTTTGGGGAATTAGGAAGTGGAAATATGATTATTTAATTATTGTTTAACAGAGATTTTTTCATTCGGATCAACTATTTGGGAAAGGAACAACATCAAACAAACACTAGGCCTAACAACCCTAAAACGTCATTTAGGTGGGAATGAACCCAAAATTGGTATTGCCCATCCATGAACACCTTTTCCCCAAACCGATTTAGACTGTGACATCTAGCGATAAGTAGTCTCTATCGACTTGCTATGCCAACAGAAGATCGAGAGATCTAACTAGGGTAGTGACTAGTTGATTGAAGGAAAATCCTCAAGACCTAACAATTGAAGAACTTATATTGAAGCGACCTAATATCTCCAAAGCCATTTATCGATTTTTACATCTCAACTCTTTTCGCTTTATTTTCTATTTTATTTATGCTTTTTGCAAACAAATCTTTTATTAGTTTTCATACTATATTCCCTAAGGTGAGTACTAACTACTTTTATTCTTTGCAGGGATTTAATTTACTATTGCCTTCGCCTCTTTCGGGTACGATTCTCGAAATACTACCAAGTGTTTCGTTGTACATACTATATTTATAATCTGACCTGTATACTTGCGAAAGCCTAAAACCTATACCGAACAGGAGTACGTTCGCAGGCGGTCAAAAACGAGTGAAAAGGGCACCTAAAAATAAGGTATCATGATATCCAAACCTTGGAATCATGATACCTCTAATAGACTTGAAGATTGGAGATCACCCTTGAATGGTATCATGATATCCACTTTGGGTATCGCGATATCCACCTGATAAATACCAAAAGTAATATGTTTTAGCCTCATTCTTAATGCGTTTTGGATGATTATTTGATGTAAAATGGTTCATTTTATGCTTCTAATCCTTTAAATTCATGTTTCTGTACTTATGAGAGCATTTGGGAGTGAAAGGAGCAAAAAATGAGTGAAAATTGTAAAAATGAATCAGATTTAGGAGGCACATGAGTTGGACCCTGCCACACGGGTTACCACACGGCCATGTGCCAGACCGCGTAAGAATCGTGAACTACATCCAAAAATGCGGAAAAGATTGATTTTAGGGTTTTTTTAGGCATTCTAAGACCTATATATACCAAATATGATAAGAGGAGAGTAAGCCTTCATAAAATAGTCAAGAAAACAACTCGAAAAACACCATAGAAGCGGTCTCTGAAAGAAATTTCCTTTAAGATTGAAAATCTCATTTTAATTTCTTTGAAGTTTATTATGATTTTCTTCGTTTCTTGTGGATTTACTAAATTTTGGATGTTTTTATTTGCGATTATGAACTAACTTTCTAAATACCTAGGGGAGATGAACCCTATGATGAATTCTGTCATTTGATTTCTGCTTTACGTAATAAATACTTAGATCTTGTTCTCAATTATGTGTGCTTAATTCTTGATTTAGTATTTCAAGGATATTAATTCATGTTTGATGTACTTAAATCAAAGGTGGAATAGACCCTATTTAAGAGTAGATCTAGCATAGTTGAGTGGAGTTGCATGAAATCCTCGAAATAGGATGACATAAATCTACCAGATTAGAGTCAAATCTAATAGGGGGATCAATAGATTGAGTTAATACGAGAATAAGGGTATTAATTAGAAAGAAATTTCAATTAATCAACCTAGAGTTAGTTGCTTTTATGCTTGAATAGAGGTATTAGCATAATTTAGGGATTTCTATGGATCAAGATACTAAGTGAATAAATTGTTTGATTCAAATTGATAATGATAGATGAAATCTAGGTGGATTCTTTCCTACGTATTGTTTCGCTTCTTGGTTGTTAATCGTTTGTTTTTCCTGATTTGTTCTTTGTCATGTTCTTTAGTTTATTAATTTAGTTAATTTTAGTTTTAATCAATCATTTCAATTTGTTGATTAAGATATCCACCCTCCAAGAATACCCTCAAGTTTGAAACTGATCGGGGTATTGTGATATCCTCATCTTGGGTATCGTGATACCAATATTGTGAGGAGGACAAAACTGGACAAAAATTGTAATATTTGTCCACCTGTCGCAACAATTACACAAGGCCCGTATATGGGCAGTTTTGGCAAAAAAATTCATTGCTCATCAGCCTAAAACAACCAATTTTGGCTGAGGAGAAAGAGAAACACACATTATCCTAGTTTCTCTAGGTTTTCTCTTAGTTTTTTTTTGGAACATTTTTTAGGGTTTATAATTTCTCTTCTCCTTTCCTAGTTTTGAAGTATATTTTACTACACTTTCTTCTTGTTACTAGTGTTCTTTTAGTTAGTTAAGTTAGTTATCGTTGTAGCCTAGGTTTATTTGCCCTTTTAGTACTCCTAGTTTTAACCCTCATTTCAAAGCAGTCCTTGTTTAAAAATTGAAAGTCTTTTGAACATTATTTTCAAAAATAGATTTAATTTTCTAAAAGTCATAGTAAAAAACATTAACGGTTTGCCATGCCATAAAATTTTGAGCACATAAGAGTTCAAATTACTATTTTACCCTTAAAACTTCTAGATCCTATTTTGGGATATGACAACCTTCTTAGCTAACGTACATACTTATTGAGCATATCATTTCACATTATTATACTTATCGGAACTTACTTAACATGCTTCCTACACTTAACCATGTTTCTATACTAAAACTTACGTTTTTTTTGGGCCTACATAATGCCCATAGACCCAATTTTTAAGTCCTTTCATCGGCCGCTAATCGGACGTTAAAATTGATCAAAAAGGCCTACCCGATTGTGTGGCCCATACGACCCAAAAAGCCAACTCATGTGGTCCACACGTCCTACCTGTCCAAGCTGTGTAATTGCATACAGTTGTCTGCTCCACACAACCTAGCACATAGCTTACCACATATTCTTGTGATGCACACGGCCTACCACACGACTATGTGATGCTAAGAAGTTTTGAAAACAGCCTCTGTTTTCTAATTTTTACAATTTTTCGATAAGTTTTTCGGGTTAGTTCACACATCGAATAATATTTCTGATTAGCCACTCAACTAAGAACTCTCGAATCCATAATATTTCATCCAATTAACTCAATTCACCAACAAAGTACCATCCGACATCACATTCCATTAAAAAAACTTCAATCCCTAAGCGAAGTTCAATTACTTACTACTCGAAGACAGTGTCCAAAACGAAAATTACTCCGCTAGTGGGACTTAATTCTCACACCTTTCGCCTAAACAAAATCACAAAAACACTTAACACTACATTAAAAGAAGACTAAACACCAACAACTCCTATCTTATCAAGAAAAATAAATCTAATCTAAAATAACAGAAAAATATTAACAAACCGAAAGACCAAACTCGCACACGAACATAGGAAACAAATGGAATGGTAATAAATAAACAATAGCCAATAAAGTATTTCTAAAGAAAGAAAGAAAGGGAGGAAAAGAGAATAGAGAAAAACCAAAAGAAAGAAAAGAAAAGAATCTTGGGAGAAAGGGGGTGGACAGTTGGGAGTGGGCGCAAATTTAGGGATTGGTTGTTTTTTTTATTCCAAAATAAGATAAAAATGAATTAAAATAGAATATTTTATCAAAATCCTATCAGCTTTATTGGATAACATAACCCCACTTCTTCACATGGCAAGAACCAAAAAAAAAAAAGAATTCCTATATTTGCACACCACAAGATCAAAAGAAAAACTAAAATTTAATCATTAAATCAATAGGCTCATCCTTGTCAACATTCCAACGAAAATAATAGATAAACCCAAAACCTCAAGCTTGACATAATGCCCAAAAAAATAAAACAATTCATAACAAAAGAATCAAACTTAGGATCTAAAGTAAACATCCAAGACACTTAACCAGCACACCAAATAAAATTATTTCACATATTTAAACAATTAAAATTTAATAAATTCAGGGCATTACAGTTGGCTTGATTGTTAGGGCGTTCATCGTCCGAAATGTTAATTGGGTTCGAATCGCATTAGTCGCATTGTTGTTAGGGCTTTGCACTCCTCTTATATTTCACAAAAAAAAACTTATTATAAGTTTTTATATCAACAAAATTTACTCATTTATTCATGAGAATAAATTATATTGGGATCATCCTAAAAACCTTAATTTTTAGGCACCAATAAAATAATGTCACATCATTAAATTTTAAAGATAACAAAGTATTATTATACACTTTTTATGTAACCAAATTATTAAATTATAAACAAACATCTTTTCTTGTTTTACAATTTTTAATAATTTCTTTTTTTAAAAGTTTATATTTTAAAAAAAGTTTCTAGAAAGTCGAATTTTTTTAAAAATACCTTAATCGGTCAAATAACTAATTTAGTTTAGTCAGAGGTCGGTTAAAAGTTTTTTTAAAATTTCAGTTAACGGTTAATTCAATTCGAAATCGGGTAATTCACTGAATTAACTGAACTTAATAAATAATATCATTTATTATATGTATTAGGCTGTTGGAGATCGATTCGATTAAGCAATGAATAAGTAAAAATAACGGAAGAAATTGAGAAATTGAACACACAAATTTAACGTGAAAAAACTCCTCCAAAAAGAATAAAAAATCACAGACAAAAATAATTTTACTATAATGGCTAAAGAACGAATAGTACAAAAGATAGAGATAAAAAATTAAACATTGAAAATCCGAAAACAAAGAACCTTCAAAACATAAACATAAAATTCTCCAAAAGTGTTAGGAGTTCTAATCTCTAATGGGTGTGTTTTCTAAGATTGTAAAAGAATCTATTTATAGGCTAAATTTCTAGGTCAAATAATAATAAATTAATCTAGATTAATAAGAGTATGATTGAAATAAATAAATAGTGTTTCATTGGAAGATTATTTTTGAAATTTAACTAAAATATGAGTTATACACAACATAGGCTATTAAAAATTCCGTTAGTTCGGTAAAATGAATATTATCAATTTATTTATTGTAATAGGTATTATACTTGTTTTAAAAAATATAAATTTCAATTAACTGAAATATTTAAGTTCGGTTAATTTCTTTTAAAAAAATTTTGATTCGATTAACAATTAAAAAATAAAAATTCTATTAATACTAATTCGATTCTGTTAACCGTTTGAACACTCCTAATTCCGACTTCTTTATTACTGAAGTGAAGCTCACGGCTATAAAGGTAAATTAACATTCTCTTGTCTCTCACACTTACTACACTTATATACATATAATTAGCATTTTAATTTCTAAATTAAATTAGATAGGTGGTCATGATTTAGTCACACCTAACTAAGTGGATTTGGACGGCTTAGATGAAGGATGATCATACTTATCATCAAACATGGTCAAATTGACAATTGGTCCTTGGTTCAATTAACTCTCTTAAGGCCTTGAAATTTTCCAAATCATTTCCCACTAATTTTAGCCACCAAATAATTCAGTCCTTGTTGTCCTTTTGTTTTTAAATAAATATCTGAAATGCATTGATGAATGGAAATGAAAATAACATAAAGCAAAGAAGCCAGTAGACCAACAGCTGTCAAAAACTATTGGGTACCAAGACGGTGCCTCGGCCATAAAAGTTAAACTTGATAAAAAAAAAATTTCTTTTTAACAAAAAAATGGCTGAGAGCGCTATAAATAGAGATCCAAATATTGAGGTTTAGCAATACCAATTACTTGATAAAAAGAAATGGATTTGATAAAAGGAGATGAGATTAATCTTGATGAGTTGCTTGAAGCTCAGGCTCTTGTCTGGAACCATACGCTCAGATTCATAAGCTCAATGTCACTGAAATGCGCTGTCGAACTACAAATACCAGATATCATCCACAACCACGGCCAAGCCATGAGTCTTTCAGACCTAGCTTTGGCTCTTGGTATCCACCATTCAAAACTCCACTGTCTCCATCGCCTCATGCGCATCCTCATTCATTCTGGCTTCTTTGCTGAATCCAAAATCAACCCAACTGACCAACACAAAGCTTATGTCCTCACCCCTGTTTCTCGCCTTCTCCGAAAGGACAATCCCTTGAGTTCAACTCCCTTCATACTCGGAATGCTAGACCCCGTTTTTCTGAAACCATGGCAAAATTTAAGTTCTTGGTTCCAAAACCTTGACCATCCTTCACCATTCAGCGCAGCTCACGGCGAGAGTTTGTGGGATTATGCCGGGCATGAGCCGAGGGTGAATCAATTCTTTAATGATGCGATGGCCAGTGAGGGGCTTCTGACGGCGAGCGCAGTGCTCAGTAAGTGCAAAGGAGTTTTTGAGGGGTTGAAGTCAGTGGTTGATGTTGGGGGTGGGACGGGAACCATGACCAGGGTACTTGCTAAGTCTTTTCCACAAACGGAATTCACTGTCTTTGATCTTCCCCATGTTGTTCATGGCTTGCAAGGATGTGAAAATTTGAAGTATCTTGCTGGAAACATGTTCGAAGGAGTTCCTCATGGAGATATGATCATACTAAAGGTTTGTTTATTATTAATCCGTTGTCTTGAAAATTAAATTTTAACCTTATTCTATTCATCATCTAATTAATTGCAGTGGATATTACATGATTGGAGTGATCAAGATTGTATAAAGATATTAGAGAGATGTAAAGAGGCAATTGGAAAGAAAGAAAATGGAGGGAAAATCGTGATTATGGAAACGATAATTGGAAACCAAGCATTGGATGAACATCAGTCTGCCGAAACTAAACTGTTTTGTGACATGGAGGTGATGGTTCTTTATAATAGTCAAGAAAGAAGCGAAGAACAATGGAGTAAACTGTTTGCTGATGCTGGGTTTACTCACTATGAAATATATCACATTTTAGGTCTAAGGTGTCTCATGGAGTTATTTCCATAATTAATTATCTGTGCTAAAATTTTGAAAAAAATTATAAAACCTATATAAAATGTAAAAGTCGTGTTTATTATATTATTTTTAGTATTTTATTGAGTGGGCTATGTTTGTGTCTTTCTTTTTTTATTGTGTTTAAGATTATGATATGGAATCCCATATGATGATTTGATAGTTAAGGGTGTTCATCGTTCCAAGTGTGGTTTAAGTTCGAGTCTCGCTAGTCACGTTTGTTGTTCGAGCTTTACCTTGTTATTGTAATTCACATAAAAAAAATTTATGATATGAGTAATGAGGTGTTGTCTTCCATTGTGTAAAACTTAGTTTTATCTACTAATACAATTTGTCTTTCTATATTACGATTTGACCACGTAATATCACTTAATATTAGGTAAATGTTAAACAATCAGTAAGCTAATATTTGCTTCCATTTTACATTGTGTGCAAAAATTATTAAGGACAATATACAAAGAATAATAATGTAAACAATAGATTTTTTTAAAAAAACCAATTTGACCGAAAGATACATGTGTACAATGACAAGTATAATACATTTAGGGCACCAAATCCAACTTACATCCAATTCATTTCTCGTTATCTCAACCTAGGAGAGGGACTTATTAGACATATATTATTAGGGTTCAAATAATTTTTAATTAAGTTTCGACTTTTCGCTTATTAATTGCAACATTATTAAGTCATGATGTCATTTCACTAAAGTATCATGACTGAGCTCTCCCTCATTATACACCATTAGGAAAGCTACTCATCAAGTGCTCGTCCAATGATCTTGTTGTCATAAATGTGTTACCCTCGTAGGATATCTTCAATCTCTTTGGGATAAATTTATTCTCCCAATATGATTCTATTTTATCTCATGGTAACAAATACATTTTCGCTCATGAAAAACAAATTACTAATAAATTGTAATTAAATCATTTATCTCTAAGAAAAATGACTTATGCCTTGTTATTTTCATCTTTCATGTAATATCGATGAGAGGGTATCATTTACCCATTAGTTAGGCTATGAATTTCACAATTATGGAATGAAGCTACATCATGTAGAATTAGTATATCCAACGTACCAACTTTCGGTTCCTGACTTATTTGAACGTAGGCTTTCTTTTACATCAAAATATCCAAGTCACGTATGTATAGCTCATTATCCACTCAGAAGTAAAGTATGTCACACTATGAATGCCACAAGTGAATAAATCCATAAATAAATTTAGGATCTATTTTACTTGGGTCATTTTTGATGTACTGTTAGTGTAGTCAATCACATCTATATTTTTGTCAGTGCAGTGAATAATTTAAAGTTGGAAATAGTTTTGAAACAAGAGGCTGAATTTGATTGTTAATCCAAAAGCTTGATCTACGTGTTGCATGCAGTCACTACAGGAAAACAGGTTTTTAGCGGCGTTTTTACAAGCGCCGCAAAAAATGCCGCTAAAGATAACGCCGCTAAAAATCGCGGCGTTTATGAGGAAAAACGCCGCTATAGAACATGACCTTTAGCAGCGCTTTTTGCACAAACGCCGCTAAAGAACATGGTCTTTACCGACGCTTTTCTCACAAACGCCACTAAAGAACATGGTCTTTAGCGGCACTTCTCTCACAAACGCTGCTAAAGAACATGGTCTTTAGCGGCGCTTTACCACAAACATCGCTAAATAACATGGTTTTTAGCGACTTTTTCTCACAAACGCTGCTAAAGAACATGGTCTTTAACAGCGTTTTTCCCACAAACTCTGCTAAAATTAATAAATTTTTTCATTTTAATTCATATAGAACCCTAATTTTCAACATTTTTTCCTGTAAATTCAAATCCAACCAATAACTTAAAATCTAAATATAAATGATACTATAATGAAAAAAATATAATTTAAATTAATAAATAAATGAAAAATATTATGCAAAAATAGTATTGTGTATATAATTCTCACAATAAGAAAAAACAAAAGTCTAAGATGACGGATTCTAAGATTGATCACTATTTATTTCTTCTGAATTTGAAGAATTTTAAATAATACTTAGATCTTGAAATCTTCTTCTAGGCATATTATCTGTAATACACGTAAAATAATTGAAATATTAGTAACTAATTACAAAAATAATAGTAATGAATATATTTCAAAAGATCAATATTTAAATTATAATATTAGATATAATTGGTTTGGTAAGTTACAACATTAAGATGTATATAAAAAAATTATTTAAAAAAGTTAAATTAAAGCTGCATAAACTTTGAATGATTTCACAATTTGCATATCTCATTATTAAATCTATCAATGTAAGCATATATATATTTATTGTTGAGATGTGTTATCTTAGGTAGGCTAGGCTTTATATTTTTCCTAACAAAAGTAGTTATAAAAAGCAACCAACTCTTAATAACTATTACAAAATAGTTAATAGAAACCTCATAAACACTATAGAATCAAAATAAAAGTAAAAAAAAAATACCTGAGATTAGAAAAGGCGAAAGTTGATTCCTTCTTCATGGGCACAATCTGTTCATATAGATGAAAACATCTTGTTAAAGGGCAAAAATATCAGTAATAAGTAAGCAAAAATATCAGTAATAATAAATGTAAATTGTGCAAGTTCAGACCAAACACTCTTTCGGCCTAAATTTATTACATAGTATGCCATAAGATGCCATTTAATGCATACTTACAAAGCAGTAGTTTAGCTTCAATAATGTCCATGAGCCAATACTAAAATTTGTTCTTAAAATACATTAGAATTTTGCATTGTACAGAAGAGCCAACAAGTGTTGCATTAGTGATCAACAAGTTTTACAAAGCAGTAGTTTAGCTTCAAGTTTTTCTTCTTAGTAGAATCGTATTACAACCTAATATACGCTAAAGAGTGGCTGGAATCACAGCCTATTAAAATAGGAAACAAAATTCCAATTAATTAAGAATCCCAACAAAATAGGAAAGTGAATAAATTACAATAGCTAATTCCTAATAGTCAAAAACTAAATCTAATCTTCTAAATAAATAAAAATATTGATCACTTTTTCTACATAGAGAATATTAGTGGCTAAGCAAAGAAAATAGAATCTAGGATAAACTCTAGCAAAATTCTACTAATTAATTAGCTTTCCAGATTTTTATTCTTCCAAAGCTCATCCTTGCTTTAGATAGTGCATCATATTTATAAGGAACAAATTCCATAAAGTGCTATGGAACCATCACCATCAGCAAGCAGGTTACATAGCATACATCCCTTAAAATACTTTTACCAAATGTTCAGGAAAGGAGACTAGTAGGTGTTGCAAGACATAGCCAGTACATCTAATGCTAGAGAGAAAACACCCAAACGAGTCACAAGAGAAATCGAATTAGAAATGTTATAGTTATAATTCTTACAGCACTGTAGATTGCTTTTAGCTTTGCAAGCTGCTTCGGACATATCATAGATAAAGAAACAGAACACTGAAATGAAAACTCAAGGTCAGTTAACCTCTTAAAAAGGTAAACTGGAAGTAGAGGACAAGAGAAGCAAAATGGTATTGACCTACCTGAGCAAATGATCTAGCTATTGGTGATTTGATTAAATGATTACAATTTTTTCATTTTTATTTTTTAATCATAGCTATTAAACTAAAAAGGATTTCATAAAATTTTACTATCATAAAATATCATATTAAATGTTATTGAAGGTTTGATGTGAATCTATTTTTGTTGTTTCTCATATGCCTCCATTTTATCATGTCTTATAATTTAAGTAAACAAGAACAGAATATAGTACACCTCTTATTAAATAAATTCTGAGTTTGAATATTGTTTGCCATTCCACTCAGAGATTCATGCAGTTTAAAGTGCTTCTTAAAAATTATGATATTATCATTCTCCTGTCTTAACTAGCAAACATATGAAAGAACACCAATAAATAATAGTTAGCAACAAACTAAGCACACAAATAATATTATTCCATCACCTTCAATTCATTACTTTCTTTTCAACTCCTCATTGATTAAACATTAGAGAGACATTTTTGGAGTCCATTCAAAGCTTCGAAACCTAGTTACCGCTCTCCAAAAATCTTTCAAATATATGAAAATACCTTTTTTGTAAAAAAATTGACATCCAAGTGTTGGGATTGATGCTCGTATGGAACACTCACACCCAAATATGAATAGCATAGCCTACTCTTGCATCTCAGAAGTCACTTTCACACAACAAGTAAATAAACAAATAGTAATGAAGCATCAAACATCTGAAATTTATTTTCCTTCCACCTTTTGGGGATAGAAATTGAAAGCAGTAGTCACATTTAGTGATGCAGTCCAAGAAAACATATATAATCATATTTAAGAAGTTGGATTTTCTTTTTTAAATCTAACTAGAAAATCAAGACAACTTACACAAGTCTATGTTTTGAGAAGCAAAGGCATTTCAGTTATCATAAAGCGAGTTCCATTAAATAAACAGCAGATTATAAAAAAACAGTGTAAATCAAAGCAGAAAGAAACATTATACAAACATTATTACCCAACGGGAAGAACTGCTCAATGATGAAAAAAAAACTAATAGGAATGGCAACTTCATGTAATTGCAATATATGAATCTAAACAAATAAATAATAAATAAACCAAAAAAAACAAGTCAAAGCAGAAAGAAACATTGTGCAACTTCATGTAATTGCAATATATGAATCTAAACAAATAAATAATATATAAACCGGATTAAAGGGTGGCAATTACCTCCTTTGCATCTTTGCGTGGGATGCCTTCTTGCAGTGCAACAAGCTTCTCAACAACATCAGGCTGAAATTACAAAATTTTGAGATTTTTACAAAAATTTGCGTGGGCCGCATATTTGTCGACCAATGGACTGAAAACAGGGTCAGAAAGGAGAACTTTGTCAGTTGGCAACTGCAACAGGCCGTCTTTCTCTCCAGTCAAGAGCTCCCTATAATATATTATCCGATTAACATAAACTTAAATCGACTTTAGGACAAATTGCTCATCACAACTCAAAGGATTTGAATTTGGAACAAACGAAGGAAACGCACAATTCATAAAAACAAAAACTCACTTGAAGATAAGAGGGTTGGTAGTCCATGGTCCCTTAAATCCAGACCTCACCTTGTGGCACCTTCCTTGCATCAAAAGCAAAGAAAATATCATTGTAAGTGGATAGGAAATTTTAACATTTCAAACTTAAAGAAAACAAGACAATTGATATTTTAGAACAGACTAGGGTGTGGCCACCAAAAAGAGCAACAATGTCCTGGTCACTAAGACCCATTTGATGACTAAACACTTACCTCAAGTGATCAACTCCTGCAAAATATTTATCAAAAGATTAAACCAAGATCATCATTGACACTGAGCCGTGTTTTAATTCTCAATAGAACAACAACATTAGAAGACAAATTGTATTGACTAACCCTTAGTAGCATCAGAAAGACGACTCTCAGGTTGTGGGTGCGGCTTGTCCTTTACAGCACCTACTGCTCTGTTTTATGGGGAGACATAATAGGAATGGGTTTTTGATTTGGGGATTTGGGGGGAAAGAAAGGATTTGGAGGGAAAAATATAAAACAAAAATAATTTAATTTTTTTTAGTTTATGTAAGTTTTAAAATTTTAGAATTTTTTTAGTTTATATAAGTTTTAAAATAATTGTTAATATTATTGCTTAATTTTTAGTGGCGTTATGAGAAAGCGTCGCTAATGCTCTGATCTTTAGCGGCGCTTTCTCATAAACGCCGTTAATGTTTTAATCTTTAGCGGCGTTTTTTTCATAAACATCGCTAGTGCTCTGATCTTTCGCAGTACTTTTCCATAAGCGCCGTTAATGCTCTGACTTGAAAAAGCGCCACTAATGCTCTGACCTTTAATGGCGCTTTCTTATAAGCACCGTTAATGCTCTGACCTTTAGCAGCGCTTTCTCATAAGTGTCGCTAATGCTTTGACTTTTTGTGGCGTTCATGGAAAAACGCCGCTATTGCTTTACTTTTTGTGGCATTTATGGAAAAACGCCGCTATTGTTTTATCTTTTGCGGCGTTTTTTATCCAAACACCGCTAAAAATGTCGCTAATAACCAATTTTGCTGTGGTGAGTATAATTGCATCACGTGTGCATTACGTTTTAATAACTTCAAAAATAATATTATTAATAATTTTATTGGATGTAATCAAATCAGAATTGTAAACAGTATATGTACACCCTATTTAATTTAGAAAAGGATGGTAAAAATGGAATTGACAAAACAAGTTGGAGAAAAAGGGGGGCTGATGAGAAAGTTGTGGTTCCAATATTACTGAGTTGGAGGGAAACTAAATAAAGAAAGGAGTATGGTGGTGGGTGGTGGTAGGGAAGGGAGATTCACATGGGAAGCACGATGGTTCCAATGGTGAAAACTAAGAAAGGGGCATGGATATTGTACGGACGGGGCCACCACTCCACCTGACAATGGGGCTTCTCCAAAGGACAATGTGCCGCTGCACCCTCTATCTTTAGGCTCCTTTTTAATAGCGAGGTGCAACCAGGCACCTATTCGCCCCCTCCGCACTCAGTCCCATCATAAATATATGAATATCTAACATAAAACCATTCCATCTATTTGTAATGAACTTTATAATAAAACCTTTGAAAGAGGATTGTGCGTGGATTTTTCTGTCATGAGTATTTGAGGCGTAATCTATTATAATCCATCATCGCCCTTTACAAACCCAAGTACTATTACAGGAAAAAAGTTTCTTGCTATAAATATCACAAACAAATTCGGTTTTCAAATTTTTTATTTTTTCGCTATACAATAAAATCATTTTTGAATCTGATATTTTTCAACATGCCACACTATGAATGCCACAAGTGAATAAATCCTTAAACTAAGCTAAGATTTATTCTACTTAAGTCATGTCCGATGTGATGTTATTCTAGTTAGCAACATCTATGTTTTTATCTTCTGGGAGTTATCCTCTCAGATGCTGAAGACAAAATATGTCTCCTATTGGACTTGATAGACGATATATTAATCTTTCAATTGGCTTGCTAATTTTCGATTAGACTAAGGACATGTTTAGGTTTATCTACTAATACAAGTTATCTTTTTATATTACGATTTGACCACATAATACCGCTTAGCATTAGGTAAACGTTAAATAACCAGTGAGCCAATATTTGATTCCATTTTGCATTGCGTGTAAAAAATATTGAAGAAATATACAAAGAATATCAATGTAAACAATAGATATTTTTTAAAACCAATTTGACCGTAAGTTACAAGTGTACAATGATGAATATAATACATTTATGGCAACAAATCCAACCCTACATCCAATTCATTTCTCATTATCTCGAGCTAAGAGAGGGACTGGTTAGACATATAGAATTAGTATACCCAACATACCAACTTTCAGTTCCTTACTTATTTGAACGTAGGCTTTCTTTTACATCAAAATATCCAAGTTACGTATGTATAGCTCATTATCCAGTCAGAAGTAAGGTATGTCACACTATAAATGCCACAAGTGAATAAATCCATAAACAAATTTAGGATCTATTTTACTTGGGTCATATTCGATGTACTGTCAATGCAGTCAATCACATCTATGTCTTTTTCTTCTGGAAATCTTCCAGTCCGACATCCAAGGCAAGGTATCTCTCTAATTTGACTTGATAGATAACATTTAGCCTTTCAATCGATTTTCTCAATTCTGATTAGATTAAGGACATATGTAGATTATCTACTAATATAAGTTATCTTTTTGTATTACGATATGACCACGTAATATCACTTAATATTAGTTAAGAATTAGATAATCAATGAGCTAATACTTGTTTTCATTTTGATTTGTGTACAAAAACCATTAATGACAATATACGAAATATATTAACGATACTGATGTATATTTTGTTAAATCAATTTATTCGAAAAATTATAAATACATAAATGAAAACACTAGACTAAGTGCAATTAGTTAATAAATTTTAAATTCGTGTATTGATACCACTTCTTAAACTTAAATTTCATTGCAAAATATTTTATTTAATCCAACCTATACTCACCAACTCATACCTCTAATCACAAGGTACAAGGTAATCATTTTCGAAATTTTTACATCAAAAACCTTTTTTTAAGAACAATTTTTCATTTGCGTACAATTAATTTAAAATATGTTAGAGGAAACTATAAAAATAGTCACTTTTGTTTGCCTCAAGTTACATTTTAGTCACTTATATTTGAAATGTTACGTTTTAGTCACTTATGTTAGTATTTTGTTACGAAGTGATCACTGTGCCGTTAAGTTCCGTTATCTCCCAAATGGTAATCTTACGTGGTAGTCCAACTAGATTTTAAGTGCCAACTTGGATTTCCAAATGGAATGAGAATAAATCTTTAATTAAATAAATTTAATTAATTAAAATATTTAAACCTTAAATCTTCACGGAAAAAACCCTAGACCCATTTCCACACACCTCTCATCTTCATCTTTTCCCTTTTGATTCCAATATATTTATTTACAAATAAGTCTCAAAGCTTGAATCTTTAAAACTCATTAACCCAAAGATTCAAAGATTTAATATCTTTGATTCCAATATCTTCTTCCCGTTAAGTTTCTTTGGGTTAATGGGTTTTAAAAATTCAAGTGTTGAGACAGATTTGTAATTAAAGATGTTGGAATCAAAAGGGAAGAAGATGAAGAAGACAGGTGTGTGGAAATGGATTTAAGGTTTTTTCAGCTAAGATTTAGGTTTAAAAATTTTAATTAATTAAATTTATTTAATTAAAAATCTATTCTCATCCCATTTGGAAATCCAAGTTGGCACTTAAAATCTAGTTGGACTGCCACATAGGATTACCGTTAGGGAGATAACGAAACTTAACGGCAAAGTGATCACTTCGTAACAAAATAATAACATAAGTGACTAAAACATAACATTTCAAACATAAGTGACTAAAATGTAACCTGAGACAAACAAAAGTGACTATTTTTACAGTTTACCCAATATGTTAATATTTTTTAATCATTACGAGAGTGAATGAGACAAATGACCCATAATCATTTAAATATAAGATAAATACATTTTAATTTTATACTAATTAAAACTATAATATATATTATTTTGGCCTCAAAATTTCAATTAATTACGCGTTAACCAATTAATTACCCTATCTTAAACGTGTTGAAACATAATATATATTTTCGATTTTTCAATTTTACATCAAATCTAACAGAAGAATCTACAATCGAAAAAATTATTGTTTTGATTTTACTAATGGCCACTTTAATTACTAATAGCACCAAAAAAAAGAAAAATCACCACTTTTGTCGGTAGCTACTCCCATTCATAATATTTTACAAATACATTTTATATTAAATTAAATGACATGTGGTGTAATTTACCTTACTTTAATCTTAGTCACACATCTCAACACTTCCTTGGCGACACTGCATCATCTCTATTCTCGTAACCTCTTTCATCATTGGCGATAGAATTCTTTATGTTCTTGATCTGTCGTAAATTGATATGGTAAATTAGGCTTTCTCGGTATATTTAAGGAGCTTATTCTCAAGCAGAGTAGTGTTTTTTCTTAGTTTTTCGTAATTTTTATATTTTTAAGTTAGTAAGTGTAAATGTCTTGTTTTTACTCATTTTAAGACTCATTTTGGCCAATAGTGTCATTGGTGTAACACCCTATACCTGGCCTGGTTGTCGAGCCCGAATACTAGGATGCCACACCGCTGTCTCACATCATGCTTACCTCATTTTAAATGTTTTATTTTACATGCAAAATTTTCTTTTAAGGGAAAAACCAGAGAAGTGAATGTGAGTTGTGCACCAAGTAGGATCCCAAGAAAAGGAGGTGAGCCAATCCTAGACATGCCCCTTCTCATTACCACACTTCTCACAGTTATTGAAAAATCAATTTAATGCTAAATAATTTTATCTTACATCAATTTATCAACTATCAAATATTTATCATATAAAACAAACCTCAAAATGTCTCAAATATCATATTTTCAAGTCTATAATGGCATGCAAATAGCTGAAGGAACATAATAAAAACCAATATAAATCCACCATATTGCCTAACACATTGCCTTAGGTTCCCAAAACATAAATAACTTATAAACCTACTAATAAAAGTAAAAAGTCGACTTGGCTTGGATCACCCTAGAGACCAAACCGCTCACACCGGCACTAAGTATCTACAATGGTTAAAAGGGAGTGGGTTAGATTAACAAGCTCAGTGAGTGCTTAGAATAACCACTGCGTAAACAACCACCATGCATCAACTTAACAATCATAAATCACATTCATATCATCTTACTTGAATTTATTTGCACATTCTTTATATAGTTTTCAGCATACTTTATTCACATACAAGCATATTCAGTCATATATACATATAATCACAATCAAACACAATTTATGATAATTTGGTTGTTGAGAAAATGAAACATATAGAAAGCTCTGTCATCACATTGGATACGCGGATCTCCAACACACCAACACGATACTCATAGAGTCGAAACATATCCCATAAGTGAAGCATATAGCTAACACTCTCGAACACACCAAACATATCCCATTGAATGGAGCATAGCTCAGATTCCCTTATCTCTCCAACATGTCCTAGGCCTTAAGGCCTTGCATATAACTCAAACGTGAGTACTCACAATCCTATGGCATGCCAACTATATCCAAATGTCTCATAAGATCACAAAGCCAAAATATCCACATTATTATTATTGCGTATTCTTATCATATATTCACTGCATATTTACTTTATCATCTGATCTGCCGGTTTCATACCTAGTAGATTGAACTATTTGTCACACTTGAAGAGCCTGAAATAAAGTATTTTCGTAATATTTTCATAATATTTAGCTAGATTTCTTATTCCAATAAGTTGTGAAACCTAAGGCTCCATTTGTTTTCCAATAATTGATTTTTCGGAATATTTTTCTTCTTTTACCATGTTTGTTTGCTAGAAAACTAGTACCCCACGTAAATCATTCTCCAAAACACGGGAAAATGAGGGTTTTTTTTATGAAAATGTCTTACCGATTTTTTCGATAAGACATTTTACACTATTCCTCCTTCGCACATCCCAGTAAGAAAAACCCTCTTCCCCTTTCCCCTTCCCCCTTTGTTGCAACCCTGTCCTAAAATAGGTTTTTTTTTCATCTGTTCTATGCTTTCTTACATCTGTTTCGAAAATGGGTTTTTTAGTTCTTAGAGTGAACTTGAGATTTCTTTATTTTTATTAGTTTTCTATGCTTTTTTTACATCTATTTTTGGTGGGTTTTCAAGGAGCCGGGATTTGGTTGATTTGCTTGACTAGCAAGGGTATTATGTTGAAGTTTCTAAGATTATCCCTGTGAGTATTTCATTTTTATTAGATCAAGTTTTCTTTTCTTTTTTTTCCATCAAAATATTTACTAAAAACTATTCTTTTCATTTGCTTTTATTGTTTTCGTGCTTCTCTAAAATCTCTTACTTTTAAGTCTTCTTAACTGTCGTTAAGTTTATTCTGGATTTTGTTTTTTATTTAGCTAAATAATGGTGTTTTGTGAGTTTTTACGAATATGTGACATGAAATATTCAGAGTTGATACCCTGCTTGGATAGGAACCTTATATACTAGTTGAAATTAAAGCCTAATTTGACAGTATTTGAGCACTATGAGCATCATTGTCCACCACTAGAGTGACGTTACAATTGCTTAATTCCATTGTCAAAAGGTTACAAGGCATGAGATTTTTTTTTTGCTTAAGCTAACAATTAAGATCTTTATAGTTTCATTTAGTTTTGATACCAACGAAATTGCTATTAGAACTTCAGATTCCTATAAGATGGCCTGTAAGTAGAGATGGAGTCTAGAAAGCCAATATACCTCATACACATCTTACAAAAGAGAAATCAAATCAGCATTGGATGGTTGTTGATGGGGAAAAGATAAGGCTCCTTGGTGGTGGAACCCATTTTCATTATGGTGCTGATAAGTATATTGTTTATTGTGTTAATGATCCTTTTGTTATTTGCAAGAGCCAATTAATTGCAAGTTTTTTTCTTTTGTTTTTCTTAGATGTTTGTGTTTGTTGAGCTTGATGTTGAGTCATTATATTTATATAGATGCTAAAATTTCCTAATGTAAACAGAAAAAGCAAGTCTTCTATTGAATAAAATTTAGATAATTGTTTAATTGTTTCTTTTAAGTTTCAGTATTTCTAACGCATTCGATAAAATTTCCAAGATATTCTTTTCCAAATTTTAGCACGTGTTTGCATTTATTAATGGTCTTTCATTGTCAAGTCTAGTGGATTTTCTATTTTCTGTCATGCAATATATGTTCTCTCTCTATACTCGCCTAAGGGCATGAAAATGCAACTGCTGAGAATGGATCATGGATGATTACATTGGAATCATCAAGTGATGATTACATTGGATGCTCCAAGTTTTATTTTTGTTGTCAGCATGTTGTGTTACTAGGAATATGTTACTTTATTGGTAATTAATAATTTACTAGGATAGGATGTTTAAAAGAATGGTCTAAAAGTAGAGATGTTTTGATTTGTAGAGTTTAGTTATTGCAAATGTTACAAATATGATGTTGTGATTCCAAGATTTTGAGTATTGTTGTTTGAAAAATGAAAATTATCTATTTCTTTTGAAAAGCTTCAATAATATCTGAATTTTTTTTTTGCAGTTCACTCTGTTAATTTAATATTGGACATATTTTAAGATTTTGATTCTATTGAGTAATCTAGCTTAATAATTGAGTACTATGAAACTTATGAGAAGCATTACTGGTTTCAAGATTGGTCAACTTCCTATTAGATATTTGGGTGTGCCCTTTGTATCTAGGAAACTGACTTTTTCAAACTATAGAGCTTTGATTTATAAGATATTGGTTAAGGTCACTGGCTGGTCTGCTAGGCATCTAAGATATATTGGAAGGCTTCAACTTATAAAGTTGTTATATTCAGTATGTAGTCTTATTGGTGCAGGCAGATTCTTCTTTCAAAAGCTATCCTTAGAAATTTTCTCAAATTTGTGCTTAGTTCTTTTGGAAAGGTCAAAATAGTGTTGCACATGGTGCTAGGGTAAGCTGGTATCTAATATGTTCTCCCAAATCAGAAGGTGTGCTGGGGAATGTTCTCTTTGGATTAAGAAGGATGTTATGAAGGGAAGAAGCTTTTTGAGATGTTGCTTCTAACTCTACAAGTAGCAGGAATTGGAGAGGAATGCTTAAGTTGAAGGACTTAGCTGTCGGTAATGTACGAAGAATTTTGGCTATAAGATAGCTTATTAAATACTGTGGGAGGATACTAAAGGGAAGGAAAGTGTGCTAGCATAGATTGTTGTGGCTTCCTTTGCATGTTTCTAGGCATTCTATTGCTGGTTGTATGCTAATTCTGAATAGGTTGCCTACTAAGGATTGATTTTGGACTTACTGCTTGCTTTGTTATAGGGTTGCTGAAATTAGAAATCATATAGGTTTTTAATATGTTTTTTCAAAGGTCTCGGAAATGGTATTGCAACAAAGGTATAGAAGCTTGGGTGTTGGCTTGGGTTGCCTCTAAATTCAAAGGCAAGTTCCTTATGTCGTGCTTAAATTGGCATGGAGTACATATATTCATTCTATATGGGGTGAGAGGCAAGCTTCATTCAGCTGAAGGTACAATCTTGATGAAGATTAAGCAAATTGTACAAACAAGGTTGATGGGTAAGCAATTCAACAGAATAATTGAGTACTATTATACATTTAATTTGATGTATTTATTTATAAATAAATCATTGCAATATATGTAAAAATAATGTAAAATATAAATTTAATAAATAAAAAACAAGCTCAATTAAACAATGAAAAAATAATAAATTCTCAAATGTATGTTTGTTTAATTTAAAATAGATTTTATAAAATATTTTTAGGAAATCTGCCAAACAATAGAAAATATTTTACACAGATTCATCCAAACACCAAAAAATATTAACTTTTCTAGAAAAGTAAGTCATTTTCCAGAAATCATTTTTCGAAAACCATTTTCAGTCAAACAAACGGACCCTAAGTGTTAAAATGGATTTATTTGTCTTTAAGGTCAAATGAGGCCTAAAAGGGTAGCTAACATACTTAATGAGTGTGCAAGACACCACAAAAAAGTGCACTAAAAGGAAACTGATCACTTCATCATGATATAGGTTGAGCTACGGCGCAACCAAGGGACTAGACGTAAGGAATTTGACATCTGACTCCTTTGTCGTGATAACACATGAGCTATGTCACTACAACACTTGTAGGATGACGCTTCACAAGGAGACTGATGCCTATATCGTGACACAGGACTTGGTGTGTCACGACATCGACCCTTGGACACAGATCTCATATTAAACGAAGGGCGTTTTGGTCTTTTCAATGCCACTTAAACACGAGAAACGAAAGCTAACCTAAGGGTTTAGGAAAAACAACCATGTAAAGCTATAAATAGGACCTTTAGCACAAGGGTTTACACATAATTACTTAGCCTTTAATTTTCAGCTTTTAGTTTATTTGTTTTTAGATTTTAAAACGAGATTGTAGAAACTCGTGTAAATGATTGACGAATTTTTCCCGAAAGATCACTTAATACAATTTAGTTTCTTTTTCATTCAATTCTTGATTTACATGTTTCCATATATTATGTTATTAATGAATAAAGAAACTATGAGGAACTAATTCCATTTTGGGGAATAAGGGAGTGGATGTATGAATAATTTATTGTTTTTTTATAGGGGTTTTACCTTTCCGATCAGCTATCTGGGAAAAGAAAAGCATCAAATAAACACTAGGCTTGACAACCCTAGAAAGTCATCTAGGTGGGAATGAACCCAAAATTGGTATTGCCCATCCGTGAACACCTTTTCCCCAACCCTGTTTAGATTGTGACATCTAGCGATAAGTAATCTCTATCGACTCATTATATCGACGGAAGATCAAGAGATCCAACTGGGGTAGTGACTAGTTAATTAGAGGAAAATCCCCAAAACCTAACAATTGAGGAAATCATACGGAAATGACCTAATCTCCCCAAAAATGTTTATAATAATTTTTACAACTCATCTTTACTTTATTTTATTGTAATCTTTTTATTTTCATGCTTTCAACAAACCCTATTATTTTCTCTCGTACTATAAACTCTAAAACTAGTACTAATTAATTTCATTCCTTGCAAGGATTCTATTTGCTATTGCCTTAAGCCTCCTTTGGGTACGATCCTCGGAATACTTCCAAGAGTTCCATTGTAAACACACTATTTTTACAACTTGACCCATATACTTGCGGAAGTCGAAATCTACACTAAACAGGAGTACGTTCGGGAGTGATCAAGTTGTTGGCGCTGTCGTCGGGGAGGCAACGCTTTAGTAAATTTTATTCTTTCATTGTTCATTAAATAATTAGGAAAATTTTGAGATATAGATACGATTTTATTTTATTTCATTTTCTTTGCTTTTAGTTTATTTCTTTTAATCTATTAAAAATGATGAAAATTACATTGGGGATTTTTTTGATTTGGAATGGTTACAGTGTAGTATTGCTAGACCATCAATTTATCAAAACCATTTTGAATTAAATCCATCTTTTATATCTTGGATTACTAACAATGTTACATTTTTTGATCCTTCAACAGAGGATCCTATTGTATTTTTATGGAAATTCAAGGCCATTTGTAGCACAGTTTCTTATTCTGGAGTTGCGTCAAGTGTGATTAGATTGTTGTTGATCCCGTTCGCTTTAAACGGAAAGACTAAGTTATGGTTGGATTCTTTACCTCCAAATACTATTACTACTTGGGAAAAATTTGTACATATATATTTTCAACAAATGATTTCTATACCCAAGATTATGTAGGGATATATACAGATGTTTCATTTTAGGCAAACGATGACAGAGACATTGGGACAAACTTGGGCTAATTCAAAACTATACTTTGATCCATATTAGGAGGAGGAATTCATATTGCTATCCAACTCCAACACTTCTATGACCGGTTGAGTACGTAAAATAGATGTAAAGTAGATAAAATGACTGGAGGAAGCATTTGTACTAGGACATGGCAAGATGTTACAAATATATTAGAGGTTGCAAGCACAAATGAGATATTCTGGGAGGAACAAGTGGAACCTTCAGGAGAGATTAGCAACCTTGTCTGCAACCAGCTTGTTACCAATCAATCCAAAGAAGAAGATTTTGAAGATGTGGAAATTGTGGAAGAAGACACAACTGAAGAATCTTTAAATGCTCAATTAGAGTGGTGGCAGCAAAGCAAAGGAATGGTGGATCAATCGATGCCAATGAGTACTAAGATGATACAATTAATTATACGAAAACCTGAAGTGGAGCTGAAACTATTACCAGAACATTTAAATATGGATATTTGGGTGAGAAAAATACTTTATCTATTATCTTTGCATCAGGATTAAGTAACTCACAAGAAGCAGCTTTTTTAGAAATACTCAAGCACTATAAAAGGGATAAACCTAGCATTCTGTCAACACAAAATTCAATTGGAAGAAGGCAAGAAACCTGATGTTATAGAAAATTAAATGATGCAACAAAAAAGATCACTTTCCACTACCTTTCATTGATCAAATGTTGGATCGGTTGGCAGGTAAGGAGTACTACTATTTTCTATATGGGTATTCAAGGTATCATCAAATCCCAATACATCCGATGACCAAGAGAAAATAACTTTTACATGCCATTTTGGACCTTATGCTTTTAGACGTATGGCTTTTGGACTTTGTAACGCACCAGCTACTTTTATGAGATGTATGACAACTATTTTTACACATATGCTAGAAGAAGGGCTAGACGTCTTCATGGGTGATTTCTTAGTATATGGAGATTCTTTTGAGGAGTGCCTGTGAAATCTAGAAAAAGTCTTGCAGAGATGTGAGGAGACTAATCTAGTGCTCAATTGGGAAAAATGTCATTTCATGGTAAGAGAAGGATTAGTTTTGGGCATCAAATATCACAAAGAGGGTTAGAAGTAGATAAAGTGAAAATTGAGGTAATTAAAAACCTTTCATATCCCACAAATGTCAAAGCTATTCAAAATTTTTTGGGCTATGCAGGGTTTTATAGAAGGTTCATAAAAGATTTTGCTCATATTTCTAAACCCTTAAATCTATTATTGCAGAAAGATGTTTCATTTGTTTTTTATAATAGTTGCATTGAAGCTTTTACAAAGATAAACGAGAAACTGATAATTGCCCTTATTATTGTCACACCAAATTGGAATTAACCTTTTATCATTACGTGTAATGCTAGTGATTATGCTATATGTGGTGTTTTAGGGCAGTAGAAAAACAATATGTTTGGAGCGATTCATTATGCCAATAGGACTCTTACCCCCGCTCAATGCAATTATACTACTATTGAGAAAGAAATGTTAGCTGTAGTTTTTACTTGTGATAAATTTTGCCCATATTTAATGGCTAATTGTGTGTACATTTATACATATCATTCAGCTTTGAAATACATAATGAAAAAAAAAAGAAACCAAAGCACGATTGATGAGATGGGTATTACTATTGTAGAAATTTGATTTATGGATCATGGACAATAAAGGGACATAGAATCAAGTAGCAGATCATTTATCACGCTTGGAAAATTTTACTATTCCTGTACCTTTGGAAGAAATAAGGAAAACTTTTGCGGATGAGCAACTATTTAGATTAGAAACTCAATTTCCAGATGCAAGAATAGCATGGTATGCCGATTACGTGAATTATTTGGCAAAAGGGGTATTCCCAGCAAAAGCCTCCTGGCAATAGAAAAAACGGATCATGCATGAAGCAAAAAAATACATTTGAGAGGATCCTTATGTATTTCGACAATTTGTAGATTAGTTAGTACGAAGATGCGAAGCTGAGGAAGAAAACAATGATATCCTTAGAGGATGTCACGATTCTCCTTGTAGAGGCCATTTCGGTAGAAAAGTATGGCTCAAAAAATTTTACAACCCGAATTCTGTTGGCCTACTATGAATCGTGATGCTCATACGTTCGTGCAAAACTATGATCTGTGCCAGAGAATTGGGAATATATCAAGAAGGGATGAAATGCCATAGATAGGAGTTATCGAGGTAGAAATTTTTGATGTATGGGGAATTGATTTCATGGGCCCTTTTCGTAGTTTATTTAGGAATCAATACATCTAATTGGCTGTAAATTATGTTTCTAAGTGGGTCTAAGGAGTGGCATTACCTACTAATGATACCAATCAGTGGTAAAGTTCTTAAGAAAAAACATTTTTTCAAGATTTGGAACCCCTAGAGCATTAATCAATGATGAAGGATCACATTTTTGCAGTAAACAATTTGAAGTCTCTAGTAAAGAAATTAAATAGATTTTAGAGAAAAATTTGAATCCTAATCGCAAAGATTGGGCGGAAAAATTAGATAACACTTTATGGGCCTACTGAACAACATATAAAACACCTCTTGGTATGTCTCTGTATAAACTCATGTATGGAAAAAATTGTCACTTGCCTATTGAATTAGAAAGAAAAACATATTAGGCCATTAAGGAATTGAATTTAGATCCTGAATTAGCAAAGAAAGAGAGATTGTTTCAATTACAAGAATTAGAGGAATTCCAATTGATGGACTATGAGAACACAAAACTTTATAAAGAAAGAAGTAGGTTGCACCATGATGGCAAGATTCGGAAACGAAACTTCGAGCCGGGATAGAAGGTACTTTTGTTTAATTCCAGACTTAAACTATTTCCTGGGAAACTTAAATCACGATGGACAGAGCCATATATCATTAATCAAGTGAAACCATATGGGGCAATTGAGTTAATAAGAAAGAGTGATGAAACTTTCCTAGTTAATGGGCAAAGGATAAAACCACATTATGGGGGACCTACAGACATACTTGTATAGGAACAACCTTTACATTGCAAAATGATATGGGACAAAAAGCAAGAACTAGACTCGAACATCCGGAATACCCAAGAAAATAGCTTCGATTTAGAATCAGAGAGAAGCTGGTTTCGATGTCGCAACAAACATAGCCAATGTCACGACAACCACACATCCGAGCAACATAATTACTGGCCTTGATGTCGTGACATGTGACCACTATGTCATGACGAACACTGCTTCGTAGAACAACAATCTTGGGATCGATGTCGCGACATACTTAGTGTATGTCATGACACACCGACGTAACAACAGTAGTATCGGTAAGACTTTAACTCTTAACGATTTTAATTAGAATTAGATACTGTAAGTTTTGAATAACACTTAACACCTAATTCATTAAAATTCCTACTACGCAGTCCCTATAAATAAACGTTCCTCACATAATTACTTTCATTCCATAATCAAACGATTCCATTATTAAAACTAAATGGCTGATTCAAGTGGAAGTGCTACTAACCCTATTTTTGAATTCCCAGAAGACGATCTAGACAGGTATCTTCAACAACTGCAGTCGCATACTTTTGTTCAAGAACAAGGGTTTGATCCTTTAATGCGAATTTGTTGAAATATTTGGGAAACAGTAGTAGATCACGAATGGGCTCAATTTTGTCTACACTGAAAAGAACCAATAAATATTTCAATAGTTCAAGAATTTGTTTAGCCCTGAAAAAACGTGAAGTTGGGAGAGCTTGTGGGCAGATTCAAGGTCTAATGAAAATTCGAGGAGTTGAAATATACCTGAATGAGGTCCAAATTTGTAAATTCTACAACATCCCGTACTATTACCAAGATTATCTTCATATAGTAGACTTGAAGGAATTTAAGAACATCGACACTGAGGAGATCTTAATGTTCTTAATAGCAGGAAAAGAGGTATGGACTTATCGCGAGGGTACGACAATCCCGAAAGCTTTCAATCAAGAACTTATGACGCCAAAAGCTAAGATGTGGATGAAATTCGTTTGTTCAAGAATACTTCCCACTTCCGATATGATTGAGATGCATCCAATCCATGCCATAATAACACATGGAATTCTCTTGAAGAAATGGATTTGTGTAGGGAAATGGATTCACCAAAGTATGGTGGAATGTGTGAAGAATTTAAGGAAAGGTATATTTTTCCCTCATCTAATTTCTGCTATGTGCAAAAAAGCAGGAGTTCCAATTGGAAGATTTGTTTGTATCATGAATCCACCGAGCAAACTCTTAGGCGATGACTTGTTCTTACAATTCACATTACTACAGAAAAGTAAAAGTAAAGAATAGAGGAAAAGAGGATTGAATTACAAAGAAGAATAGAGACCTATAATATGATTTATGTTTAAGATTAGGTTTTCTTTGTTATTTTATTTTATTTATTTATTTATTTTATTCACTGTTTAAGACAATTTTTATTTTGAATAATTTTTAGTTTTATTCTTAGACTTATATAATTTGTAGGAGTAGGACAAGAATTTATTTTGGTATATATGTTTGAATTCTTTTTGAAGGAACCCCACATTATGGAAAACACAACAATTTCGAACATTAATGCTAAAAGGAGAAGGACAACCACCATAAGAAGAAGTGAACCTTCACGATAAATCAGGAACTTCTTTCCTTTATTATTTGAGGGGACTGCACATTAGAGACAATGTATTTTCTAAAGCATGGGGGTAACCTAGGAATTTTTGGCATATAATATTTTATTTTTAAATTTTTACTATTGCTTGAGCTGGTAGAGATACAAGTGATTGGTTAGGAGCATGTATAATAGGTTGATTGTATTAATTGTAAAATTGGCATGATGATAAGGAATTTTTAGTTTTTGAGCATGAAACTTTTTAGTTCTATAGGATATATTAAAATATAGATAGAAAGGTATTATTAATACCAAGTGATGTGCAATATATGAGGAAACAAGAATGCTAGCATATATGATAGATGATAATTTCAAAATTATGTGATGAATTTTATATTTGTGCATATTAAGGTGTTTAGGGATGACCTAAGGCATTAATTGGACTTGTCAAGATCTAAAAAGCCAAACCCTAATACTGAATTTTCAATTAGTACCTATCTTTGAGTCTTATGACTCTTTTTGATAAACCACACTATAAGCCTCATTAGCCTTAAAACGAAAATTTTGTGTATACTCTTTTCTTTGGTCCTATTTTGCATGGAAATAGATGTATGACCATTGGCATTGAGGGTAAGTAGACACATTGAAGTGGAGGTTACAAAATAAAATTAGGAAACTCAATATAATGTATGACCTTTAGTTTAGTCAGAATAAGAAAATTGAATAAAATCAAAAGGAAAAAAAGAGAGGAAAATGAGTAGAAACCTTAATATGTGACTTAAACAACTTTATGCATGAATAAAGAGAGAAATGCATGATTAAAATACTTATATGTGGCATTGATGGATATATATTGATAAAACCTTAATATGTGTATTTTCTATAAACTACTGAACTTAAATAGTTTCTAATTAAAAATTATAAAGTTGCTTAATTATCATGTCAAAGTTACTAAGAAATATATAATGCATAGACTACATGTTATGAGCTACTCTTTGTATAACTATAAACGCAAGCTCTTCATTTTCATCATTTTTTTTGCTTGAGGACAAGCAAACACTTAAGTGTGCGGGAGTTTGATCTATCGGTTTCATACCTAGCAGATTTAACTATTTGTCACACTTGAAGAGCTTGAAATCAAGTATTTTCGTAATATTTTCATAATAGTTAGTTAGATTTCTTATTCTAATAAGTTGTGTAACCTAAGTGTTAAAATGATGATTTATTTTTCTGGCGATATTGCATCATCTCTATTCTCGTAATTTGATATGATAAATTGAGCTTTTTCAAAGCAGAGTAGCGTTTTTACGTATCTTTTTTGTAATTTTTATATTTTTAAGTTAATAAGTGTAAATGTCTCTTTTTTACTCATTTTGAGACCCATTTTGGCCAATAGTGAGCTCTATCATCACACATTGGATATGTGGATCTCCAACACACCAACACTGGACTCATAGAGTCGAAACATATCTCATAAGTGAAGCATATAATTAACACTCTCCAACACACCAAACATATCCCGTTGAATGGAGCATAGCTCACATTCCCTTATCTCTCCAACATGTCCCTAGGCCTCAGCGCCCCACATATAACACAAACGTGAGTACTCACAATCCTATGGCTTGTCAACTATATCTAAAGGTCTCATAAGATCACAAAGCCAAAATATTCACATTATTATTACGTATTCTTATCATATATTCACTGCATATTTACTTTATCATCAAAATATAATCAGTTACATGGCATGAAGATCATACACACATATTCACTTTCTCAACAATTGCTATAAGCTTATAGCATATGTCACAATATCACATCTTAATTCTTTAAGCACAAATCACATTAATATTTAAGCACAAATCGCATTAATATTTAAGCATAAATCACATTAATATTTGAGCACAAATCAAGTTAATATTTAAGCACAAATCACATTAACATTTAAGCACAAATCACATTATTATTTCAGCACAAATCACATTAATATTTAAACATAAATCACATTAATATTTGAGCACAAATCAAATTAATATTTAAGCACAAATCACATTAATATTTCAGCACAAATCATATTAATATTTAAGCACAAATCACATTAATATTTGAGCACAAATCGTATTAATTTTTAAGCAAAAATCACATTAATATTTGAGCACAAATCATATTAATATTTAAGTACAAATCACATTAATATTTGAGCACAAATCATATTAATATTTAAGCATAAATCACATTAATACTTAAGCGCAAATCACATTAATATTTAATCATAAATCATATAAATATTTAAGCACGGATATAAGAACACTTATATTCAAAATTTAGAGTAGGGGTTTAGGTTATCTCTAAATTCTTAAATACACAATGAATCGTCTACGAGTAGCGATTCCAAAACACTCACCAAATATACGTTTTCTTTAAAAACTCGAAAGCTTAGACAAGCTTTCCTTTGCTTTTATCTTTACTTATTGAAGGTCCTATTGATTCCAACGCTTCAACCACACATATCACACACACAAGCAAAAATCAATCATCCACACATCTCACACAGTCATAAACAATAGTCTAAGCTATGTTCTCTTAAACTGAAACCTTGAACCTAGTAAACCTTAAACCTAGTAAACTTTAAATTCTAATATCTCGGTCTACACTTAATCTTTTCACATGAAATGAATTCCGTTCATCTATATATTTACTCACGACTGATTCCTAACCTTTAAACCACACAAAACTACATGTTTTAAAATACTAAATATTTTCGATATAAAATGGCTATAATGACGAAAATTTATTAAAACTCGATAAATACTTAATGAAACTTCAAAGTAACTTTAGAAACCTTCTAATCATGTTAAAACAAGTTGACACTTCAAAACCAAGTTTTAATCCACAATCTCAAAATCCACCATTAATGACCCAATTTTTGGCTTTTATTTAAAACATGTGTTTTAACAGCTAAAAATTTAGTTTAAGAGACTAGATATCATTTAAAACTAATAGAAAGATGGTTGGTTACCTTTTATGCAAGAAAAACAAGTTTTGACACAAATCTAGAAAAACCCATGTTTGGGGAAAATGATGAAGAGGATGAAGGTGTTTGAAGGTTTTTGGGTGTTTCTCTTGGTTTTTATAGGCATCTGAGGTTCAAGGGTTATTAGAAATTAAAAAGAAATTAGAAATAGAAGTATAAATCAATTGGGAGAGATGGAAGAGCGAGAGATGACAAACACAAATACTTGGGGTTTTTAACGTGAAAAATATAAGTGAAAAAGTGGTTTTTGGGTTGACTTTTAATGTTTGATCAAATTGCTTCATAAAAACTCTCAATTTTGACTTTTTTTACAAATCAGACATATTTCCAAAATTAAAGTTATTTAAAACTCATTTTTAGAAATTTATTTAATATCCTAATAGTCATTGTCGAAAACATTACCCATTACCAACCTTACAAAATTTCGAACACATATAGGCTAAAATTCCTAAAATACCCTCAAAACTTTTAGGCTCAATTTTTGGGTTTAACAATTAGGGTCCCTAACGTGTGGATGAGTGATGTAGGGACGTGTTGGAGGTGAAAAACGAGCGAAAAGGGCACCAAAAGAGAGGGTATCATGATATCCAAACCTTGGAATTGCAATACCTCCAACAGACATGAAGATTGCAGACCACTCTTCAATGGTATTATGATTCCACTTTGGGTATCACGATATCCACCTGGTAAATACCAAAAGCAACATGTTTTAGCCTCATTCTTAATGTGTTTTGGATGATTATTCGATGTAAAATGGTACATTTTATGCTTCTAATCCATTAAATTCATGTTTCTGTACTTAGGAGAGCATTTGGGAGTGAAAAGAGCAAAAAACGAGTGAAAATAAAAAAATGGATTAGATTTTAAAAGCCACACAAGCTGGACCCTGCCACACGGGCATGTGCCAGACCATGTGAAAATCATGAACTGCATCCAAAACACGCGAAAAAGCGTAATTTTTAGGTTTTTCGGGCATTCTAAGACCTATATATACCAAATACGATTAGGGGAGAGTAAGCTGTCATAGAATAGTCAAGAAAACAACTTGGAAAATACCATAGAAGTAGTCTCTGAAATAGATTTCTATCAAGATTGAAGATCTCATTTTGATTTCTTTGAAGTTTATTATGAGTTTCTTTGTTTATTGTGGATTTACTGTCTTTTGAATGTTTTTATTTGCAATTATGAACTAACTTTCTAAATACCTAGAGGAGATGAACCCTATGATGAATTATGTCATTTAATTTCTGTTTTACATAATAAATACTTAGATCTTGTTCTCAATTATATGTACTTAATTCTTGATTTAGTATTTTCGGGATATTAATACATGTTTGATGTGCTTAAATCAAAGACGGAATAGATCCTGTTTAAGAGTAGATATGGCATAATTGAGTAGAGTTGCATGCAATCCAATAAATAGGACGACATAAATCTACCGGATTAGAGTAAAATCTAATAGGGGATCAATAGATTGAGTTAATGTGACAAGAAGGGTTTTAATTAGAAAGAAATTTCAATTAATCAACGTAGAGTCAATTGCTTTTATGCTTGAATTGAGGTATTAGCATAATTTAGGGATTTCTATGGATTAAGATACTAAGTGAATATATTGTTTGATTCAGACTGATAATGACAGATGAAAGCTAGGTGGATTCTTTCTTGGGTATTGCTTCGCTTCTTGGTTGTTAATTGTTTGTTTTTCCTAATTTGTTCTTGGTCGTGTTTTTTAGTTTATTAATTTAGTTAATTTTAGTTTTAATCAATCATTCCAATTTATCGGTTAAGATATCCACTTTGGGTGTCATGATATCCACCCTCCAAGAAGACCCCCAAGTTTGAAACTGATCGAGGTATCGGGATATCCTCATCTTGGGTATCAGATATCAATTGAGGAGGACAAAATTGGACAAAAATTGTAGTCTTTGTCCACTTGACGCACAAATCACACAAGGCCCCGTGTATAGGAAGTTTTGGCAACAAAAATTCATTACTCATCAACCTAAAACAACCAATTTTGGCTGAGGAGAAAGAGACACACAAGTTATCTTAGTTTCTCTATGTTTTCTCTTAGTTTTTTTGCAATGTTTTCTAGGGTTTATAATTTCTCTTATCCTTTCCTAGTTTTAAATTATATTTTACTACACTTTCTTCTTGTTATTAGTGTTCTTATAGTTAGTTAAGTAAGTTATCAATGTAGCCTATGTTTATTTACCTTTTTAGTACTCCTAATTTTAACCCCCATTTCAAAACAGACCTTGTTTAAAAATTGAAAGTCTTTTGAACATTATTTTCAAAAATTGATTTAATTTTCTAAAAGTCATAGTAAAAAATATTAACGGTTTACCATGCCATGAAATTTTGAGCACATATGAGTTAAAATTACTATTTTACCCTTGAAACTTTTAGGCCCAATTTTGGGGTGTGATAGCATGCTTAGCTAATGTACATACTTATAGAGCATATCATTTCACATTATTATACTTATCGAAACTTACTTAACATTCTTCCTACACTTAACCATGTTTGTATACTAAAACTTATATTTTTTTGGGCCTATATAACACCCATGGACCCAATTTTTATGTCCCTTGATCGGTTACTGTAACAATCCCATTTTTAAGTGGTGTCAAAAACAGTGGTTTTGGGACCACAAACTTGATGAGTAAATTCATATAATGAGTATTTAAATTATGTGATTCAATAATAATTTTATAAGGAATTTTGAATTGGTGAATTTTAATTATTGAATTAAATAGTATTATAAGTGGTTTAGTTCAAAAATCAAGTGGTTTTAGAAAATGAGGTATCGGGACCTTGTTTCTGAAATTTAGGATCGTAAATATTTTTATTAAATATTTACAGAGTCTTATTATATGTGAATTGAAGTTTGGTTGGGTAAATGAATTATTTTTAATTAAGGAAAAAGGAGTAAATTATAAAAAATGTAAAAGTTAATTGCTATTGATTAAAAATAGTAAAGGGGTCAAAGTGATAATTAAACCATGGTCAAAAAGTCCAAGCGGTGGAGGATATGATTACCTTCCGCTAACTTTTGGGATATTTATTCATTTTGTCCTAATTAGTTTAAGGTTAAATTGATAAAGTTTGTTTAGTTGGAATTTAATATAATTCAAGCACCTATTTTTTAAGTGGACCATCCTTAAATGGCCTGGTAATAGAAATAATGTGGATATCTTTAGACATTGGTAAATTGCAATTAAATCCAAGTTTAATGAGGATTTACTAATCAGTCTATATTTCTGTATGATCAGGAATGGTGGTTTCGAGGCGATAATTTCGATGTGATAGACCGTAAATATTAATTATTTAATATTTATGAATTCATTAGTATCGTATTGAATTTTTGTTATGAAATTTTATTGTTTAGATAGTTAATTAAGTAAAAAGGATTAAATTGAGAAAGGTGCAAAAGTTGAATTCTATTAATTAACAGTATTAGATACTAATTAAAAGGTAAGTTAAAGTCCTTAAGGGGTAATTAGACCATTCTTATTATGAGTGGACGATCTTAACCATTTTTGGTTGGAAATTTATGAGAATTTTAAAAGGGTAATTTTGTAATTTTATTAGAAACTTAAATTTAATTAAAAAACAAAGGGTTGAAAACCCATTTTTCTTTTTTTTCTTCTTCTTCAAGTCGAAACACCATGGAAGGGAGAAGGTTTATTCGGCTAAGCTAGGGTTTATTGTTTTGGAAGGTAAATCTTTCCAGTTTTTAGTAATTTTTATGTTTTTGAGTTCGTATTAGCTTAATCTAGCTAACCCGAGAACTAATTTTTGAATCTGTCAAATGTTATAAAACTTGACATTGATGAAATACTGGTTTCTTGGAAGTTTATGGAAGTTTATTAAGATTGATTGTTGGATTTGATTATCCTGTAAAGTAGTTTTTGATTATTTAATGATTAAATGACTAAAATGTTAAAGTGATAAATGTGCAAGGACTTAAGGTGAAATAATTACAAATTTGGGTTGTAGAAAAGCACTTAAGCATTCGTCTAAGCTAAAAATTGAAATAAAATGGGTGATTTGCATTTTAAGGCTTAAGGACTAAATTGAATAAAATTGAAATATTAGTGGCAATTTTTTTAAAATATCAAAAAAGGACTCAATTGCATAAAATAAGTTTATTTTACTATTGGAATTTGATAATTGAATGAAGTTATTGTTTTAGATCAAGAACGGGTTGAAAATCGAGACAAAGAGAAAATTATGGAATAATCCCTATACTGTATATTGCTGCAATTTAATCAGGTAAGTTCGTACAATAAAGTATATGATTTAGTTTTAGTTTGTGAATTATTGAATAATTGAGAATGTTGTATGTAAATTTGTTTGCATAGTAATTGTTAAATTGTGGAATTGATTCAAATTGAAATGAAATTGTATTAAAGGGTATGATTGAAAGTGAGGAAATGATATAGTTGAATTGATGTGATTACAAAATGCTTAAATGACTATATGTTGTGTTATTTATTAATCATGTTACGAATGAATTAATTCGATTGATATATGACAATTAGTAAATTGAACTAAATTGCATTATTAGTTAATTCAATATTATGTCTAATAAATAAGAACTATATAGAAATGTGCTTGAAATGGTATATTGTGAAGAAAATTAACTGAAATTGACATGGTATATGACCCATATGAACCTCGTGAATAATTGGGACACGAACGACATGTCATTAGGAGCTATACTATTTTGGAAGCTAGTCTTGGATGTCTTACTGATAGATAGTCCCTATACTTGAGCCATTACTTCAAATTAGTCCTATAAGTTCGTTCTGGCATTTCTATATTTTAATAGTTATTTTTATATACATTCTTTTTTGTTATAGCAAATTAAAGTATGCTAACAATTTGAGAACTCTGAAAAATGAATGGAATGACAAATTGTCAGGTTTTGAGCCGGTAATCTGAACCGATGCGATCGCTGAGATCTTGCATATGTTACGGATTCTTGACAGATTGTGTGAGCAACATCGTGAGTCGGTGAATTCTGAATGGATATTGTATTCTGATGATACGAACCTCTACGATGGCTGAGATCTTGCATATGTTACGGATTTTTGATAGCTTTTGTGAGCAGCATCGTGAGCGGATGATATAAGCTGTAGCGATGGTTGGGACTTGCATCTATTGTGGGTTCTCATCGCCTTGCATGAGCAGCATCGTGAGTCGATGAATTATGATTGAATACTTAATGTTGACTGTATGAACCCCTACAATGGCTGAGATCCTGTATATGTTATGGATTCTTGATAGTTTGTATGAGCAGCATCGTGAGTGGGTAATATGGACTGTCTCGATGGCTGAGGTCTTGTATATGTTGCGAATTCTCAAAAGCTTGTGTGAGCAGTATGTATACTAGTTAAATTCTGTCTAGGCTCGTTTTATCTAAATTTCTGGAAGACTGAAGAGAATTACCTGATGTTGATATCACGAAATTATGAAGATGTCTCACTACTTTCTCTATAACTGAGTTTGTTGTTTTGTAAGTAAATGTTATTGCGGATTTACTAAGCTTTGTAAGCTTACCAATGTATATGTTGTTGTTTTGTAGATTTCATTTTGCTATCTGAGGATCGAATAAACTCGAAGAAATCACACTATCCCGGGAGTTTTTCGGTAGTCTTTCGTATCACTTGGCTTATATGGCATGTACTAAGGTTGTACTACTTGAGTTGTTTTAATGTAAATAGTTAAGTAGAGTGGTAATATCTTGATGAATGTTTGAATGTATCTTTGTTGTTATGTGAAGAATTCAATGCGAACATGAAAATATTTATGTAGGTATGACTTTGAGAAATTGGCAAATGAGGTAAACTATTTTGCAAACCTAGAAATTTAAGTGTGTATTTGAAACCTGTACACTTGTTTCGGTAGAACTCCTAAATGTATAGGTAAAAGTCCCCCAAATTTTGTAAAATGATAATTTTAACCCTTATTAAAATGAAATGCTATTAAAGTTTGAATTTATTAAATGTATATTCTTGTGATATTGTATTGCTGATATATGAGGTTTTAAACAATGAAAAATAATCTGAAAGATCTCGGGACCCTAACTAGCAGCGGTGTTAGGTTTTGATTGTTACATTTAATGGTATCAGAGCTACGATTTAGTCGATTCTCAAACTGAGTGTAGTATGAATAAAGTCTAGAAAGTACATGCTATATAAATTTGTGATAGTGTGATAATGATTGATCTGATCTAACTCCTATTTTATTTTAGAGTTTAAAGATATCATCTTTATTTGAGTGTGACGAAACTAATGAAGTAATGGTAATATTCTGACTACTGATTCTGGTGCAAGTCATAGCATACTGGTTTCACAAATATTTGAAAATGAAGAGATGAGTCAAAGTTTAACAGTTTTGCAAATGTTTGATAGTGAAATTGGAATGTCTTTTTTATTTAATGAGTTAATGGTTCATAAAAATGGTGCAAGTCAATTCGGTGGTCTTACAACCTCTTCCTTTGAGTAAAGGTAAATAGAGTGATATCAAAGACATAATGATGGATTCGAAGTTGCAGTACCTGATATTATTTTTGGTATGTTCTATACTTTTGATATTATTTATTGTGTATGTACTGACTGAGATTGGGTTAACTTATTCTTCTATTGCATCGTATTAATAATGGATAAGGACCTATTTCTTAAACTAAGGAGATTGGTGTTTGAGTTATAATATGATGGAATGAAGTTAGTAGGTTGAAATTATCTACAAAAAATTTATGATTGTGATTTTTCTGTCGATTTGATATTACTATCATTTCATTGATTTAGTATTATTCTGGAAATAAACTGCCTAAAGTTATATGATACTGCAGTGAATTGTACACTAAAATAAATTGACTGAAATGTCAAACTGATATATTGATTATGGTTAAGTCTGGTAAAATCAGATAGTATAACCAAAGTTATTTTAAATGTATTTGTACAGGAAATGATTTAAAATGATTATAAAACATTTATATATATATAAATAATTGTCTACTCAATACTTTAAAAAAATGGATTAGAGATTAACTATGTATTGTTTGCCAATGGGTCTATTGATATGTTTTCTGAAGGATTTTTGGGGTTTTTGCCTAAATCTGATCATGAAATAAACTCATGATATAGAATGAATATCTTATATTCCATATAGAAAACTTGTTTAACAAGTTAAAAGGACGTAACAGTAGTCACGAAAGTTAATACAGACTCGATTATTCAGTTTCTAGTTAAAGAATATTAGATGTTGAAAAATTTATTTTTCAACTTGAAGAGATTATTAAGAATTTTAGTAAAATATTATCTAGACTAACTGATGTTTCTGTTAAATTAGGAATATAATGAATTAGATTGTTTAATCTTATCTAGATATTTATATATAGTTGTAAGTTATGTTTATTGATGATATTCCGATAAACTCTAAATAGAATATGTGTATGCGTAATATTTGAGAAATGGAATATAGACTATGTGCGAGAAATAATTTATGTGAGAATTAACAACGGTAAGTTTTGGCTCAACAAGGTTGATTTTCTTGGTTACGTAAATATGGTCGATATTTTCGAGTAGATCCAGGTAAAAAGTTTTTCTATTGCTATATGGCAACTTCGAAAAATATCTTTGAAAATTTCTTATTGACTGATCTGAACATCAATCACCGTCTAAATTATTACTGTCTGTTATGCTTCCTGAATAGTGAAAGTGAAGATAAAGTTTGTGTTATTTGATATTGTTACTTTCCATAATTGGATAAGCTAGTAATGATTTCTGTTCGTAAGAAAAATTTCAGAATGAACAGGTACTGCTAGATAAAAATTTCGAGGATGAAATTTCCTGAGGGAAAAGTTGTAACAATCCGTTTTTCAGTGGTGTCAGAAATAGTGGTTTCAAGACCACAAATTTAACGAGTAAATTCATATAATGAGTATTTAAATTATATGAGTCACTAATAATTTTATATGGAATTTTGAATTGGTGAATTTTAGTTATTGAAATAAAAGTTTGTATAAGTGGTTTTGTTTAAAAGTCAAGTGGTTTATTGTCGGGTAATTTTGATGAATTATTTTTAATTAAGGAAAAATGAGTAAATTGTAAAAGAGGTAAAAGTTAATTACTATTTATTAAAAATAGTAAAGGGACCAAAGTGGTAATTAAACCATGGTCAAAAAGTCCAAGCGGTGGAAGATATGATTACCTTCCACTAACTTTTGAGATATTTATTCATTTAGTGCTAATTAGTTTAAGGTTAAATTGAAATAAAGTTTGTTTAGTTGGAATTTAATATAATTCAAGCACCAATTGTGTAATTGGACCCTCCTTAAATGGCCTAATAATAGAAATGATGTGGATATCTTTATATTTTGGTAAATTGCAATTAAATCCTAATTTAATGAGGATTTACTAATCAATTTATTTTTTCGTATGATCAGGAATGGTGCTTTAGAGCCACAAATTCGATGTGATAGATCGTAAATATTAATTAATATTTACGAAGTCATTAGTATCGTATTGAAATTTGGTTATGAAATTTTATTGTTTAGATAGTTAATTAAGTAAAAGGGATTAAATTGAAAAAGGTGAAAAAATTGAATTCTATTAATTAAAAGTATTAGATACTAACTAAAAGGTAAGTTAAAGTCCTTAAGGGGTAATTAGACCATTCTTATTATGAGTGGACGGTCTTGACTATTTTTGGTTGGAAATTTATGAGAATTTTAAAAGGGTAATTTTGTAATTTCATGAGAAACATTAATTTAATGAAAAAAACAAAGGGTTGAAAATCCATTTTTCTTTCTTTTCTTCTTCTTCAAGCCGAAACACCATGGAAGGGAGAAGGTTTATTCGGCTAAGCTAGGGTTTTTTTATTTGGAAGGTAAATCTTACTTGTTTTTAGTAATTTTTATGTTTTTGAGTTCATATTAGCTTAATCTAGCTAACCCAAGGACTAATTTGTGAATCTATCAAATGTTATAAAACTTTCCATTGATAAAATAATGGTTTCTTTAAAGTTTATGGAAGTTTTTTAAGCTTGATTGTTGGATTTGATTATTTTATAAAGTAGTTTTTTATGATTTAATGATTAAAAGACTAAAATATTAAAGTGATAAATTTGCAAGGACTTAAGGTGAAATAATTACAAAGTTGGGTTGTAGAAAAGCACTTAAGCATTCTTCTAAGCTAAAAATTGAAATAAAATGGGTAATTTGCATGTTTAAGGCTTAGGGAGTAAATTGAATAAAATTGAAATGTTGGGGGTAATTTTGTAAAAATGTCAAAAAGGACTCAATTGCGTAAAATAAGTTTATTTTACTATTGCAATTAGTTAATTGAATGAAGTTATTGTTTTAGATCAAGAACAGGTTGAAAATCGAGACAAAGAGAAAGTTATGGAATAATCCCTATATTGTATATTGCTGTAATTTAATCAGGTAAGTTCGTACAATAAAGTATATGATTTACTTTTAGTTTGTGAATTATTGAAGAAATAAGTATGTTGTATTTAAATTTGTTTGCATAGTAATTATTAAATTGTGGAATTGATTCAAATTGAAATGAAATTGTATTAAAGGGTATGATTCAAAGTGAGGAAATGATATAGTTGAATCGATGTGACTATGAAACGCTTAAATAACTATATGTTGTGCTAGTTATTAATCATGTTACGAATGAATTAATTCGATTGATATATGACAATTTATAAATTGAACTAAATTGCATTATTAGTTAATTCGTTATTATGTCTGGTAAATAAGAACTATATGGATATGTGCTTGAAATGGTATACTGTGAAGAAAGTTAATTGAAATGGACATGGCATATGACCCATATGAACCTCGTGAATAATTAGGACATGAAGGACATGTTATTACGGGCTATACTATTTTGGGAGCTAGTCTTGGATGTCTTACTGATAGATAGTCCATGTACTTGACCGGTTACTACAAATTAGCCCTGTAAGTTCATTATGGTATTTCTATATTTTAATAGTTCTTTTTATATACATTCCTTGTTGTTATAGCAAATTAAAATATGCTTAAAAATTTGAGAAGTTTGAGAAATGGATGGAATGATGAATTGTTAGGTCGTGGGCCGATGATCTGAACCAATGTGATGGCTGAGATCTTACATATGTTGCGAACTCCTGACAGCTTGTGTGAGCAGCATCGTGAGTCGATGAATTCTGAATGGATACTGTATTTTGACGATACGAACCCCTACGATGGCTAAGATCCTACATATGTTGCGGATTCTTGATAGTTTGTGTGAGCAGCATCGTGAGCGGGTGATATAGACTGTAGCGATGGATGAGGACTTACATCTGTTGTGGGTTCTCATCAGCTTGTGTGAGTAGCATCGTGAGTCAATGAATTCCGATTGAATACTGAGTGTTGGCTGTACGAAGCCCTATGATGGTTGAGATCCTACATATGTTACGGATTCTTGACAGCTTGTGTAAGCAACATCGTGAGTGAGTAATATGGACCGTATCGATAGCTTAGGTCCTGCATACGTTACGGATTCTCAACAACTTGTGCGAGCAGCATCGCATACTGGTTAAATTATGTCTGGGCTCTTTTGAGCTAAATTTCTAGAAGACTGAAGAGAATTACCTGATGTTGATATCACGAAATTACGAGGATGTCTCACTACTCTTTCTATAACCGAATTGGTTATTCTATAAGTAAATGTTATTGCAAATTTACTATGCTTTGTAAGCTTACCTGTGTATCTATTATTGTTTTGCAGATTTCATTTTGCTGTCTGAGGATCGGATCATCTCGGAGAAATCACACTATCCCGAGAGCTTGTTCGGTAGTTTTTCGTATCACTTGGCCTATATGACATGTATTAGGGTTGTACTACTTGAGTTGTTTTAATGTAAATAGTTAAGTAGAGTGGTAACATCTTGATGAATGTTTGAATGTATCTTTGTTGTTATGTGAAGAATTCAATGCCAACAAATATAGGTATGTCTTTAAGAAATTGGAAAATGAGGTAGAATATTTTGCAAACCTAGAAATTTAAGTGTGTATTTGAAACTTGTACACTTGTTTCGGTAGAACTCTTGCATGTATCGGTAGAAGTCCCCAGATTTTATAAAATGACATTTTTAACCCTTATTAAAATGAAATGCTATTAAAGTTCGAATTCATTGCATGTACATTCTTGTGATATTGTATTGCTGATACATGAGGTTTTAAACAATGAAAAGTGATCTAAAAGACCCCGAGATCCTAACCGATGATGGTGTCAGATTTTGGGTGTTACAACTGCTAATTGGGCCCTATAATTGACCAAAAACGCCTACCCGATTGTGTGGCCCACATGACCAAAAAGCCAACAGTGTGGTCCACACGTCCTACCTGTTTAGGCTGTGTAATTGCACACGATCGTGTGCTCCACACGACCTGCACACAGCCTACCACACATTCTTGTGGTGTACATGATCTGTCACGCTGCCTGCCACATCGTCATGTGATGTTGGGCAATTTCAAAAACAGCCTCTGTTTTTCTATTTTTACAAGTTTCTGGCTACTTATTCGGGTTAGTTCACTCACCGAATAATAATTTTGATTAGCCACTCAATTTTGAACTCTCGAATCCATAATCTTTCATCCAACTAACTCGATTAACCAACAAAGTACTATTAGACAATAAGGCACTATATAAAACTATAAATATAACTTAAATTTAATAATAAATTTAAAAACAAATAACAAGTATACTTTACATAATTTTTGTAGATGAATTGTAAATAAAAATCCGTTGAGGTCTGTATAAACAGTCTCTTTAAGACAGATTCGCCCTTTCCTAGATGCTAAAGAATTTTTGGACATCTATCTCCCAAGATACAACAACAATCAGTTACTAAAAATAGCAAAACTTTTGTAACAGACGAATGCTGTCAAGCCTCCTCTATAACCAAAAACAGAAGCAGTATTTAAGAGAAAAACAAGAACAAGTTTATGAGAGAGAACAAAAGTTGTTTCTTCTTCTCTTGATGTGTAAAATGAAATGAAAAGGGGGCTATTTATAGTGAAATTTTCATGAAACGATTTCATGTAATTTAAAACAAAACATTATGATTGAAGAGTTATAAAATAATGTTTAGTAAGTTACAAAAATGATGAGTTACAAAAAATTAAAACAAAATAAAGTTATGTAACACCAAAGGACAGTTCTATCCAAGAGGAAAAATATTTAAAGGGACTAAAAATTTCAATAAGCTTACTAAGGCTTAATCGGTTCAAGCATTTAGCGTCACCTACATCGTGTGGGTGTGCCCCTAACCCATTTTAGTTTGATTGGTACCCCCTGCGCGCGAGGGAAATTTTTTGTTTAGTCATTTACTAACTAACATGTTGCTTCTAGCTTATAAACCCTTCCCATATACCACACTTTTAACAATGTGGGATATGAGGTTTTAAGCACCATTTTTCCTCAACAATCATTTTCATGTAGCTTACTTTGAGCTTCAATTTCTCATTCATTACTCAACCATTTTGAGCATATTATATATCATTTCAAAGGTCACATGGAGTAGAATATAATAATAAAATTTATTATTTAAAAATTCTAATTTTACCCATTAATAATATGCCTCAAAGTTCCCCAATAAACATTATTTTCCAATAAGTACCATCCAACATCACATTCCATTAAAAAAACTTCAGTCCCTAAGCAAAGTTCAATTACTTACCACTTGGAGACAGTGTCCAAAAAGAAATTTAGTCCGCTGGTAGGACTTATGTCACACCTTTCGTCTAAACAAAATCACAAAAACACTTAACATTACGTAAAAAGAAGACTAAACACCAACAGCTCTTATCTTATCAAGAAAAATAAATCCAATCTAAAATAATAGAAAATATTAACAAACTTACACCTCGAATTGTGCCACAATCTAAAGACCAAACTTGCACACGAACACAGAAACAGATGGAACGGCAACAAACAAACAATAGCCAATAAAGAATTTCTAAAGAAAGAAAGAAAGGGAGCAAAAGAGAATAGAGAGAAACCAAAAGCTTAACTATTAAACCAGTAGACTCATCCTTGTCAACATTCCAAAGAAAATAAAGTTAAGCCCAAAAGCTCAAGCTTGACATAATGCCAAATAAATAAAACAATTCACAACAAAAGAATCAAACTTAGGACCTAAAGCAAACATCCAAGACACTTAACCAGCACACCAAATAAAATTATTTCACATATTTAAAGAACTAAAATTTAATAAATTCGGGGTATTAGAGTTGGCTTGAAAGTTAGGGTGTTCACCGTCCCAAGTGTTACTTGGATTCGAATCGCACTAGCCGCATTGCTGTTAGGGCTTTGCCCTCCTCTTATATTTCACAAAAAAAATTTATTATAAGTTTTTATATCAACAAAATTTACTCATTTATTCATGAGAATAAATTAAAATAGGACCATCCTAAAAATCTTAATTTTTAGACACCAATAAAATGATGCCACATCATCAAAATTTAAAGATAACAGAGTATTATTATACATTTTTTGTGCATCCAAATTACTAAATTATAAACAAACATTTTTTCTTGTTTTACAATTTTTAATCATTTACTTTTCTAAAAGTTAATATTTTTTATTTTTGTGCAACCAAAGTTTTTTTTAAAAATTAAGTTTCTAGATAGTCGAATTTTTTTAAAAAAACTTTAATCAATTGGTTAATCGATTTAGTTTGGTCGGAGGTCGGTTAAAAGTTTTTTAAATTTTCAATTAATGGTTAATTCGGTTCGAAATCGAACACACAAATTTAACGTTGAAAAACTCCTCCAAAAAAAATAAAAAGTCACTGGCAAATATAATTTTACTATAATGACTAAAGAACGAAGAGTACAAAAAATGGGGATAAAAAAACTAAACCTTGAAGACTCGAAAACAAAGAACCCTCAAAACCTAAACACAAAATTCTCCAAAAGTGTTAAGAGTTCTAATCACTTATGGATGTATTTTCTAAGATTGTAAAAGAGCCTATTTATATGCTAAATTTTTAGGTCAAATAATAATAAAATAATCTAGACTAATAAGAGTTTGATTGAAACAAATAAATAGTGTTTAATTGGAAGATTATTTCTGAAATTTGGCTAAAATATGAGTCATACTCAACATAGGCTATTAAAAATTCGGTTAATTCGGTTAAATGAACATTATCAATTTATTTATTTTGATATGTATTATACTTATTTTAAAAAAAAAACTTATAAATTTCGATTAATTAGATTAACCGATTAAATTAACTGAAATACTTAGGTTCGATTAATTCGATTAACCGACTGAATTAACTGAAATATTTAAATTCGATTAATTTTTTTTTAAAAATTTTGACTCGATTCGATTAATAATTAAAAAATTAAAAAATTTTATTAATACTAATTCGATTCTACCGCTTAAACACTCCTAATTTTAGCTCTTTTGGTATTTAAGTGAATCTCACGAGTATAGAGGTGAATTAACATTCTCTCCTATCTCCCACTTACTACACTTATATACATATAATTAGCATTTTAGTTTCTAAAGTAAATTTGATAGGTGGACATGATTTAGTCACACCTAAGTAAGTGGATTTGGACGACTTAGATGAAGGATGATGATGATACTTATCATCAAACATTGTCAAATTGACAATTGGTCCTTGGTTCAACTAACTCTCTTCGGGCCTTTAAATTTTCCAAATCATTTCCCACTAATTTTAGTCACCAAATAATTTAGTCTTTGTAGTCCTTTTTAAATATTCTCTCAATAAATTACTAAATAATTTTATTTTCAAATTAATTTCTAATATTCTTATTTTCTAGTTCCGTGCTTGTCTTATAATTGAATTAATTAAAATTTCATATCGCTAGATTTTATAAATTTAACCGCAGAACAAAATTTTTAGATACTGACAAAATTTGGATGGTTACAATTTTTCCTTCCATTAAAAAATTTCGTACTCAAAATTAACATAGACGAAAGTATATTCTTTTACATGCTTTATCAATAATTCACACTTATTGTCACTCAACCTCAAGATACCATTAATTATATATGAATATAGTCAAATTACTTGATAAAAACTGCCTCTATTGCCTGAGAGCGCTATAAATAGAGATCCAAACATTGAGGTTTAGCAAAACCAATTACTTGAAAAAAAGAAATGGATTTGATAAAAGGAGATAAGATTAATCTTGATGAGTTGCTTGAAGCTCAGGCTCATGTCTGGAACCATACGTTCAGATTCATAAGCTCAATGTCAAATGCGCTGTCGAACTACAAATACCAGATATCATCCACAACCACGGCCAAGCCATGAGTCTTTCAGACCCAGCTTTGGCTCTTGGTATCCACCATTCAAAACTCCACTGTCTCCATCGCCTCATGCGCATCCTCATTCATTCTGGCTTCTTTGCTGAAACCAAAACCAACCCAACTGACCAACACAAAGCTTATTTCCTCCTCACCCCTGTTTCTCGCCTTCTCCAAAAGGACAATCCCTTGAGTTCAACTCCCTTCATACTCGGAATGCGAGACCCCGTTTTCCTGAAACCATGGCAAAATTTAAGTTCTTGGTTCCAAAACCTTGACCATCCTTCATTCAGCGCAGCTCACGGCGAGAGTTTGTGGGATTTTACCGGCCATGAGCCGAGGGTGAATCAATTCTTTAATGATGCGATGGCCAGTGAGGGTCTTCTGACGGCGAGCGCAGTGCTTAGTAAGTGCAAAGGAGTTTTTGAGGGGTTGAAGTCAGTGGTTGATGTTGGGGGAGGGACGGAAACCATGACCAAGGTACTTGCTAAGGCTTTTCCACAAAAGGAATTCACTGTCTTTGATCTTCCCCATGTTGTTCATGGCTTGCAAGGATGTGAAAATTTGAAGTATCTTGCTGGAAACATGTTCGAAGGAGTTCCCCCATGGAGATATGATCATGCTAAAGGTTTGTTTATTATCTCTAATTAATTTGTTGTCTTGAAAATTAAAATTTAACCTTATTTTATTCATCATCTAATTTATTGCCGTGGATATTATATGATTGGAGTGACCAAGACTGTATAAAGATTCTAAGAGATGTAAAGAGGCAATTGAGAAGAAAGAAAATAGAGGGAAAATCGTGATTATGGAAATGATAATTAGAAACCAAGAATTGGATGAACATCAGTCTGCAGAAGCTAAGCTGTTTTTTGACATGGAGATGATGGTTTGTTTTGATAGTCAAGAAAGAAGCGAACAAGAATGGAGTAAACTGTTTGCTGATGCTGGGTTTACTCACTATGAAATATATCATATTTTAGGTCTAAGGTGTCTCATAGAGTTATTTCCATAATAAATTATCTGTGTTAAAATCTTGAATAAAAATATTATATTACTTTTAGTATTTTATCGAATGGGCTATGTTTGTGTCTTTCTTTTTTATTGTGTTTAAGTTTATGATATGTGTAGTGAAGTTTTGTCTTTTCTTGTGTAAAATAAAGTTTTTTTTTATAGGAGCAATTTTCATCAGCATTCAATCGAATCAAGTGAAATAGTTTCGAGTTAATTAAATTGACTGATGTGAGCTCGTAATCGATTTAAGATTACAAATCATTCGAATGTCCGATCGTTTCTAAACAGGTACTTAACAACTCAAGAAATAGAATAGGAATTTCGAAATCAATGACTTGTTCGAAAAAAAAAAACCAACGTTATTGGAACGTGATCCATTTTCTATAAGACAAATAATTGAAAACAAGAAATAGTTTTTAACAGGCCCCGATCCCTTGTTTATGAAGAAAACAAGAACAGAAGGTATGAGAAATAAAGAAGAATGCCACGGGGCAATAGCCTTGATAAATTCAATGTGTTTGTTCTTAAGAACTCAAAAAAAAATCTCACAAAATGTATATTCATTCATCAACATTCAAATTACGAAATGAGCAGCTATTTATAGACTATTCTAGGTATATGAATATTTAAACTATCCATAAATTTTGATGTTTTAATTATGCATGAATGGAGTTCACGAAAAGTCACATAAACCCCTCTTTTTGGACGATGGAAATGAATGATCATGGGGTGACTAAAAGGTTACTTGTTGAACATAAATGCATTATAAATAGAACTTCTCCAAAGGTGATGAGGTTGCTGAAAAGTCACTTATTTTCATAATTATGTTGCTACTAGAATTCCTCAAAGGTTATGTTTAGTTCTCATCTTGAATGTTGGCAATTAAAACTGATTCTGGTTAATTGAATGGTCACTTTAAATTCATGGATGTAAACCTTTTATAATTCTCTCCATTAAATTTTTCCAATGAATACTTGAATCCTTAAGTCTCTCATCCATTAATTTTGTCCATTGAATCTCCATTGAATGATTGAATTCTTTAGTGTCCCCTCCATTGAATTCATCCATTGATTGTTAAAGTTCCTTAAGTCTTAAGTTACCGAAATTCTTAAATGCTGGTTTGGAATATGAAATATCTTCACGGAAGATGTATGGTCAGCAAGGTACCTTCAAAACACAATAAATAGAGCCACATTTCAGATTAATCAAACACATAAACTAAAATATTACAACAAAAATATTAGAACAAAACAAATAAAGGAAACAAACTAGAAAAACAAAAACTTCTTTATTTAAAATGGGAAATTGAGATAAAAGTTTATTACAAAACTGATGCTCCATGTTAAGTCCATAACGTAGTGTGGATTGTTCCAATTTAGCCCGAATGACTTGAATGGGAACATTGAGTGCCTCCATTAGTTTTCTAGTCCTTGCCCTCTTAATTGGATCTATAGGTAATTGTAACGCATCTCCGAGTAATGGAATCTTCACATTTGGTTTTAAAGTCATACCTATGCTCACATCATTGACGAGTCTTATTCTATCATTTTAACTCAATTTGAAATTTTATTGAATCGAGTAGAGTGAAATGAAATTCGAGTCAAGTCGAGCCGAGTCGAGTGAAATTAAAAAATTAAATATGTCAAATTAAAATCTTATTAAAATATAACTAATTCAATGTTAGAGCACATAAATTTGAAACCATATATATTTAAAAACTTTTTCAAAGCAAAAAAGAAAAGAGAAAAAAATATTTTAGTATGAGAAACTTAAATAATTAATTTACTTATTTAGGTCCCAAAAATTATTATTTTAGAAAATTTTTAATTTTTAACTTTTTTTTATATATTCTTTAAACTTTTATAATTTTTTAAAATATATATTTTGAAATTTTTATTAATATTTTAAAAGTTAAAAATTATTTTAAAACTTTTGAAAATTATTTTGAATTATTTTGTTGAGAGACCAATTTGTTCATTTTCAAATTTGATAGGGATCAAAGGGGTATTTACACCAATTTGCCCATTTTGAATTATTCGAATTGTAAAATTCAACTCTACTTAAACTCGAAACTTGAATTATTTATTCGAGTTGACTCGAAAAAATCAATTAATTAAAAAAACACGATTTGATTACCTCAAAATAATTTTTTTTTGAGTCAATTTTGGTCACTAGTTTTCATTTGTTTTATTTATTTAAATTAAACTGTTGGAAGCCACATGATCTGTTTTTTTACCCTTTGTGAATGACCACACCACATGATATTAGGCTTTGCTTATTTGCTCTTAGCATTATTAATATCTGGAGGTTAAATTTTATTATTAGTCCATGTACTTTGTAGAAATTATAGATTTAGTCTTTATACTTTAATTTGATCAAATTTAGTTTTTGCAGTTTTCAAATTGGTCAATTTTAGTCCTTGCACTTTTTAAATTTTGAAATTTTAGTCAAAACCCAAACAATAGTTGTTAAATTTGTTTGTTTAAATTTAATTATTAGTCATATACTATATGTACAATTGTAGATTTAGTCCATAATTTCCTATTGTATTATTCTAAGTAGCGAATTTTGAAATTTCAATCTTAGTGCAAATGATATTTGTTAATCCATTAACTATAAATTTAGTGAGCAATATGTGAGAAATATGTGAAAATAATAAGTTAACATGGGATTACACATATGATTATATGTTTGGCAGATGTGATTTTAGAAATAATAAAACTTAACTTAATAAATTTAACAATTATCATTTGTGTGAGGACTAAAATATTAAAATTTAAAAAGTACAAGGACTAAAAATGACCAAATTAAAGTGTAGGGACTAAATTCATATCTTTTGCAAAATACAGAGACTAATAGTAACATTTAACCATATTTGAATGTGTTTGGAGTTATTTACTTAAATTCGGCATATGTATCACATTACTTGTGTAAATACTATATATTCATCTATATTATTTATAAAGAATTTAATTGAGCTTAGTGCTTAGTAATTGCAAAGGAGTTTTTAAGGAGTCAGAAATTAATCAATTGAAAAAATTTTAAATTATTTAAGTTGATTAGTCATATTTTATTATTTTAATTTAATTTAATTTTTTTTAAGTTGACTTGAGTAAAATAAACGAGTCAAGTCGAATATATAACTATAATTAAATATGTATCATAAATATATAAAATTATTAATTATCAAAACCTATAAAATTAAACTTAAATGATAATATAATAATATGACTATTATTATAATATAGATTACAATAAAAGATATAGTATTACATGATATTATAATGTTTAATCATTTATGCATATATATATAATATGATATGATATGATATGATATAACATTATATAATATAGAAAGAAGGTAAACTTTTAAATGTACAAAAAGTATAGGAACTTAGAACATATTTCAACTAGCATAATAATAAACAATAATATACAATAATGAATATATAATGTACTATTATTATATATAACTATTATAATATGGATTATAATAAAAGATATAGTATTACATGATATTATAATATTTAATTATTTATGCATATATATTAACCATTAATCTAAAATATGTTAGTTTTATATAATATAGTATAAGAGCTAACTTTCAAGTGTACTAAATGTATAAGGACTTAAAGCATATATCAATCAGCATAATAATAAACAATAATATCATAATTAATATATAATGTACTACTATTATATATAAATGTTATTATATTATAGATTATAATAAAACATATAGTATTATATGATATTATAATGTTTAATCATTGGTGTATATGTATAAACTATTAATATATTATATACTATATGATATGATATAATATTATATAATATAGTAGAAGGGCTAACCATCAAATGTGTGAAAATTATATAGACTTAAAATATATTTCAACTAATATAATAATAAACAATAATATATGATAATAATTAATATATAATGTACTACTATTATATTATAGAATATAACAACAGATCTAGTTTTTTTTTCTCAGTCAAAGAAGTTATTATTAATAATTTAATGAACCCAAAAGGATAGGTTTACATCTTTTCCAAATTATGGCTAGATGCACACCTGGATATACCACCTCCTAACTAGAGCAAAAACCAAAATACAACTACATCGCACCTTGAAACAACAACACTAACATTCAAATAGGCACAAGATACTGCAGCATAACAGTCCAAGAATCGCTCCAAACGATTCGGTGAATCTTCTTTAATGAAACAACAATGAAACCATCATCTTAAGAAAACTCAACGATGTTCTCCCATCCCAATATTAAGCCTTCAACAACAACTATCAATTACCATTCTACAGAAAAACATTTGAAATCGAACGCACCCCGACATCTGCAATGAATCTGCCATAACATTAGCATGTCTTCCAGTTTTTTCTAAATAGAACCTCACGAATACACATCATAAGCTCATCAATGCTCGCAAAAATGTGCCAATATTTCCGAGGCCTAGATTTCTCATTGATACTCCAAGTAAGCTCAACTATGGAGTCGGATTCGACCATAAGCTTTCAGTCTTTAATCCACTAGGAATCTAGGAAGAAACAATCTTGGACACCTAAGCGACCTGAAATAAAAAAGATCGAATTTTACGAGATATTGAGGACTGTTTTCACAGTTTCCTTAAGACAGATTCAGTTGCTCCTACAATACTTGGAGAAGCGTTGGTCATTTGTGTCTCAGGATACAACAATAAGATAATCTCGGCAGTAGGACCTCTGTAGTGATCAACAAACAAGTCTTGCCTTCTTCTATCGCTTAAACGTTTGAAAAATTGGAGAGAAAAAGAAAAGAATTTCGAGAGTGAAAATCAAAATAAAACCGTTGTGTGTTGTCAAGAATTCTGCAAAATTCTTTTGGTATTTATACGCATTCAATGTGGAGAAATTAAGGAAATATTCCGTGAATAAGGAAACAAACCTGATTTAAAGGAGCCTTTAAATCAATTTGATAGAATCAAATCAAATCGAGAAACAATTTAATTGGAAACAATATCAAATTGAGATATTTTGTCCTTTTAAAACGGATTTTGTAATAATATCTTCTGAGGAAAAAATAATTTACATATTTGGGCTAAAATATCCATAAGCCCTTTATGAGCCTAATTGGTCCAAACATTTCGCGTCGCCCACGTCGTGCGGGTGCACTCCAACCTCAATGGGTTAGGATCTTCACCCCACCTACACACAAGACAATCTCTTGGTGGATTTTCGTATATAAACACATCCCACACTTGGGATTTAAGTTTTTCTTTTCCTCAACTTATTCACAAGTAGCTTACTTTGAGCATCAATTTCTCATTCATCACTCATCTATTTGGAGCATATGATTCAATCCTTCACCTTTATCTATCGAGAATATGCCTCAAAATTACCCAAAAATACCATTTTTTAAACATAGCAATGCTATGACACTTTGAATTTCGAAATTTTTACATCAAAATCTTTTTTTAAGAACAATTTATCATTTGCCTACAATTAATTTCAAATATGTTAATATTTTTTTATTCATTACATTACAATGTGAGAGGGAATGAGACAAATGACCCATAAACATTTAAATACCAGACAAATACATTTTATATTAAAATATTAAAACTATAAATATATTATTTTTGGCCTCAAAAGTGCCATTAATTATGCGCTCACCAATTCCCAACATAAGCATAATATGAAATTTTAAACGTGTTAAAGCATAATATATATTTCCAATTTTCAATTTTACATATGGGAGACGAATCTAACAGCAGAATCTACAATCGAAAAAATTATTAATTTTTTCTTACTAATGGCCACATTTACAAATAGCACCAAAAAAAAATCACTACTTTTGTCGGTAGCTACTCTCACTCATAATCTTTTATAATATAGGTGAATTTACCCAATTATTGTTTATATTTTTAGTCATCTAATTATCTTTTCTTTAAAAAAAATAAATTGGTCACTCTGAGCCTGTTTTCTTTTACCAAATTATAATTTTTTTAAAATTGATCAATTAATTAATTGAGATTGATTTATCTATTTCAATTTAATACCATTAAATATCTAATGAGAAGATGACATGACAAATAAAAATCAATATAATAATAAATTTAGTGCTTAACTTTTACATATATAATACAATTAATCAAAATATAGGAAGCAAAGATAAATTAAAAACAATTACAACACAGTTGAAGATTCAACCATTGAAACAAATTTTGAAATATTTATTAGAATAAGAAAAAATTATTAAAATGTGGAAAAGAAAGTACAGTAGATAATGTCAGGGTCGAAGAATCAAACATTATTCTCTTTGGAAAAGGTTCTTGTTTCATTGTCGGTAAATGGATTGCCGCAGATAATAAACTAATTTCAATATTAATATTGGGAAAATATTTCATTAATGTAAATAAATTGAGACACAATATAGTTACATGTAAAGAGAAGAAAATATTGAGAATATAATTTTCGACTATGATTAAAAACTTTGAAATCTATCCTACTTAAAGTGTTGGTTTTTTTGCGGTTGAAATATTTATAACCTTCTGTAACCCTTTGCAAAACTTTTAGCATCGCTTGCGACACTGCATCATCTCCATTCTCGTAACCTTCATCACCATTGACGATAAAATTCTTTACATACCCTCTCAGCCCGTATTTGTTCCTTATTTGTAGTGAGGATCTATCATCCCTTTTGTGACAGGCCAAGCAGGAAGGGATACTTAGTGGAGTCAAAGCTAGTAGGAGTGGTCCCGTAATCTCTCATCTCCTTTTTGTGGACGATTGTATTTTGTTTGGTGAAACTAGTTTACAAGAGGTTCAAAGGTTAAAAAGTATTCTTAAAGAGTATGAAGTCAACTCTGGGCAGTGTGTTAACTTTGATAAGTCTTCAGTATTTTTTAGTGCAAATATTTCAGCAATGTCGTGTAGGACGTTAGCCAGGGAGTTAGGGGTGCGTCATTCTCGGAATACTGAAAAGTACTTGAATTTTCCGAATGTTGTGAGGCGTAATAAAAAAGCTTCGTTTCCAGGTTTGAAGGATCGCATGCAAAAAAAGGTGGATGCTTGGGGTGCCAAGCTTCTTTATCAAGGGGGCAAAGAGGTTTTTATTAAATCTGTATTACAAGCTATCCCATCTTTTGCTATGTCTTGTTACGGTTTGTGGTGATTTGGAAAGAATTATAGCCAAGTGTTGGTGGCAGAAAGGGAAAGGGCAACGGGGGCTTCATTGGTGCGAATGAAAGAAGATGTGTGAATTAAAAGAAAACGGTGGTTTAAAGTTTTGAAGTTCTGGTAATTTTAGTATTGCACTATTAGCAAAGTAGGGGTGGCGTCACATCAAGCAGCTTGATTCTTTGCTGGCAAAGGTGATGAAAGCTTAGTACTATCCTACATTCGATTTTTTTCATTCTAATCTAAAGCATGGTTCATCTTATGCTTGGAGAAGTATTTGGGCTGTTGGCGCGTTGGTAATGGAGCTAGTATTTCGATTTTTAATCATAAGTGGTTACCGAGTAGTGATCGGTTCAAACTAATTGAGTCTGTTAATAACTGTCATTTGGAGATGGTCACTGATTTAATTGACACAGAAAGTAAACAATGGAATCGAGAGCTTATTACCTTTGCGTTTGAAGAGGGGGAGGCCAATCGGATCCTACGCATGCCCTTAGCTGTAACCCCGCAAGAGGATGCACTGGTATGGAGTGGCAAAGGCTCAGGTGTCTTCTTAGTCAGGAGTGCGTACAAATTATTACAGATGAGTAACTCTAATCCTAATTCTACTCCTATACAACCTGAAACTAGGAAATTTTCCAAGAATTTATGGGGGCTGAAATTGCAAGCAAAAATAAAAAATTACATATGGCGCTTTTCGGTTAATATTATCCCTACGATGCTTAATCTTTTTAATAAACAATTGGTGGGTAATGGATCTTGCCCGATGTGCAAAAGAGCTCCAGAGTCATTAGTACACAACTGCTGAGGGTGTCCCTTGTCTAGAGAGGTTTGGGGATTAGTAGGATTACATTGTTTGGACAGTGATATAAGTTCCACAAGAGATGATTGGTTTACTTGGTATTTTAATGGTTGTTCGGTCCTCCAACGACGAATATTTTGTTGCGCTTTATGGGCGCTGTGGTTCCATAGAAACAGATTCGTTCATGAGTAGCAATAAAAAATCGGGAAGGAAATTGCAGAATTTGTCAATCATTATTTAGCCAAACTTGATGCGTTGGATGAACCGAAACGTACTTGTATGCCGAGACTACAGAACTGGAAGGCACCACGAGAGGGGCCGGTCAAAATGAATTTTGATGCTGCCGTTTGTAAAACTCTGTCGACATCGGACGCGAGGGTTATTTTCCGTGACAGTAATGGCAGAATACTTTTGACTTGTTCGTTTTTTCACCGGAATGTATCCACAGCTTTTGTAGCAGAAGCCCTCACAGCGTTAGATGCAATAAAGATTGGGTCAGTTTCTGGATTTTGAAAATCTATTCTGGAAGGTGACTCCTTAACAACTATAAGGAAATGCTTATCAGACTCACCAGATCTTTCAGAATCAGTCCCATTACACGAGATATTAAAAGTTTTGACAAACGTTTCCAAGATTGATAGTTTCGACACACGAATAGATCAGCAAACAAAATGGCAAATGCATTGGCAAAAAAAGCGCTTAAGAAAGGTTTCGGTTCATATCTGGTTCGATCAATGTCGGAGTTCGTTAGATCCCTCGTTGAGGAGGACTAGGTGCGAGAGCCTGACTAGGCTAGGTGTACACCGTGCTGGTTGTTTCTCTACATTGTTTAGACTACAGTTTCCTTTTGTCTTTTTAGGAAACTAGGGTTTTCTTACGGAAGGGGGAGAAGAATTGATTTTTTTGGGAATCTAATCGTAGAGGCAAATGTGTTTTATCTGAAGGGCGAGTGGTTTTTGATTCCCAAGGTAGTTGGGCTGAGTTTTTTATTTCTTTATTTATTAGTTTCTAAATGCTTGGTTTCTGTTTCTTAGTTGTTAATATTTATTTTGTCTCCAGCTTTAGTAGAAGGTTGGGCTCGTTTTTATTTTGATTTTATGTATTTGACACTTTGATTTATTTGGCTAATAAGAGCTCACTATCAGTTGTTTTAAAAAAAAATAAGAATATATAAAATTAAAGTTAATAATTAAATTTTTTTAAAATAATAATTTTTGAGATCTAAATATATAAATTAATTATTTAAGTTTGTCATATTTAAATATCTTATTTTTTTCTTTTATTTTACTTTGAATTTTTTTAAAATATATATGGTTTAAAATTTACATACTCTAACATTAAATTAGTTATATTGTAATAAGATTTGAATTTGATACGTTCAATTTGTTAATTTAATTCGAACAATTTCACTCAACTTGACTCGAATTTTATTTAACTTTACAGATTCAAAAAAATTTCAAATCAAATTAAAATTTTAAAATAGAACTCGTCAATTTGATTAACTCGAAATACTTTTACTTAATTCGATTGAATGCTGATAAAAACTGCTCCTATAAAAAATCAATAAAAACTTTATTTTACACCAAGAAAAACAACACTTTATTACTCATATCATAATCTTAAACACACTAAAAAAAAGACACAAGCATAACTGATAAAATTCAAATATCGATAATGAATAAATATCGCAAAGAAAACGAAAAGAAAGACACACAGATTTTACGTGAAAACCCTTTCGGGAAAAAATCACGGGCAGAGAAGAAGAAGATTTACTAATGTCGAAAATTGAATCAATACAAAAGGAGATAATTACGCTTATTTATAGGTTGAAAAACCTTATTCCAATCAACAACTAATAGAAGTAACGTAGTAAGGTTGAAAAACCTTATTCCAATCAACAACTAATAGAAGTAACGTAGTAAGGTTGAAACACCTTATTCTAATTAAAATAAAATAGACGACTTATTCTAATTAAAATAAAATAAAAAAAGTCTAGTTTATTTGGACTTTACTTTTATTTTATTTTATCACTGTATTTTATTTTAACAAGAATTCTAGTCACCCAATTCTAACAATCTCCACCTTGACACGAATTCTCTACGAACAAGAACTCTCAACGAACTAGTTCTCCACTTCTTCCACTAAACCCCTTGAGGGGTATTCTTCAACAATGAACACCAACCAAGTCCATGCAATACTCAAACTTGGTTATGGGAAGTGACTTAGTCATCATATCTGCAGGATTTTCATGAGTATTAACTTTGCTCACAACAACATCTCCACGAGCAATAATATCATGCACAAAATGATACCGAACATCAATGTGCTTTATTCTCTCATGAAACATTTGATCTTTTTTAAGAAAAATGACACTTTGACTGTCACAAAATATTGTACCAATCTGAAGATCTTTATTCAATTCACCAAAGAGTCCTTTTAATCAAATAACTTCTTTACAAGCTTCGGTAATTGCCATGTACTCAGCTTCAGTGGTAGACAAAACAACTGTAGTTTGCAAAGTTGCTTTCCAACTAATTGCACAACCCCCAATTGTAAAGACATACCCTGTAAGAGATCTTCTCCTATCTAGGTCTCCGGCAAAATCAGCATCAACATACCCAATGACTCCATCTTTAGTTCTTCCAAACTATAAGCAAACATCAGTGGTACCTCGTAAGTATCTCAAAATCCACTGAACTGCTTTTCAGTGTTCTTTACTGGGATTCGCCATGTATCTACTAACTGCACTAACTGCATATGACAAATCTGGACGTGAGCAAACCATAACATAGATTAGAGAACCCACTGCACTAGAATATGGTACACGTGACATGTAATCGATCTCATCTTCTGATTGCGGAGACAAAGCCGATGAAAGTCTGAAGTGGGCTGCTAATGGAGTACTAACAGGCTTGGCACTCTACATATTGAACTTGCAAAGAACTTTCTCAATGTACCCTTTCTAACTTAGGTACAACTTACATGCCTTTCTATCTCTAAGAATCTCCATCCCAAGCATCTTCTTTGCTGCACCTAAATCTTTCATCTGAAATTCTTCACTAAGTTGGGCTTTAACCTTTCTTATCTCTTCTTTATCTTTTGCTGCTATCAACATGTCATCAACATAAAGGAGTAGATATACAAAAGAACCATTACCGTTTTTCTTAAAATAAACACAAATATCAAAACTGCTTCTTTTGAAATCATGGGTAGTCATAAAAGAATCAAACCTCTTGTACCATTGCCTTGGTGACTGTTTCAAACCATAAAAGGAATTTTTCAACAAACAAACATAGTCCTCCTTTTCTGAGACTATAGAGCCCTCTGGTTGTTGCATGTAAATATCTTCCTCAAGTTCTCCATGCAAGAATGCTATTTTTACATCTGACTGATCAAGCTCCAAATCATACATGGCCACAATGCCAAGTAAGGCTCAAATCGAACTGTGTTTCACAACTGGAGAAAACACATCTGTGAAGTCTACACCGGGAATTTGACTATAACCTTTTGCAACAAGTCTTGCTTTATATTTAGGTTCTTCAATTCCTGGAATCCCTTCTTTCCTCTTGAATACACATTTACAACGAACAACCTTTTTACCCTTTGGAAGCTTTACCAAGTCCCACATTTTATTCTTATGGAGTGATTCCATCTCTTCTTGCATGGCAATTATCCACTGTTCTGAGTCTTCATAGCTTACTGCCTCGGAATAAGTAATGGCTCTTGATTTGCATCAATATCTTCAGCCACGTTTAAAGCATAAGCTATTAGATCAGCCTCAACGTACCTCTTCGGAGGTTTAATTTCTCTTCTAGGTTTATTTTTGGCAATAGAATATTGTGGTGATGAAGTAACTCTATTTTTAACTTCTGTACTAACTTGAGAAGTTGACTCTGTTGCAGATACTGAATCAATCTGAAACTCATCTTGCTTTTGTTGTTCTTTATTGGAAGAGTCTTTAAGAGATAAGTTAGGTAACATAGCAGTTTCATCAAAAACAACATCTCTGCTAATCACAACTTTTCTATTTACAGGACACCATAACTTATATCCTTTTACACCAGCTTTAAAACCAAGAAAAACACATTTAATGGATCTTGGTTCCAATTTTCCATTATCAACATGAGCATAAGCAGGACACCCAAAAATCTTTATATCAGAATAATCAGCAGGCTTACCAGACCATATCTCTTGTGGAGTCTTTTTCTCAATGACAATGGATGGAGATTGGTTGATCAAAAAATATGCAGTAGAGGCTACTTTAGCCCAAAACGACTTCGGTAAATTAGCATTCGACAACATACATCGAACCTTTTCCATGATTGTTCTGTTCATTCGTTCTGCAACACCATTTTGCTGTGGAGTATGACGAACTGTCAAATGTCTTATGATCCTTCTGATTTGGACAATTCATTAAACTCATCAGAACAGAACTCCAAGCCATTATCTGTGCAGAGGTGTTTTATTTGTTTTCCTGTCTATTTTTCAACCATAATTTCCCAAGATTTGAATGCAGAAAACACATTGCTTTTCTGCTTCAGAAAGAATGCCCAAAATTTTCTGGAAAAATCATCAATAAGAGTTAGCATATAATTAGCTCCAACTCTCGAAGGCACTCTAGATGGTCCCCAAAGATCAGAATGAATACAATCTAATATTCCCTTCGTGTTATGAATTCCTCTGGTGAATCGAACTCTCTTTTGCTTCCCAAAAATGCAATGCTCACAGAACTTCAGTTTGCTAATGCCTTGCCTATCAAGAAGTCCTCTTTTACTCAATTCTGCCATGCCGTTTTCACTCATATGCCCTAGACGCATATGCCAAAGTCTAATAATATCATCATCTGACAAGGAAGAGGAAGCGACTGCAGCATCACCAGTAATAGTTGAACCTTGCAAAACATATAATTTGGAAGTCTCTCTCTGCCCTTTCATCACAACGAGGGAACCCTTACTAATCTTTAGAACCCCACTTTCAGCTGTGCACCTGTGTCCTTTTGAATCAAGAGTACTTAACGAAATCAATTTCCTTTTCAATTCTGGTACATCTCGCACGCCACTAAGAGTTCTAACGACCCCATCAAACATCTTTATTTTGATTGTGCCAACACCTGCGATTTTACATGAAGCATTATTTCCCATCAAAACAACACCTTCAGACACAGCTTCATATGTTGTAAACCAATCTCGATTGGGACTCATATGAAAGGTGCAACCAGAATCGAGGATCCACTATTCGCTCACTTTAGAATTGTTGACAGAAGCAAGTAGGAGTTCACCATCACTGTAGTCTTCTACTACATCAGTTTCACCGGATTGTTCTGGTTGTTTTCCCTTTTGATTCTCCACCTCCCTTTTGAACTTATTTTGTAACTTGTAGCACTCTTTCTTAATGTGTCCTTTCTTCTTGAAGAAGTTACAAGTTTTACCTCTGTTTGAAGATCTCGATCTACCTTGAAATTTACCACGGGGATTTCGTTCTTGTGTCCTCCCACGATTATCATCACTGTTACGATCTTGTCTTCCACGAACAATGAGACCCTCTCCCTAAGAGTTAGATCCAGCCACAAGATGCTTCATCTTGTCATACGAGGGAAGCATAGACTTCATCAACTGTGAGAGATTCACGGCTGTACAAAATTGTATCTCTAAAGGTTGAATACGACGGTGGCAACGAACAAAGGAGAATTAACCCTAAATCCTCTTTATCATACTGAACCTCCATGGCCTCCAAATCCGAGACAATTTCTTTAAATACATTTAAGTGTTCATGCACAGATGCTCCTTCTTCCAAACGATGAGAATACAGACGTTGTTTCATATGCAATTTACTAGTTAGGGTTTTCGACATACATAACTACTGTAATTTTGCCCATAATGCAGCAATAGTCTTCTCCTTTAACACATCTTGTAGAATTTCATTCGACAAATGCAGCTGTAATTGCGTCAAAGCCTTCCGATCTTTACGCTTCTTTTCTTCATGTGTCAAATTCGAAGGCATCTTATCTAACCCTAACAGGGCATCCTCCAAATCCATCTACGCAAGAATTGCTTGCATCTTTACTTGCCACAACGCGAATCTGGTGTTGCGATCCAACAACGAAATATCATACATCAATGTCGCCATTATCGTGATCGAGACTACTAACCCGAAAAAGTTCTGATACCAATTTGATAAAATTCAAATATCGATAATGAATAAATATCGCAAAGAAAACGAAAAGAAAGAACACACAGATTTTACGTGGAAACCCTTTCGGGAAAAAACCACGGGCAGAGGAGATGAAGATTTACTAATGTCGAAAATTGAATCAATACAAGAGGAGATAATTACGCCTATTTATAGGTTGAAAAACCTTATTCCAATCAACAACTAATAGAAGTAGCGTAGCAAGGTTGAAACATCTTATTCTAATTAAAATAAAATAGATGACTTATTCTAATTAAAATAAAATAAAAGAATTCTAGTTTATTTGGACTTTACTTTTATTTTATTTTACCACTGTATTTTATTTTAACAAGAATTCTAGTCACCCAATTCTAACAATAACCCACTCGATAAAATACTAAAAATAATATAATAAACATGACTTTCATATTTCATATAGGTTTTATAATTTTTATTCAAGATTTTAACAAATAGATAATTAATTATGAAAATAACTCAATGAGACATCTTAAACCTAAAATGTGATATATTTCGTAGTGAGTAAACCTAGCATGAGCAAATAATTTACTCCATTGTTTTTCGCTTCTTTCTTGACTATCAAGACAAACAATCATCTCCATGTCAAAAAACAGCTTAGTTTCGGTAGACCGATGTTCATCCAATTCTTGGTCTCCAATTATCATTTCCATAATCACGATTTTCCCTCCATTTTCTTTCTTTCCAATTGCCTCCTTACATCTCTCTAGTATCTTTATACAGTCTTGGTCACTCCAATCATATAATATCCACTGCAATTAATTAGATGATCAATAAAATAAGGCTAAATTTTAATTTTCAAGGCAACAAATTAATTAGAGATAATAAACATAACTTTAGCATGATCATATCTCCATGAGGAACTCCTTCAAGCACGTTTCCACCAAGGTACTTCAAATTTTCACATCCTTGCAAGCCATGAACAACATGAGGAAGATCAAAGACTAGTGAAATCCGTTTGTGGAAAAGCCTTAGCAAGTACCTTGGTCATGGTTCCCGTCCCACCCCCAACATCAAACACTAACTTCAACCCCTCAAAAACTCTGCACTTACTAAGCACTACGCTAGCCGCCAGAAGCCCATCACTAGCCATCACATCATTAAGGAAATGATTCACCCTCGGCTCATGCCCAGCATAATCCCACATACTCTCGCCATGAGCCGCGCTGAATGCTGTAGGATGGTCAAGGTTTTGGAACCAAGAACTTAAATATTTCCATAGTGTCAGTAAAACGGGGTCAAGCATTCCGAGTATGAAGGGAGTTGAACTCAAGGGATTGTCCTTTTGGAGAAGGCGAGAAACAGGGGTGAGGACATAAGCTTTGTGTTGGTCAGTTGGGTTGGTATTAGATTCAGCAAAGAAGCCAGAATGAATGAGGATACGCATGAGGCGATAGAGACAGTGGAGTTTTGAATGGTGGAGACCAAGAGCCAAAGCTAGGTCTGAAAGACTCATGGCTTGGCCGTGGTTGTGGATGATATATGGTATTTGTAGTTCGACAGCGCATTTCAGTGACATTGAGCTTATGAACCTGAACGTATGGTTCCAAACAAGAGCCTGAGCTTCAAGCAACTCATCAAGATTAATCTCATCTCCTTCTATCAAATCCATTTCTTTTTATCAAGTAATTGGTATTGCTAAAGCTCAATGTTTGGATCTCTATTTATAGCGCTCACAACCATTTTGTATTGACAATAGAGGCAGTTTTTTTTTAATTAAAGCATAGAGACCCACTAGTAGATTATAGTACAACGATAAAATTAGTTTACTAAATTTGCTTTCATGTTTGGATTATATAGTCTTTAATCTAAAAATTGTTAATAATTTAGAAAAGTTATGAAGACAAAATGTATTCAAGATAAAAAAAAATTATTCAATTAATAAAAAGTTTATTACATTACTAAACTTGAAGCAAAATAAATAGAGTAATAAAATTTAAAATAAAACATTTAATTTCTAAAAATTAATACATTGGCCTCTCTTTCATTAGCTTATTGTAGAATTAATAACATCCTCGCATAATTTGTAAATTTCAACTTGTTGGTATGAATACTCTACTGTTTTTGGTTCACTTTCCTTTTTATTTTGGACAAAGTTAATTATGCTTTTAAGAAATCATGAATAATTACGAGTAATTTAATAAAAAAAAGTTAATTATGAGCAATTATATAAAAGCATAATTATATAAAGGTATAGTATAAGGAAGTAATTAATTTTTTATGTAAACAATATACAATATATGTAGTGTGTCTCGCATTTTGGATAAAGCAGAGCTGAGATCAAGATGAGGAAGAGCCGATGTCTCGACAACATGACACACCACGTCCCGACGAGAAGAACTTGTCATCCAGACGAGCTGATAGCCACGTCACAATGTCACGACGTATTCCCTACATGACCAGGTTTCTTCTCCTAGTTAAATTATGTTATCTTTTCCCAATTAAACTTTGATTGTTCTAGGGATGTTTCAGTCATAATTGTACATGATTTTTAGCCTATAAATAGGCCTATTAGAAACCCTAGATAGTTAAGAATATAACAACAAGATTGAGAGAGTTTGTGGGAACTTCGGGGAATCTTTGTATTTCGGGTTTAGAATTTATTTTTGTCTCCATCTTGTACTTCCCTTTTTGGTTTTTTCTATTTAGTAAAGTTTTCTTTGCCAGTGGTTTTTTTATCCTCTTTGGAGAGATTTTTCTATGTAAATATTTGTGTCCAATTTTATCAAATTTTCGTTCGTGTTTTTGTATAATTCAGGTTCGAACCAACAAACTAGTATCAGAGCTTGATTCAATTTTCGTATTCAACTTGTTCAAAGATGGTAATGAGGTATGATATCAAAAAGTTCGATGGGATTAAAAATTTCAACTTGTGGGAAGTTTGGATGATGACAATTCTGGTCAAAACGATTTGAAAAAGCTCATTACAGGGAAAAAACCTGTATATGCAAATCAAAAAGAGTTTGAGAAACTTGATGATACAGTCAAATATCTAGCATGACAGGTCATACTATAAAGATTGATGTTAGATATACCACAATCCATGTAATGTGATATGATTAATCAAGATATAATTTATCCCTCTTACATAATGGGAGTAATATCTTGGGCCACTTGATAAAGTGAGACATGAAACGCATGGTCATGCTTAAATAAATTGATAAAAGATATCATACATATTTGTTTATTGTAGTCTAATTAGAATATCAAGAAATATGAGATTGGACTATACAAGTGTGACTATACCATGACTTGTGTCCAATCTAGATATAAAGGATAAAATGATATAATACATGAAAAAGTTTAGAAAAAGGAAATGTAAAAGGAAATGTTGAATCAATGGGTAATTCAGGACTAATGAATTGGTGCACAACAAGATTACCTCTCAGGCTCACTTGTCTAGATGTTCCCTTAGGGGTGTCAATCCTAAGTTTGTAGGTTCATTTAAATTAATCCAATTTATTATGATTTGGTCCTTCATCCAAAAATCAGCTCACCACATCTCTATCAACCAACCCCCTTAAAGGTTTACCTACTCATGCTAAATATACAACTAACGACCATGGAAATGGAAAGCGAAGAAATCATTAAAGTAAAGCTTAAGAAAAATATAAAAGTTGAGATTTTTATGCAAAAAAAAATGTAAAAGGCATGTAAAGAAAAACATTCCACAAGAAAATCTAAAACAATAAACATAAAAGGAGCAATCTTTAACAACTACAAAGTAAAAGAAATTGAAATGCATTAAACTACCCTTTTTGTCCAAATTTATCCCCCACACTATATTGGTATTGCGATACCCCGATCAGTTTCGAACTTGGAGGTTTTCTTGGAGGGTGGATACTGCGATACCCAAAGTGGTTATTGCGGTACTATTTAAGGGTGGTGTTGGGGATCAACCCGATTAACCAACGAACAAGTTAAAAATAGCATAAAAAATTGAGAAATTGAACACACAAATTTAACGTGGAAAAACTCCTCCGAAGAGGATAAAAAATCACGGGCAAAGATAATTTTATTATAATGGCAAAAGAATGAAGAGTACAAAAGATGGAGATAAAAAACTAAACCCCAAAAAACTTGAAAACAAAGAACCCTCAAAACGTAAACACTAAATTCTCCAAAAGTGTTAGGAGTTCTCAACTTTAATGGGTATATCTAATGAGTGTATTTCTAAGGTTGTTAAAGAGCCTATTTATAGGCTAAATTCCTAGGTCAAATAATAATTAAATAATCTAGACTAATAAGAGTTTGACTCAAACAAATAAACAGAGTTTAATTGAAACAATTAAACAGAGTTTAACTGAAAGATTATTTCTCAATTTGACTTGAAATAGGAGTCATAATTCAACAAATCTCCAGTTTGACTCGTATTTCTACAATGCCATCTTTGTCAAAGCCCGTCACGGGCCTATCTTGAATTATGCAGGGAATTAACTGCGAATCTGTACTTAGAAACTAGAAGTCTTCTAGCCTTCGACTTGTGCACTACCAAATCAAAACTAACACGAGTCTGATTTTCTCAAATACAGTGCCCTAACTTTTCAAAACCTACATCCAAAAGAGAACCTCTTTTCAACGAAACAGTCATACCTTTTTCCCTCCTATGACCAAGTTGTCTCCGCTCCAAACGAGTTGACTTACACTTCGTAACGGACGAGGGACGTCCGATTTCACCAGTCACTGTAAAACCTTGCAGAATATAAAGACTGTCGGTCTTTTTACCTTTTAACAAAACAAGAGCCCCACGAGACACCTTAATGCTGCTCGACTCAATGTTGATTTTGCAACCTTTTGAGTCTAAAATACTTAAGGAGATGAGATTCTTTCGTAAATCAGATACATTCCTAACATCTGATAGTGTCCTAATCGTACCATCGTGCATCCTAATTTTAATAGTACCAATATCGATTACCTTACTGGATGAATCATTTCCCATGTGCACAACTCCACCTTCAACCGAATTGTATGTGGAGAACCATTCTCTATTGGGACACATGTGGAAAGAACATCATGAATCTAGGATCCACTCGGACGTAAGCTCAGAGCTTTCGCTCGTTGACACTAACAAGAAATCATCACCACTTTCATCGGCCAAATTAGCACCAGCTAAACTTCCTTGTTATTATAACAATTTGCTTTGACGTGACCTAACTTCTTACAATAGCGACACATTTTGTCTCGTTTCTGTGATGCTACCAAAATGGAAGCTTACCTATCTGCCTTTCTATTTGAACCTAACTCATCGTCGAGTTTGTCTTTACTTAATAAATGACCCTTCACATCCTCAAATGAAAGTTTGTTTCTTCCATAAATCAAGGTCTCCTTGAAAGAATTGTATGAAAGGGTAAAGAATACAATAATAACATAGTCTGAACTTCATTATCAATCTGAACCTTAACATTATTTAAGTAATTCAAAAGAGTAATGAATTGACTAATGTGATCTCTAAGAAGCTCACCTTCATTCATGTGAAACGTAAATAGACGTTGTTTCAGTACTAAACGATTAGCCAGAAACTTAGTTGCATAAAGAGTTTCTAGCCTTTTCCACAAGATGGATGAGGTCTTCTCCATCAATACCTCTTACAATACCCTATTCGCGAGGCACAACTAGATTGCAGATAATTCTTTTTCATCAAGCTCTTCTCATTCTGATTGATTTAGATTCTTGGGCTTTTTCCCGATAATGACTTTTTTCAAGCTGAACTGAACTAAAATTGTCATCATCCGAACTTGCCACAGATTGAAATTTGTGACACCATCAAACTTCTCAATATCGAACTTTGTTGCTGCTATCTTTGAGCGGGTTAATTTACGAAAATTAAACTAGCTCTGATACCACTTGTTGAGGATCAATCGATTAAGCAATGAACAAGTAAAAATAGCGGAAGAAATTGAGAAATTGAACATACAAATTTAACGTGAAAAAACTCCTCCGAAGAGGATAAAAAATCACGGGGAAAGATAATTTTATTATAATGGCAAAAGAATGAAAAGTACAAAAGATGGAGATAAAAAACTAAACCCCGAAAAACCCAAAAATAAAGAACCCTCAAAACGTAAACACTAAATTCTCCAAAAGTGTTAGGAGTTCTCAATTTTAATGGGTATATTTAATGAGTGTATTTTTAAGGTTGTTAAAGAGCCTATTTATAAGCTAAATTCCTAGGTCAAATAATAATAATATAATCTAAACTAATAATAGTTTGACTTAAACAAATAAATAGAGTTTAACTAAAAGATTATTTCTCAAATTTAACTTGAAATAGAAGTCATAATTCAACAGCTGGTCTCCAATCTTTAAGTCTGTTGGAGGTATCATGATTTCAAGGTTTGGATATCACGATCTTTTGGTGTATTTTTCGCTTATTTTTCACCTCTAACATGTCCTTATATCACTCAACCACACATTAGGGTCCCCAATGAAACTATTGGCCAAAATGGGTATGAAAATGAGTAAAAATTGGACATTTACAGTTATTAACTTAAAAATCTAAAAATTGCGAAAAATAAAAAAAATATTACTTTGCTTGAGAATAAGCTCCTTAAGTATGTCGAAAAAGAGTAATTTATCATATCAAATTACGACAGATAAGTACATAAAGAATTCTATCGCCAATGGTGGCAGAGGTTATGAGAATGGAGATTAAGTTGTGTTGCAAGCAATAATAAGGGTTTTGCATAGGGTTGAGGGTTATAAATATTTCATCTGTAACAAAAACCAACACGTTAAGTAGGATAGATTTTAAAATTTTTAATCATAGTCTATAAGTATAATAATGTGAAAGGATATTCTCTATAAGTATGTGCGTTCAAAATTGGGCCTAGAAGTTTCAAGGGTAAAATAGTAATTTTAGCTCATATGTGCTCAAAATTTTATGGCGTGGTAAACCGTTAATGTTTTTACAATGACTTATAGAAAATTAAATTAATTTTTTAAAATAATATTCAAAAGACTGTCAATTTTTAAATAAGGATCATTTTGAAATGGGGGTTAAAACAAGGAGTACTAAAAGAGAAAATAAACCTAGGCTACAGTGATAACTAACTTAACTAACTATAAAAACACTAATAACAAGAAGAAAGTGTAGTAAAATAAACTCTAAAACCAGGAAAAGAGAAGAGAAATTATAAACCCTAGAAAACTTTGCAAAAATACTAAGAGAAAACCTAGAGAAACTAAGATAACGTGTGTGTCTCTTTCTCCTCAGCCAAAATTAGTTGTTTTAGGCTAATGACTAATGAATTTTTGTTGCCAAAACTGCCCATACACAGCCTTGTATGATTGTTGCGCCAGGTGGACAATGACTACCATTTTTGTCCAATTTTGTCCCCCTCACGATATTGGTATTGCAATACCCAAGATGCAAATATCGCTATACCCCAATCAATTTCAAACTTGGGGGTATTCTTGGAGGGTAGATATCTCGATACCTAAAGTGGATATCTTAACAGATAAATTGGAATGATTTGTTAAAACTAAAAAACACGACAAAGAACAAATCAGGAAAAACAAACGATTAACAACCAATAAGCGAAACAATACCCAGGAAAGAATCTACCTAGATTTCATCTGTCATTATTAATCTGAATCAAACAATTTATTCACTTCGTATATTGATCCATAGAAATCCCTAAATTATGCTAATACCTCTATTCAAGCATAAAAGCAACTGACTCTAGATTGATTAATTAAAATTTCTTTCTAATCAAAACCCCTATTGTTGCATTAACTCGATCTATGGATCTCCCTATTAGATTTGACTCTAATCCGGTAGATTTATGTCGTCCTATTTCTAGGATTGCATGCAACTCCACTCAATTATGCTAGATCTACTCCTAAACAAGATCTATTCCTCCTCTAATTTAAGCACATCAAACATGAATTAATATCCCGAAAATACTAAATCAAGAATTAAGCACACATAGTTGAGAATAAGATCTAAGTATTTATTGCCTAAATCAGAAATCAAATGATAGAATTCATCATATGGTTCATCTCCCGAACGTATTTAAAAAGTTAGTTCATAATTGCAAATAAAAAATCCAAAAGACAGTAAATCCACAAGAAACAAAGAAACACTTAATAAACTTCAAAGAAATCAAAAGGAGATCTTCAATCTTGATGGAAATCTGCTTCAGAGACCGCTTCTATGATGTTTTTCGAGTTATTTTCTTAGCTATTCTATGAAGGCTTACTCTCCTCTTATCATATTTGGTATATATAGATCTTCTAATGCCTGAAAATCCTAAAAATTACGCTTTTCCGTGTGTTTTGGATGTAGTTCACGATTTCCACACGGTTTGGCAAATGACCGTGTGGTAGGGTCCAGACTATGTGGCTCCTAAAATCTGCTCAATTTTTTTGATTTTCGCTTTGTTTTTGCTTTGTTTTCTCCCAAACGCTCTCCTAAGTATAGAAACATGAATTTAAAGGATTAGAAACATAAAATGCATCATTTTACATCGAATAATCATCCAAAATCGCATTAAGAATGAGGGTAAAACATGTTACTTTTGGTATTTATCAGGTGGATCTCACGATACCAGTGAAGGGTGGTCTCCAATATTCAAGTTTGTTGGAGGTATCGCGATTCCAAGGTTTGGATATCGTGATACCCTCTCTTTTGGTGTCGTTTTCACTCGTTTTCCACCTCCAACACATCCCTACATCACTCATCCACACGTTAGGGCCCACAATGGCACTATTAGCTAAAATGGGTCTCAAAATCAGTAAAAACGAGACATTTACATCTATTAGCTTAAAAATATAAAAACTACGAAAAAATGCTACTCTTCTTGAGAATAAGCTCCTTAAATATAACGTGAAATCCTAATTTGCCATATCAAATTAAAACCCATTTGCACCATCATTACCCGCAAAAAATCCCATTCTACTCTCATATCTAACTTCAAAGCCATGTAACCCTTGCGACCATTCCTTTTATTCACCAAAGTATTCAAGACCTTATAAGCAACGAAAATATTATCTATGATAAGCTTGCCAGGAACAAATGTGCTCTGTGCTTTATCAATGCGCTTATCCAACGCAACCCTTAATTGGTTAGCCATCATTCACCCAATAATTTTATATATGATTGAGCAGAAGCTGATTGGCGAAAAACATATTAGAGGGGCTAGGAACCTTTGGTAGTAATACAATGTTTGCTCTATTCATAGGTGCTAAATCCCAACCTTCATTTAGCACTCCCAAACAAAAACTCTTACATCTGTACCAATAAATGGCCAAAATTTTTGAAAAATGAGACTAGAAAATCCATCCATTCCTAGCGCTTTAGTTGACCCCATATCTTTCAATGCTGCCACTACTTGTTCTTTTGTATAACATGCCAAGAGTAACAAACTATCCTTCTGCGTATGCACACATTAACCCTAGAGAGAATATGTTCACTATTACCCATTCCCTGTTGAGAAGTAAACAAATTTTCGAAAAAACTCGTAGCAATCCAATCCATCTCAAGACTGATTAAAGTTGTCTGGCCATCCGTATATTCTAGTTTTTGGACCATGTTAGAACGTCGCCTTATATTTGCATGATTATGAAAATGTAGTGTTACTATCACCAACTTTAAGCTACTTGACTAGAGCCCGTTGTTCCTAATAAACTTCCTCCCTCTCCATCTCCCAATTTAATCAAATTCAAGTATCAAGTAAATCATCCAACACCTCGTCATTATGTTCAACCTCCAATAACAACTCAAGTTTCTTAATCAAATCATCCTTCAAACTGCTACGATCCAACCGAACCCGATGAGCCCAGCAAGTAAGGCCGTGTCTGAGTTTATCTAGTTTTACTGCAAGATCCTCATCCACTGAATTCCAATTTTTTTTTTAAATATAAATTTTGAAAATTTTATTAATATTTTAAAATTTTTGAAAATTATTTTGAATTTTTTGTTGAGAGAGACCAATTTGCTCATTTTCAAAATTAACAGGGATCAAAAGTGTATTTACACCAATATATTTTTTGAGTTATTCGAATTATTTGAATTAATCAAATTATAAAATTCAAATCGAATCAAACTCAAAACTCGAATTACTTATTCGAGTTAACTCAAAAAATCAATTAATTCAAATAACACGATTCGATTAACTCAAAATTCGATTTTTATTTTATTTTTTGTGTCAATTTTGCTCACTAGTTTTCATTTGTTTTATTTATTTAAATTAAACTGTTGGAAGCCACATTATTTGGATTCTACCCTTTGTGATTGACCACACCATGTACTAGGCTTTGCTTATTTACTCTTAGCATGATTAATATTTGGAGGTTAAATTTTATTATTAGTCCATCTACTTTGTAGAAGTTATAGAGTGTTGGATTTGATTAAATTATAAAGTGTTGGGTTAAAAGTCTAGGAAACACATAATTGGATCCAATCTAGGAGAGGCCAAAATCTCCATCATAATACATATGAAGGGAAGCACACCGTATTAGCCCTTTACTCTCTTAGTTCAACTAAGGAATTGCTTTTCTATTAAATAGGCATTACATGTAGTTTACAAATTAAACTAGGGTTTCATTTCTTCTCCTTATAAATAGATGACACCATTAAGGTTAAGAATACAAAAAGAAGTTATATACAACTTTGAGATATTGTTATTTTTTCTGAAAATAGTGAGAATTTATTTCTAAGTATGAATGCTATTTTCTGGGAATAATAATTCTATCGGTTTCTATAAGAGAGAGATTTACTTTGCTACTGAAAGTTAGAAAATAATTTTTGGTTCTGTATTTGATTCACAATTGTTCAAGCCCACACTCGAAGCAGTTCATGTTACGAGAATGGTAGAGAAATTCGTTCAGTTGAAAGTTAGGAACATCTAAGATTTATCTCACTCAAAGCACAAGCACTATTACAGGAAAAAGTTTATTGCTATAAATATCACAACCCAACTTGATTTCAAAATTTATATTTTTACGCTATGCAAGAAAACCATTTTCGAATCAAAATTTTTCCAACATGCCACACTATGAATGCTACAAGTGAATAAATCCATAAACGGAGTTAGGATCTATTCTACTTGGGTCCTATTTGATGTACTCTTAGTCCAGTTAGTCACATCTATGTTTCTATCTTTTGGGAGTCATCCACTCTAATGCTCAAGACAAAGCATCTCCCCGATTGGACTTGATAGATGACATATTAATATTTCAATTGGCTTTCTCTTTTTCGATTAGAGTAAGAACATATTTAAGTTTATCTAATAATACAAGTTGGCTTTCTATATTATGATTTGACCACTTAATATTGCTTAGTATTAGGTAAACGTTAAATAACCAGTGAGCCACTATTTTCTTCCATTTTGCATTGCATGCAAAAAATATTGAAGACAATATACAAAGAATATTAATGTAAACAATAGATCTTTTTTAAAAACCAATTTGACCAAAACATACAGGTGTACAATGACGAATATAATACATTTAGGGCACCAAATCCAACCTACATCCAATTCATTTCTCGTTATCTCGAGCTAGGAGAGGGGTTAATTAGACATATATAATTAGTGTTCAAATAATTTTTAATTAATTTTCAGCTTTTCACCTATTAATTGCAATATTATTAAGTCATGAAGTCATTCCACTAAAGTATCATGACTGAGCTCTCCCTCATTATATACCATTACCAAAGCTACTCATCAAGTGCTTGTCTAATGATCTTGTCAAAAGTGTGTTATCCTCATAGGATATCTTCAATCTCTTTGAGATAAATTTATTCTCCCAATATGATCCTATTTTATCTTATGGTAACAAATACATCTTCGCTCATTAAAAGTTAATTACTAACAAATAGTAATTAAATCATTTATCTCTAAGAAAAATGACTTGTGGTCATGTTATTTTTCATCTATCATGTAATGTCGATAAGAGGGTAACATTTACCCATTAGTTGTTCTATGAATTTCACAATTGTGGAATGATGCTACATCATGCAAAATTCGTATTTCAACATACCAACTTTCAGTTCCTTACCTATTTGAATGTAGGTTTTCTTTTACATCAAAATATCTAAGTCACGTATGTCTAGTGTTACACCTCATACCCGACCCAACTGTCAAGCCCGAATACTAGGATGTCACACCATCGTCTCACATTATGCTTACCTCATTTTAAATATTTTATTTCACATGCAAATTCTTTTTTTAAGGGAAAAACCAAAGAAGTGAATGTGAACCGTGCACCAGGTAGGGTCCCAAGAAAGGGAGGTGAGTCAAATTTGACCGCTTAAAAACCAAGCCTTTCCTAGCTAGAGCTAGTCTTAAGCATGCACCTTCTCATTACCACACTTCTCACAGTTATTGAAAGTCAATTTAATGTTAAATAATTCCATCTTACATCAATTTATCAACTATAAAAAATTGATCATATAAAACAAACCTAAAAATATCTCAGATAACATATTTTCAAGTCTATAATGGCATGCAAATAGCTAAAGGAACATAACAAAAACCAATATAAATCCACCATATTGACTAACACATTGCCTTAGGTTCCCAACATAAATAGTTTATTAAACCTACAAATAAAGAGTAAAGAGTTGACTTGGCTTGGATCACCCTCGAGACCACACTGCTCACACCAACACTAAGAATCTACAATTGTTAAAAAGGGAGTGGGTGAGATTAAAAAGCTCAGTGAGTGCCTAGAATAACCACTACATAAATAATCATCATGCATCAACTCAACAATCAAACAACATGTTTGATAGCATTAGAAAAGACCATTGACTTCTCCTTACTTAGGGTATAATTTGTTCCTATTTTATCATTTTTTAGCATGCATTTTTAGCATTTTTAACTTAGTGATTGCATTTTCTAACTCAGTGATGCTCGATTTAATTTTCTTTAATTTTATCTTGTTTTTGCTACTAATGTCACCACAATTAGTTATTCAGTATTGTATCCAAAGATGTCAGTGCAAGAATCTGTCCTAAAAGATCAACGCATGAAGGTATCTAAGGTTGTCGCCGTAAAATAGAATCCAAATTTGCACCCAGAAATGTCGCTACAACAGACAACTGTTTGATGAACACACCAAATCTGCGTGAGTGTACAGCTGGTATAACCAACTTGTAAAGCTAGAGAAAGTTGGATCTGAAAGGGAGGACACCTATACTTGGCAGTGGTTGATAAATACTGATGAGAGAGGATCTTCTTCAAGCTTCATCTTTCATATTTTTGATGCATAAAAGCTTTCTCTTCAACATTTTCTTAAGCTTGCTTCCATGGCAGCTTAACTTCATTGAGGGCAACCTAATTGTGACGAGAAGGCAATCTGCTACTGACGAGGAGCATTCCTAATTGCGATGCAAGAGGAGTGTAAGGGAATGGTTCTAGTAGATTAGGAATAGGATGCTTAAATTCATTCTTTTATTCTCTCTTTAAACACTGATGAATTTTGATTAATTGAATTTGTATGGAAGTATAATTTAATTTCAGATCAAGTATGATATCTATTCAATCTTTCCTTCATTGTTTATCTTTGAATTTAATTGCTTGACCATGGAAGTGTAATTGCACTCACTGTCACTGGAAAGTGTAGCGACAAATTAAGTTAACAAGCAAGTCAAAGGAAGTTGCTTGAGGATCGAAGGATTTCTGTCCACTTGTTCTTGAATATTTTGCGTTGCCAGCATTGGAAGGTGTGGTTAGTGTGAGTATTTGAGTCTTTGATAAACAGGGAAGTCGAGGTTGGTAATATTTCATTGAGCTTAATTGCAGCAACAATTTATCTATCATTTACCTTGTGATCACATTTAGCTGTTTGCCAACTTTTCAAGTTAAGGAACCCCATCTCATTATCACTGTTTTTACTTCTCAAATTTTCTTAAATTGCTTCGACAAATTATTCTCAAATCTTTACTGCATTTTCTTATTAATTTGTTCCGAAATTATTCATCACAATCTCTTTAGTTTTAACTTTCTCTGCATCAACAATTATAAACATAACTAGTCATCCTTGTGAGATCGATATCCGATAGATTTTCATCTATTTATTGTACTTGCATCGACAGTATACGCTTGCACATATTTGCTGTGACGTTCATAGCACGATCAATGTTCATAGCATCTTTCTTGTATTTATTTTCACATAGTTTTTAGCATACTATATACAAACATATTCAGTCATATACACCTATAATCACAGTCAAAAACAGTTTATGATAATTTGGCTGTTGAGATTATGAAACATATAGTTTGCTCTATAATCACACATTGGATACACAGATCTCCAACACACCAACACTAGACTCATAAAGTCGAAACATATCCTATAAGTGAAGCATATAGCTAACACTCTCCAACACACCAAACATATCCCGTTGAATGGAGCATAGCTCACATTCCCTTATTTCTCCAACATGTCCCTGGGCCTCAGCGCCCCATATATAACATAAATGCAAGTACTCACAATCCTATGGCATGCCAACTATATCCAAAGGTCTCATAAGATCGCAAAGCCAAAATCCATATTGTTATTATTACATATTTTTATCATATATTCACTGCATATTCACTTTATTATCACAATATAATCAGTCATATGACATGAAGAATATACCTACATATTCACTTTCACAACAATCATCATAAGCTTATAGCATCTGTCATAACATCTCATGTTTATTCACAATATCACATCTTAATTCTTTGAGCACAAATCATATTAATATTTAATCATAAATCATATTAATATTTAAGCATAAATCACATTAATATTTAAGCATAAATCACATTAATATTTGAGCACAAATCATATTAATATTTGAGCACAAATTACATTAATATTTGACCACAAATCATATTAATATTTAAGCACAAATCACATTAATATTTAAGCACAAATCACAATAATATTTAAGCATAAATCACATTAATATTAAAGCATAAATCATATTAGTATTTAAGTACAAATCAGATTAATATTTAAGCATAAATCACATTAATACTTAAGCACAAATCAAATTAATATTTTATCATAAATCATATTAATATTTAAGCACAAATCACATTAATATTTAAGCATAAATCACATTAATACTTAAGCACAAATAACATTAATATTTAATCATAAATCATATTAATATTTAAACACAAATCACATTAATATTTAAGTATAAATCACAATAATTTTTTACCACAAATCATATTAATATTAAGCACAAATCATATTAATATTTGAGCACAATTCATATTAATATTTAAGCATAAATCACATTAATACCTAAGGACAAATCACATTAATATTTAAGCATAGATATACACTTACACTCGGAATTTAGAGTAAGGATTTAGGCTATCTCTAAATTTCGAAATATACAATGAATCGTCTACAAGCAGCTATTCCAAAACACTCACCAAATATACGCTTTTTTGAAAACCTGATAGCTTAGACAAGCTTTCCTTTGCCTTTATCTTTACTTGTTGAAGGTCCTATCAATTCCAATGATTCAACCACAAATATCACACATACACAAGCAAAAATGGGTCATCCAAACATCTCATACAATCATAAACAATAGTCTAAGTTATGTTCTCTTAAACCGAAACCATAAACCTAGTAAATTTTAAACTTTAATATCACGATCTACACTAAACCTTTTTGCATGGAACAAATTCCGCTCATCTACATATTCACCCACGACTAATTTTCAACCTTTAAACCACTTAAAATTACACATTTTAAAATACCAAATATTTTTTACATACAATGGCTATAATAATGAAAATTCATTAAAACTCAAGAAATGCTTAACGAACTTCAAAGTAATTTTAGAAATCTTCTAATCATGTTAAAAAAGTTGAAAACACTTTAATATCAAGTTTTTATACACAAATTCAAATTTCATCATTAAGGACCCTATTTTCGGCTTTTATTCAAAACTTGCATTTTAATGGCTAAAAGCTCAATTTAAAAGATAAGATATCATTTAAAACTCATAGGAAAGCAATTAGTTACCTTTTCTTGAAGAAAAATGAGTTTTGACAGGAATCCAAAAAAACTCACGTTTGGAGAAAATAATGAAAAAGATGGAGGTGATGAAGGTTTTTTGGTGTTTCTCTTTGTTTTTATAGTTATTTAAGGTTTTAGGTTTATTAGAATTCAAAGGAAATTAGGAGTTGGTGTTTAAAAAAGATTGAAATAGCAAGAGAGAACAAGAGGTAAAAAATACTAATTTTGGAGTTGTTATTAGGTGAAATAGTTGGAGAACGGGGGGTTTTTGGCTTGAAATTAAAGTTTGGTCAAATTTCTTCATAAAAACTCTTAATTTTGACTATTTTACAAATTAGACCTATTTCAAAATTAAATTTGTATAAAAATCATTTTCAGAAATTGATTTAACATCCTAATAGCCATTGTTGAAAATACTATTGGTTATCAAACTTATGAAATTTCGAACACATTTGGGCTAAAATTTCTATTTTACCCTTGAAACTTCTAGGTCCAATTTTGAGGTGTGACATATAATCCATTATCCACTTAGAAGTAAGATATGTCACATTATGAATGCCACAAGTAAATAAATCCATAAACGGATTTAGGATATATTTTACTTTGGTCATATTCGATGTATTTTCAGTGCAGTCAATCAGATCTATGTCTTTATCTTTTGGAAATCATCCAGTCCGACACCCAAGACAAGATATCTCTCTAATTCAACTTGATAGAAAATATATTAGTGTTTCAATCAATTTGCTCAATTCTAATTAGATTAAGGACATATGTAGATTATCTACTAATATAAGTTGTCTTTTTGTATTATCATATGAACATGTAATATCACTTAAGGTTCGTATTTTTGCTAGTAAAATATTTTTCGTAAAATATTTTCATTGTTTTACGGTGTTTGTTTGGTGGAAAATAAATTCCTACAGGAAAAGATTCTCCAAAACATGAGAAAAACCAATGCCTTTTTAGGGAAAATGTCTTATCGATTTTTATCCCGTAAGACATTTTCCATTTTCTTCACAGACCTTTTTCCTCTTCTTTTAGGAAATCATTCTCCCTACTATTCTCGTCCCTCTTGACCCTGTGCCTGTCGCTAGCCAGCAACGCTTCTCAGAACCAGTCGCCAGCGTTCATCTTCCTCTCTTGAAGGTAAAAATGAAAAAAAAGAAACACCTATTATTAAACTTTCATTCCCATGGATTTCTCTTTTGAGGGTGTTTTTAATTTTTTTCGCTTTCTCATTTTTTTTTTGGAATTTTTAGATGATATGTGATCAATGTATTGAATATTTTGTTTTGATTTTGTTTTTATTTTATTAATTAAAGGTTTTAAAGGTTAAATCTTTAACAGGATTTCAAATTTGTCTAGTTTTTTTTCTTTTTTGTTGTTTATTTCTTGCTTGTTTTTCTGATTCTGGGTGTTATTTTTGGGTTTCTCTGGATATTGGTAAAGAATTTATTCTCAAAGTTAATCAAATTACTATTTTTTCATGGAAATATTTGGAAAATAGAGAGCAACTGGTCTTTTAATTTTCTTTAGCATTATGATAAATTGGTTTCTTAAAAATTTCTTAGCTAATGTCATTTTTGTTGATTGATTTTTTTAAAGACTTTTTTGTTGTTGATTTTCAAAGGATTTTCTCTTTTTTCTTTTAGTTCTTGGTTTACAAAATTAAAATATGCATAAAAGGATGTACCCCTTTTTGTTTGCAAAACTAAAACTGTTTATACCCTACAACATATAGTTTAGAAAAATTTTCCTTTGTTATAACATTGTTGTTGTGGATCATCTTATTATTTCTTTTTTGAGCTTTTGTTCCCATTTTTCTTTGTTTTGGATCATTGTGTTGGAGGAGATATTATTCTTATCCGATATGCTCAGTACTTTGTTTAATCATTCGTTAGCTTTCATAATTTTCCACCAGGAATGCTTTCTTTCAAAGAAGAAAGCTATCTGTAGACTAATCTTGTTGTTTTGTTGTATGGATTTTTCTAATTGTAGATTAATCTTATTACTTAATCTTGTTGTTTTGTTGTTTAGCTATGGTCTTGTTGTATGGCTTTCAATGACAATATATAAGGAATGCATACTTTGTAGTATGGTTTAATATATTGTACTTTATCTCTCCCCCCGCGAATAATGAAAATTTTCTTGAATTTCAGAATCGACTGCAAAAGAAGATAATAGTGAAATTTGTGGTGCTTTTTTTTATGTGTTTAAAAAGCTATGTCGGGAACTTAGCACCAAGCTATGTCTGTGTTTAAATTACGGCCATGACATTTATCGTGATCACAAACATAGTGAAATGCTATCACAAAGAGGGCATTAAATCCACAAAAATAACAACCATAACATCATATTATCATTATTGTTTAGCTACATGCTTGGTATATTATCATTGATTTTGACATCAATTTTACTTAGCACCCAAGAGGATCGAAAGGGTTGTCAGATCGAGAAAGCTAAGGTTAATTAGTTGCCTTGCTTTTATAGCATTCTAATTGACAAGTCCTTGTTGTTCATATGTCTAATTCTCTATTTGTGTTTGTATTTGGTGTTTGGAAGATTGAGATTATGGTGGGAAAGGCTAAGAAACTTGGTGCCATCAAGGCAATTGTAACCCTAAAGAAAGCTGCTAATTAGAAGGCATAGATACTAAAGAAAAGTAATAGAATTGGAAATTCACTATTTGTATAGCATCATGGATGATCTTTTCATCAAGTAGGAGATAATGCAATTGAACCTTTCTGTTTTTGTTTTTTTTATTAGTCTTTTATAATCTTAAGTATCAATCTGCTGTACAATTTTCATAGAAAGTTAAAAAGGGGATGTATTTTGTGAATATCATTTTGGGCATAACTGCATTGTCATCTCAAATCTTAATAAAACACTATGATTTCATTTGAGTTGAATTCATACAGAAGCAAACATTGCTATTCCCTTAGCACTTTCTAGCATTGCTATTTTCTTAGAATTTTTTATATTAAGCTGAAAAGATAGAAGGGTTATGGTAGATGATTAATATGTTAACATTGGAAACAACTTTTATAAAATATTTTTAGGAAATTAAATAATGAAAAGATAAAAAAATATATAAAATGTATGTTTGTTTCATTGAAAACAACTTTTATAAAATATTTTCAGGAAACCTGTCAAACAACAGAAAATATTTTACACAGATTCATTCAAACATTATAAAATATTAGCTTTTCCAAAAAAGTAAGTCATTTTCAGAAATCATTTTACGGAAATCATTTTACACGCAAATAAACGAACCCTTAATATTAGTTAGGAATTATATAATCAATGAGCAAATACTTGTTTTCATTTTGCTTTGTGTACAAAAATCATTAATGACTGTTAGGGATCGACTCGATTAAACAACGAACAAGTAAAAATAGCGAAAAAATTGAGAAATTGAACACACAAATTTAACTTGGAAAAACTCCTCCGAAGAGGATAAAAAACCACGGGCAAATATAATTTTACTATAATGGCAAAAAAACGAAGAGTACAAAAGATTGAGATAAAAAACTAAACCTTGAAAACCCAAAAATGAAGAACCCTCAAAACGTAAACACTAGATTCTCCAAAAAGTGTTAGGAGTTCTAAACTCTAATGAGTGTATTTCTAAGGTTTTAAAAGAGCCTATTTATAGGCTAAATTCCTAGGTCAAATAATAATAAAATAATTTAGACTAATACGAGTTTGACTCAAACAAATAAACAGAGTTTAACTGAAAGATTATTTCTCAAATTTGACTTGAAATATGAGTCAAAATTCAACAAATCTTTTCATTGACTTGCATTTCCACAATGTCATCTTTGTCAAAGCCCGGCAAGGGCCTATCTTGAACTATGTAGGGAATTAACTGAGCTGAATCTATGCTTAGAAACTGGAAGACTTAAAGTCTTCGACTTGTGCACTGCCAAATCAAAACTAACCTAGATTTGATTTTCACAAACACAGTGCCATAACCTTTCAAAACCTGCATCGAAAAGAGAACATCTCTTCAACGAAACGGTCATACCTTTTTCCCTCCTATGACCAAGTTGCTTCCGCTCCAAACGACTTGACTTCAACTCCGTAATAGACGAGGGACGTCCAATTTCACCGGTCATTGTGGAACCTTCAATCATATAAAGACATCGATTTTTTGTACCTTTAAACGAAACGAGAGCTCTATGAGACACCTTAATGCCGCTCGACTCGATGTTGATTTTGCAACCTTTTGAGTCTAAAATACTTAAGAAGATGAGATTCTTTCATAAATCAGGTACATACCTGACATATGATAGTGTCCTAATCGTACCATTATGCATCCTAATTTTAACAGTACCAATACCGATTACCTTACTGGTTGAATCATTTTCCATGTGCACAACTCCACCTTCAACCGAACTATATGTGGAGAACCATTCTCTGTTAGGACACATGTGGAAAGAACATCATGAATCTAGGATCCACTCGGACGTAAGCTCGAAGCTTTCACTCATTGACACTAACAAGAAATCATCACCACTTTCATCAGCCAAATTAGCACCGGCTAAATCTTCCTCATTACTCTCAGTAGCCTTTTTATTTCATAGTTTATAACAATCTGCTTTGACGTGACCTAACTTCTTACAATAACTACACCTTTTGTCTCTTTTTTGTGATGCTACCAAAATGAAAGCTTGCCTATCGGCCTTTCTATTTGAACCTAACTCATCATCGAGTTTGTTTTTACTTAATAAATGACCCTTCACATCATCGAACGAAAGTTTATTTCTTCCATAAATCAGGGTCTCCTTGAAAGACTCGTATGATTGGGGTAAAGAATACAATAATAGCATAGTCTGATCTTCATTATCAATCTAAATCTCAACATTATTTATATCATTCTAAAGAGTTTTGAATTGACTGATGTGATCTCTAAAAAGCTCACCTTCATTCATGTGAAACGTAAATAGACGTTGTTTCAGTACTAAACGATTAGCCAAAAACTTAGTCGCATAAAGAGTTTCTAGCCTTTTCCACAAGACGGATGAGGTATTCTCCATCAATACCTCCTACAATACCCTATTCGTGAGGCATAACTAGATTATAGACAAGGGTTTTTCATCAAGCTCTTCCCATTCTGATTGATTTAGATTCTCGAACTTTTTCTCGATAACGACTTTTTTCAAGCCAAACTAAACTAAAATTTCCATCATTCGAACTTGACATAGATTGAAATTTGTGACACTATCAAACTTCTCAATATCAAACCTTGTTACTGCCATCTCTGAATGGGTTGATTTACGAAAATCAAACTAGCTCTGATACCACTTGTTAGGGATCGACTGATTAAGCAACGATCAAGTAAAAATAGCGAAAAAGTTGAGAAATTGAACACACAAATTTAACATGGAAAAACTCCTCCAAAGAGGATAAAAAGCCATGGGCAAAGATAATTTTACTATAATGGCAAAAGAACGAAGAGTACAGAAGATGGAGATAAAAAACTAAACCCTAAAAACCTAAAAACGAAAAACCCTCAAAACGTAAACACTAGATTCTCCAAAAGTGTTAGGAGTTATAAACTCTAATGGGTGTATTTCTAATGTTGTAAAAAAGCCTATTTATAAGCTAAATTCCTAGGACAAATAATAATAAAATAATCTAGACTAATACGAGTTTGACTCAAACAAATAAATAGAGTTTAACTGAGAGATTATTTCTCAAATTTGATTTTAAATAGGAGTCATAATTCAACAAATCTCTAAATTTACTTGTATTTCCATAATGTCATATTTGCCAAAGCCCGCCACGGGCCTATCTTGAACTATGTAGGGAATTAATTGAGTCGAATTTATGCTTAGAAACTAGAAAACCTCTAGCCTTCAACTTGTGCACTGCCAAATCAAAACTAACCCAAGTTTGATTTTCATGAACACAGTGCCATAACTTTTCAAAAGCTGCATCCAAAAGAGAACCTCTCTTCAACAAAATGGTCATACCTTTTTCCTTCCTTTGACCAAGTTGCTTCCGCTCCGAACGAGTTGACTTTAGCTCCGTAACAGACGAGGGACGTCCAATTTCACCGATCACTGTAGAACCTTCCAGAATATAAATACTATTGGTCTTTTTACCTTTAAACGAAACAAGAGCTCCACAAGACACCTTAATGCTGTTCGACTCGATGTTGATTCTGCAACCTTTTGAGTCTAAAATACTTAAGGAGATGAGATTCTTTCGTAAATCAGGAACATACCTAACATCTGATAGTGTCCTAATCGTACCATCATACATCTTAATTTGAACAGTACCAATTGTAAACTGAAAAATATATAGGTTTTTCCTATATAATTTATCACCTTTTTACTTGAATTCATTGTTAAAACTAAGTAAATGTTTAATAAATTAATGAAATATGTGAAAATATGAAATTAGGACATAGAATTTATTAAAATGTGATTTTATGGTTTAGCTTTCATGCATAAAATGACTTATTTTATAACTATTTGAACATATTATATTTTTAAGACATAAAGTGGGCCAAGCATGATTAAATTAAATAATAAAATATAAAATTATATTTAATAATTTATTATAAAATATTTCATTAATAATTTGGGTTTAATTAATTATTTAAATTGAGTTCATTTTATTCTTTGGTCCTTTAATTAATTAATTTATTTTGGACAGGTGTAATAACTTTGTTGGATCACAAAACTGTCCAAATTGAAGACCAAGTCAACCCAATTTTGGCTACACATGGCTGCCCAAATAAACCACTTTTTGGTTTAATTGCACAAGGTCCTTGTAATATTGAAGAAATCTTAGATTGACCCAAAGATTTACTGTTGACCGAGTCTCAATCATCAATTGATATGACATGAAATTTGCTTAAAAATCAAGCAAAAAATCACTCAAAATCCTTGAGTGATGGCTAACCACCCATTGAAGAAGCATGAAAAGATTAAACTTCTCTATTTTTAGTAAACAACTCTCCTCTCCTTAACTATAAATAAGACCCAATTTTCACCATTTCAAATCATCCCTTCATCCAACATTCTCTCTTCTCTCTCAATTCTCTCTAGCATTCCCTATTTTCCATGCCTAGCATCATCTCTTCATAGAGATTTGAGCTTCTTAAGCCTCTTAAAGAGCCCTTGGCCAGCCACCTTGGAGAGCCATCAGTAAAGGAGCAAAGCGAAGGAACGAAGGAGTCTTTTTCGATCAGAGTTTTGGGTGACAACCACTTTGATTTGGGATTATTCTTTCTTTTCTTTAATTTGAATTAAAAATGTTTGCTATGTGTTCTTTGTTCTTCATTACAACAATGTTAGCTTAACTTTATTTAAGCTAGGATAATTGCTTTGATTAAATAATATTTGTTTGATTCATGCTTATGATGTTTGTGCCTCAATCGATCATATTTTCAATTAATATCAAGCATGTATTTCGTTCATACGTGATTGAAATGCACCAGAACTTGCTAAGCGATCCTGACCAGATGATGGCTAGTAAATACATAATTGAAATGTGCATGCTCAATTTAGATCCTGATAAGGAACCAAACAGTCCTAAACTAGTTGAGGGATTTGCAAACCTTGAACCAAAAGTTAAACAAGAAGGAGAAACAGTCAAGCTAAGTGTTGAACCTGAATTTACAACTCAAATGCCGACTTTTTCAAGTACTTCAAAGAAATTGGAGTTTTCAATCATGATGGATATGTGCAAGTTCATGCACAATCAACAACAAACTTACTGAAACTACGTAAAGATTAGAGATGACTCAATTCGAACTACTTTTATGAATATCTCTAATACTTTTGCTCCTGAGTTCCCAGATGCTATGTTTGAGACATGGAAGGAATATAACGACTATGAAAGCAAAGATGGAGCTGAAGAAGACAAGGGGAATGAGTCAGAATAATAAAACGGGGATTCTTATCTTGTTTATTTATTTATTTGTTTGTTTTTAGGTCCATAGGAATTTATTTCTTTCGTAATTAGGATTTTATTTCTACAGAATAAAACATAGCAAGCATGAATAAACTTAACACCTCTTTAGAAAGAAAAAGAATAAGTGATGTGGTGATAGTATTAGAAATGACACTTATTTTCTCCCTAAATTTGTGCATTAATTGTCTCTTTTGTATTACATTTAGCATACATGATTGTCATTTCATACTTAGTTTTTTACATTTTCTAACTCAATGTTGTGTGGCTTAAATTCTCGTTATTTTATCTCTTTTGTGCACTAATGTCACCATTTGCAGCATATGTATTGCGTTTGAAATTGTCAGCGCAGGGATCCATCTCGAAAGATCGATGCTAGAAAGAGTTTAAAGATGTAGCCACAAGTTTAGCTTGGTATTGCGGCCAGAAATGTCACCGCATGAAATATTTTACTTTGTATAAGTGAATTCACGCTGCAAACACATTTGGAAGCACCAACGCAGGAATTTCACACGATGTCACTGCAATTAAAGATTATAGATCGCGCCCAGAAATGTGGCGACAACCTGCAGATTAATGAAGATCACATCAAATCTGTGTGAGTGCAGTGTTGGATTTTAATAAACTTGGACAGCTGCAAAAGAAGTTGGATCTGAGAGGAGATGAGATCTACAATTCTCAAAGCTTATAATTAGAGGAGAGAAGAAGGAGATGATATCAAGGAGAGAAGGAATTAAATTCTGTAAATTCTCTAAAGCTTGAAGCTTGATTCTAGAGTCCGGTGAGCTGATTGAGCAAGTGTGCGACAACTCCTGACGAGGAGTGCTTGGTGTGATACAAGAGGAGCAATTAAGGAATAATCCTAGTAGCCTAGGAATAGTATGCTTCGAATTATCTGTTAATTCCTCTGTTAATGCTGATGAATTCTTATTGACACTTGATTGTATATGGAAATAACTTTCAATGTTAGATTACTTTTATGCTTATTTAATTCTTCTCATCTGTTTTCTCTTGGATTTAACTGTTTTTGACATGGAAGTGCAATTGCAGTCTACCGACACTGGAAAATGTGGTGACAATTTAGGTTAACAAGCAGGTTAGTGGAAGGTACTTGAGACTAGGATGAATTCTGGTCACTTGTTCTTGAGTACAAGGCATTGCCAACAACTGAAAGGTGAGGTAAATGTAGGCGCTTGATTCTTGGTTAAACAGAGAATTGTTATTGCTATGTTTTCATTGGAACTTTATTGCTGCGACAATTCATCTATAAAATACCTTGTCGATGCATCCAGCGTTGCTACTTAGTGAAGTCAGTGATCTACTCCATTCTTCACACTTGATCACACTTTTACTTTTTCTGCATTTAAATTCTCAAATTATCATCAACAATTTATTTTACTTTTAGTTGCTCTGACATCTAACTTATTCATTGCATTGACAACTTTCACTAACTTAGTGATGCAGATTTGATTTAATTGCACTAACATATTTACTAGCATTTTCTCTAATTTTAACTTTAGTTGCTTCGACAATTGAACATCAAGAACTCTATCCTCGTGGGATTGATATCCTATAGAGCAATCTATCAACTATACTTGCATTGACGTGTGTCTGGTTGCACTTAAATGTTTTGACATTTACAGGCCGATCAAGTTTTGGTACCTGATAGCATTACAAATGACATAAATTTTTTCTCTAAATTGGTGTTTTAATTGTCTCTTTTGTATCTCATTTAGCATGCATCACAAGCATTTCATACTTAGTTTTTATATTTTCCAACTCATTGCTAATTAGTTTAAATTCTTGTTATTTTTATCTATTTTTGTACTAATGTCGACGCAAGCAGCCGATATATTGTACCTTAGAATTGTTAGCATAAGAACTCAGGCCAAAAGATCAATACTGCAAGAAGAATGCAGCCACAAGATCAGCTTGGAATTGCGACTAGCGATGTCGCCGCATAGAACTTGAACCTTTGAATAAGTAAACTCAAGTTGAATTTACATATGGAAGTACCAGAGCAGGAACATCACAGGTGTCGTCACAATTACGATCTCATATTGCGCCCAGCAATGCAGTGACAACCTGCAGATCTCTTAAGAAAACATTAAATTTACGTGAGTGCACAGTTGTACTCTAACTAACTTTGACAGCTGCAAAATATAGATTTGGATCTGAGAATGGGAGGCTGAAACCTACAACTTTTGAAGGCTATAAATAGAATAATGAAGAATGAAGAAATTATCAAGAGGTAAAGGATTAAATTATGCAATTTCTGTGTGATTTAGAGACTTTAGCCGGAATGGTGAACTGGTGGAGTGAGGGAACAACCACTTCTGACGAGAGGTGCTCGATGCAAAGCAAGAGGAACGATTAAGGAGTCGTCCTAGTAGTCTAGAGATAGTAAGCTTTGATTGTATTACTTAATCCTTCTTTTATGCTGATGGATTCTAATGACATTTGATTGAATACGAGAGTATCTTTCATTATTAGATCACTTTAACTCTTATTTAATGCTTTCTATCTGTTTATTCTTGGATCTAATCGCATCAAACACGAGAGTGGCTTTGCAGTCTGCCGACATTGAGAGATGCGGTGGTAGGTTAGGTTAACAAGTAAGACAATGAGAGTTGCTTGGGACTAGATGAGATTCTAGTTACTTGTTCTTGATTGCACAGTGTTGCTCGCACCGAGAGGTGGAGTGATTGTGGGTACTTGAGTCTTGAGTAAACAAAAGATTGTTATTGGTAAGAGTTCATTGGTTCATTATTGCTGCGACAATTCATCTATACAATACCTTGTCGGCGCATCCAGCGTTGCGACTTAGCAAAATCAGTGATCCACTCTAATCCTTTCCACTTGATTATATTATATTTCATGCATTTAAATATTCAAAACTCAACACTCAACACATTTGATTTAATTTTAGTACATTGACATTTAACCTTTGACATTTAACTCTGATTGTGTTGACAATATTGATTATAGTGTGCAGATCTGACGTAATTGCACGGGCATCATTGCTCACATTTTACTTAATTTCAATATTAGTTGCTTCGACATTTAAATATCAAGAACCTATTTCCTCGTGGGATCGATATCTGATAGAATTATCTATCAACTATACTTGCATCGACGTGTGCTCGCTTGCATAGTCGCTATGACGTTTTAGATGCGATCAAGTTTTGGCGCCGTTACCGGGGAATTAGTGTTTGTTTGATGTTTACTTTTATTGCTGCAATTAATTCTACTTACTTAACTTCTAACATTTACTAATTTTTTTACTTTTCTATTGTTTTCTTTTTCAGTTTTGTAGGCATTGCATGTCCACAAGGAGATATCCTAACAACCTTGTTAGTTTTAATTCGGTGCTTGAAAGGACATTGAGGAGGAGAAGGCAAGAACAAAGAAGAATGGCTGGTAACAATAATAACAATAATTTACCGCCATTGCAGCCACAAGATGGAGTTCCTCTAGTGCTTTCACAAATTGTTAATGATATACCACTACCACCTCCACAAGTTAAACAAGTGCAAAATAGGACAATAAGAGATTTTGTTGTGCCTATACTTGATGATTTACAATTACGGGTTGTATGACCGACTATTCAAGCCAATAATTTCGAGCTGAAATCGGTTATGTTTTAGATGCTTAACTCAAATGGGCAATATTCTGGTTTTCCTCATAAAGACGAAAGAGAACACTTAAAATCATTTCTGCTTATTTGTGCATCCTTTAGTCAACATGGTGTCCTTGATGATGCCTTAAAAATGCAATTATTTCCTTATTCGTTGCAGGGTAAAGAAAGAACATGGTTCTTACCGACTGGACCAATTACATCTTGGAAATTGCTAGCAACGTAGTTTGTTTTGCGTTTCAATCCGCCGACAATGAACTCAAGGTTGCGAAATGATATTATTGCCTTACCATCAGCTGGATGATAAAAACTTACATACAACCTGGGAGCTTTACAAGACATTACTTCAACATTGCCCAATGCATGTAATTCAGTAAGAGACCCAAATAGAGATATTTTACAATGGCTTGAATGCTCAAACAAGGAATCTTGTCGATGCATCTGCTAATGGTCCCTTGTTGGACTGGTACCTACAATGAAGCTGTAAAAATTCTACAAAGGATTGCTGAGAACGACTATCAATATCCAATCTCTCGTTCTGCACAGGTAAAAACTAGCCTTGGAGTTCTTGAGTTAGATGCTATTTCTACTCTGTCAGTGCAGGAATTCTCATTGGCCAATATCATAAGGAATATGAAGGGGACAAGTGACGTTGCCCCTATTCAAGTGGCCCAGCAATTAGATGCGCCGATATTTTCCTGTGAAATTTGCGACAACAATCATAGTTATAAGGACTACCCACAACATGCAAAAAATGCTTTCTATGTCAACAACATCAGAGGGGGTTCATTTGGTAACTCATACAATAACCAATCTCAACAACCTTGGGGGAATCAAAATACTTCCACATTTAGATATGAAAATTCCTCAAATCAAAGAGGTTATCGACAAGGAAGTTACAATACCAGCCCATAGCAGAATTATAATCAAAATTCACAGGTGAGTTCTCAACAGATGCAGTTACAAAGCCAAATGCACCTACAATCTCGATTACAGCCACAACAGTCTGTGCTGCCACATATGCAAGGACAACATCATCAACATCAATAGTAGCAGTTTTCTCAACCAAAGTCAAATCCTATGGCTGCTCTTGAGGCGTTGATACGTGAGCATATTACAAGAACTAAAGCAATAGTACAAGGCAACTCTTCTTCCATCCAAGCATTGGAAGCCCAGCTAGGACAGTTGGCTTCTAATCTCAGCACAAGGTTATCGGGCACTCTGCCTAGTGATACTCAGAATCTTACGTAAGGGGGAAGGAACATTGCAAAGCAATCACGCTGAGAAGTGGAAGCAAATTGTTGAACCAAGCAGTTATGGCCAAAACCATGTCGATGCATCTGAACCACAACAATAAGAAGAGGACGCGACTAAAGGAAGCCAAGCAGAAGTAAATGAAGAGGAACCAACTGTAGTGTCATCTATGCCTACAATTTGCGCAACAAAGTTGTCAATGCAACTACTAACGTCGACACCACCGAGTTTTCCACAACAACCCATTGCTACAATACCTTTTCCATTTCCGCAAAGATTTAAAGAGAAAGTCCATGATAAGAGTATCAAAAGTTTGTTTCTACTCTGAAACAATTACACATTAATATACCTCTTGTTGATACTCTTGTGCAGATACCCAGCTATGGGAAATTTATGAAAGAGCTATTGTCAAAGAAGAAGAAATTATCCGATATTGAGACGATTGCGCTCACAGAGGGGTGCAGCGCTGTGCTTACAAATAAGTTGCCAACCAAGATGAAATACCCTAGCAGCTTCACAATCCCATGCTCCATTGGGAATCATTATTTAGGTAAAGCTTTATGTGATTTGGGAGCAAGTATTAACTTTATGCCTTTATCTACTTTCAAGAAGTTAGGAATAGGTTCGATGAAGCCCACTGGCGTGACGTTACAACTTATGGACAAATCCTTAGCACAACTTGAAGGCCAAATCAAAGATGTTCTTGTCCAAGTTGATAAGCTTGTGTTCCCTGAAGATTTTATAATCCTAGACTGCGAAGCAGATAAAGAGGTGCCCAGTATCTTGGGGTGACCATTTCTAGGAACGGGACGCACATTTATCAACGTATTCAAAGGAGAACTTATCATGCGTCACAATGATGAGCATGTGACCTTCAGTGTGTTTGAAGTATCCCCGTCCGAAATTAAAGAGCAATGTCATCACATCAATGTGTTGGACGAAATCATTATAGAAGAATTCAATACAAGAAGTTTAACAATGTCAGATGAAGATGTGGCGACATCCACCGATGAAATCCTAGAGAACTATGTAGATAAAGAAGAGGTTAATAATTATGAGCTGAGACATAATTGGCAATTGGAGTCTTTGGATTTGTCGAGCAGGACAATCCCGATGTTTAAACCATCTATCGAGTAAGCTCCTACCTTGGAGTTAAAACCATTGCCAACGCATTTAAAATATGTCTTTCTTGGTGACAACGAGACATTACCAGTTATTGTCAACGCATCCCTCAACGCAACACAAGAAGATAAGCTCATCGCTATTCTGAAAGAACACAAAAGAGCCATAGCTTGGAGCATTGTAGATATCAGAGGCATCAGTCCCTCTTTTTGCATGCATAAGATAAGGCTAGAAGATTAAGGGAAGCAATCAATTGAGCAATAAAGAAGACTTAATGAGAAAATGAAAAGTAGTGAAGAAGAAAATTATCAAATGGTTAGATGCGAGCATCATATACCCTATTTCTGATAGAAATTGGGTAAGTCCCGTCTAATGTGTGCCTAAGAAGAGTGGTTTCACAGTTGTGACCAACGATAAGAACGAGTTGATCCCTACTAGCATTGCGACTGGCTGACGAGTATGCATGGATTATTGTCGACTGAATGCGACCACAAATAAGTACCATTTCCCACTACCTTTCATTGACCAGATGCTTGATAGGCTAGCTGGTAAAGCCTATTATTGCTTCTTAGATGGCTACTCTAGGTACAACCAAATTGCCATTGCGGTGGAGGATCAAGCAAAAGACTACGTTCACATGCCCTTTTGGAACCTTTGCTTTCCTACGTATTCCGTTTGGGTTATGCAATGTGCCAGCAACATTCTAGAGGTGTATGATGATAATTTTTCGGACATGATCGAGGATTCCTTAGAGGTACTCATGGATGATTTCTCTGTCTATAGACAGAATTTTGATCAATGCACTGACAACCCGGCAAAAGTTTTGAAGAGATGCGAGGACACAAATCTAGTTCTAAATTAGGAGAAATGCCACTTCATGGCAATTGAAGGCATTATCATTAGCCATCGCATATCTTGTCAGGCCATTGAAGTTGATAAAACAAAGGTCGAAATCATCGAGAAACTACCACAACCCACCAATGTGAAAGGAATAAGAAGCTTTATTGGACATGCTGGTTTACAGAAGATTCATACGTGATTTTTCCAAGATTGTTAAACCTTTATGTTCACTTTTAAAGCAAAATAAAAAGTTTGTGTTCGACGATGCTTGTTTGGACGCATTCATGACAATAAAGAAGCAGCTGGTACAAGCTCCAATTATCGTTGCATCGGACTGGACGCAACCGTTTGAATTAATGTGCGACGCAAGTGATTTTGCTGTGGGAGCTATACTAGGAGAAAAAAGAGAGAAGGTATTTCATTCTATTTACTATGCTACTAAAACTCTAACTGAAGCGCAGGATAATTACACTACTATTGAGAAAGAGTTACTAGCAGTAGTCTTTGCATTTGACAAGTTCCATTCATATCTTACCGGCACCAAGATTACAGTAAACACAAACCACTCAGCACTGAAATATCTTCTTACAAAGAAAGACGCTAAGCCTAGACTGATACGATGGATCCTACTCCTTCAAGAATTTGATGTTGAAATTAGGGATAGGAAAGGATCTAAAAATCAAGTACCTGACCACTTGTCTTGACTAGAAGTTGGAAGTGAAGATGGGCAGACGTCCTAAATTATCGAAGCATTTCCAGACGAGCAGTTATTCTTTATCGACACATCGGCATAATCGCCCTGGTATGCCGATGTTGTCAATTACCTTGTGTGTGGGAAGCTACCTCTGAATGTTACTGGTCACAAAAAGATCAGGTTCATACGCGATGCTGCAAAATATCACTGGAACAAGCCATACCTATTCAAGGTATGCACTAACAACATTATCTATCGCTGCGTACCTGAAGAAGAAATCACTTCAATCCTGCGACATTGCCATGATGCCCCGTATGGAGGTCATTTTGGTGGTACAAGGACTGCTGCAAAGGTGCTACAGTTAGGATTCTACTAGCCTACATTGTTTCGAGATGCCCACAACTTCGCTCAATAATGTGATAATTGTCAACGCACTGGATTGATATATCGGTGCAATGAGATGCTCTAATGGCCGATTATGGAAGTAAAGCTCTTCGATGTTTGGGGTATAAATTTCAAGGGACCATTTCCTAACTCTTTCGGGAATGTGTACATCTTAGTTGTTGTTGACTATGTATCGAAGTGGATCGAGGCAATTGCGGTGCCAAAAGATGATGCTCGGATGGTGTTGAAGTTCTTTCACACTTACATTCTTACAAGATTTGGAACACCTAGAGCATTAATAAGTGACAAGGAACTCATTTTCATAACAACCAAGTTGCGACAGCATTGAAGAGATATGGTGTGAAACATTGTATGGCTGCTACGTATCACCCACAAACTAATGGTCAAGCCGAGGTATCCAATCATCAAATAAAAAGCATCTTTGAGAAGGTGGTTAATCCATCTAGGAAGGATTGGTCTTCGCGGCTACATGACGCATTGTGGGCGCTTCACACTACATATAAAATCCCACTGGGATTGTCGCCATATCAGTTAGTGTTTTGTAAGTCTTGTCACCTGCCAGTTGAGCTTGAACATACGATCATGTGGGCAATTAAGCAGGTGAATATGGATCATGATGTTGTCGAAAGAAAAAGATTGTTGGACATCACTGAACTAGAAGAGATATGCCGACATGCTTATGAGAATGCAACAATATAAAAGGAAAAGATCAAGGGATGGCACGATTATCATCCTACATCGACAATTTAGCCCTAGTCCGTTAGTGCTTTTATTTAACTCACGTTTAAAATTGCATCTAGGTAAATTGAGATCAAGATGGTCAGACCCTTTCAAAGTTGTCGAGGCAGTTCAGGATGGACAACAATTCAAAGAGAATGGCCAACGTCTAAAGCATTATGTGAGCCTAGATATCAAAGAACAAAACAAGGCTATCAATTTGGTCATATTTAAATAATGTTGACGCATTTTTTCTATTTACTTTTATTTGTTTCACTTTTACTTGTATTGTTTCAAATTCCTTATAGAAATAAAAATCATCTTTTTGTCAGAGCATCGAAACACGAATTGTCGATGCATTCTGTGATGAGTCAGCATAGTTTTTTAGCAAGAATCGTGCTGGTTGATCTCTCTTCTTTCCAAGCCGTTCGATCAAAATGAAACAGTACGATCTGTGGCCTGGTGATTAATGGTTGTAGACACAGCGATTCCCCGTAATCTTTTCAATCATCACGCCTAGGTTATAAAACCTCTCTCCTGCAGTTTTCTTTTCTCCTCACATCCTCCATTGTTGCTACAACTTGTTCTTTTCATTGCCCCTATATTTCTTTCCTGTTTACAAGCTCTCTTCTTTTCTACAATCTTTCTAATTTTCTTCATCAGTTATAATGGCAAAAACCCGAGATCGAAAAACTCTTCCAAGACTCCTTCTAAAAACACCCCAACAACTTCAACTAATGTGGCTTCGACCATAACACCAACTCCGTCTATAGGGCCTGTCCTATTCTTAACGACTGCGGTCAAGGATCGTTACCAGAATACCATGTTGAAGCATAACCTTTACCTTGAATAAGGTCTGCAACTATCAACGCGTCAGACCTTGGATGAGATTTCTTTTACGAACATCACTTTGGTTACTCCCCTAAAATGGTTAGGGAGTTCTATGCCAACCTGGTGGATTTGGAGCAAGAGTTTGTTTTTGTAAGCAAAAGGCTCATTCCATGGAGCACTGCTCAAATCAACGTGTTATTGAGGATTCTTGAGAAGGTGGACGACTACTCATCGTTTATACATCGCTTGGACGATGAAAGCACCACTCAAATAATGAAGGACCTTTGTGTCGATGGAGCCACCTGGACTAGTAATGGATTCCACAACTACACCATGCACAGAAAATATCTCACAGCCTGCAGCAAGGTGTGGTTCCACTTCATCAACAGCCGTATTATGCCTTCGACACATAGCACCACGACGACATTAGACCGCATGTGTCTCTTGCATTCTATCCTACACTTCTGACAGATCGACATCAGAGAGATCATCCACGATCAAATCACGGAAGCCGTTGGCAAGCAAACTGGTATACTCCCATTCCCCTCTCTAATCATGTTGCTTTGTAAATAGAAGGTCATTGTGCCCAAGGATGGTGAGGAAATATTAGAGAATAAATGCCCGATCAACAACATCTCTATTGAATGGATGACTCGTGGCTAAGAGACACCAGTGGCCAAAGAAGCTTCGAAGAAGAAGGATAAAAACAAAGGGAAAAAGGAGACAAAATAATTCGATGCGCCCATAAATTCACAAGTGGCGAAAAAACTGGCTCTAATGGAAGTACATCTTGATCGTATTGACATGCGCTCAATCTACACTAACAGTGTCATCGATGACAGGGATTACAAGTTGCATAAATTTTATGCTTACACAAAGGCCTGGAATAAGGCTATTGTCGCCGTACTACGCCAGATTAACCCCAATCCATTGCCAGACTTTTCAGCCTTTCCATCCATCTTTCGCCAGATGCAGTACTTGTCATCCGATCAACCTACCCCTGATGGTAGGCTTACCCCTATACCAACACGGATTCACATCTCAGATCATGACACGGAAGAAGGACACTCGAAGTCTGTTGAGGACTGTTATCGTAACATTGCCCATCTGTTCGAGGATGAGTTCTCTAACAATCTTGGTGCAAATATGGCTGAACGTGAGACTGTTGTGGATGAAGATGTCGATCTAGTGGAATGCGCTGACATTGGTCTAACTGAACCAGAGTAGCATACGGATGACGGTGCGAACCAGGGAGATGACCAGCTAAAAGAAAAACAAGAAGAAGAGAATGAAGAGAAGGACCTTGCCTTGGTGCAGGAAGAGAAGGAAAAGGATGCCCCAACAACGATCGTTGAGGATGTTGTCAGCACACAAAAGAGTGTGGGGGCATCCAGCTCTGATGAGGCTCGAACTGAATTGAGCCAGGCTGATGTTGTTATGAGTGAAATTGAGGAACGAATCCTCTTACTATCATGCCATATGTGGCACCACTCACCGAAATCCACCTATCAAAAGTGACAACCGATGAGGCCACCATCCAACCTGTCGAGCAGGAGCATTTCGCCGAGTCAGTTGGTACGATGGATAAGAAGGAGAAAAGGTGCAAGGATAAAAAGAAGAAGCACCAGGACGAAGGGAAGCGCCCAAAGAAAAAGAAAAGGAAAACAAAGGCAGCCTCTGCATCAGCTGTTGACGAATAAGTTGGTACATTTCTTTTTAGATAGTTTTCATGCATTTTTATTGTCCCTGCATATTATTTTGTCACTGCATCCTCTTTGTTAACTTAGTTGCATTGTAGTTGCATTTCCATTATTTCTGTATAATATTGTCAGTGCACTAGGGACAATGCAGACATTAAGTTTGGGGGGAGATAATGTGAAATGGAAATGCAATTACACCCACATATTTGAATTCTACTTGTTTCTTTGGTTAATGAGAATTGACAAAATTTCAAACAAGAATGTGCCTATAATTTTTATTTTGATGCTTAATTCTTGAATTATTTGGATGCTGATGTGGAAATTGGATAAATATGAATGAATGATGAGTCTGCTATTTTTGAATGAATGATGAGTCTGCTATTTTTGAATGAATGGATAATATTGATGTTTGAATCTTGAACTAACTGACCAATTGCATCGACATTGTATTTATAAAAGACGCTCCAATATGAGTGCATTGTGACTTTCCAAGGGAGAACACTCCGCTGCAGGTTAGAAAAATCATATAGCCAAAGGCTATCACTGCAAGAGTGTGTGTCGGTGCAATTATATACCTCCTGGGGGTTTGTCTCACCCCATTGTTACTGCCTAGGACTAAAGGTAGAATAAGGCAGTGACATCTCTCAGTCACTTGAAAAATGAAAATGAGAAAAAGAAAGAAAAAGAAAAGAAGAAAAAAATGTTTGCTATAAATGCTGTATCGGTTCAGGGAAGATTAAGATTCAATGCATATAGCAACATTAATGAAGTTGCAATCTTAATGATTTATGTTATAAATTGTCGGTGCATTATTTATATCATTGATTACAATTTGTGTATTAGGATTTCAGGAATTCAAGTTGCTAGAATAATGATTGCAGTTGATTTTTTCATGTGACTTTACTAATTTTTGTTTACTTGAGGACAAGTAAAACTCAAGTTTGGGGTGTGATAACATTACAAATACAATATTTTCTCCCTAAATTGGTGTTTTAATTTTCTCTTTTGTATCTCATTTTAACATGCATCATTAGCATTTCATACTTAGTTTTTTT
>CP032249.1:18749612-18797287 GCA_005610355.1 Gossypioides kirkii
CCATAAACTGAGCTAAGATCTATTCTACTTGAGTCTTGTCCGATGTTACTGTTAGTCTAGTTAATGACATCTATGTTTCTATCTTTTGGGAGTCATCCTCTCTGATGCTCAAGATAAAAGTCTCTCCAATTTGACATGGTAGACGACATATTTCAAATGGCTTGCTCATTTCGATTAGACTAAGGACATATAATTTATCTACTAATACAAGTTGTCTTTCTATATACGATTTGACCACGTAATACCACTTAGTATTAGGTAAACCTTAAATAACCAGTGAGCCAATATTTGCTTCCATTTTGCATTATGTGCAAAAAATATTGAGGATAATATACAAAGAATATTAATGTAAACAATAGATATTTTTTAAACCAATTTGACCGAAAGTTACAGGTTTACAATGACGAATATAATACATTTAAGCCAACAAATCCAACCCTACATTCAATTCATTTCTCATTATCTCGAGCTAAGAGAGGGACTAGTTTAGACATATATAATTAGGGTTCAAATAATTTTTAAAGAAGTATGGCTTTTCGCATATTAATTGAAACATTATTAAGTAAAAGAAGTCATTTCACTAAAGTATCATGACTGAGCCCTCCTCATTATATACCTTTACGAAAGCTACTCATCAAGTGTTTCGTCTAATAATCTTGTCATAAGTGTGTTACCGTAAGATATCTTCAATCTCTTTGGGATAAATTTATTCTCCCAATATGATCCTATTTTAACTCATGGTAATAAATACATCTTCTCTCATGAAAAGTTAATTACTAATAATAGTAATAAATCATTTATCTCTAAGAAAAATGACCTGTGACCATGTTTTTTTAATCTATCATGTAATGTCAATGAGAGGGTATCATATTACCCCGTTAGTTGGGCTATGAATTTCACAGTTGTGGAATGAGGCTACATCATGCAGAATTAGTATACCCAACGTACCAACTTTTTGTTCCTTACTTATTTGAATGAGGCTTTCTTTTACAGCAAAATATCCAAGTCACGTATGCATAGTTCATATATGCACTCAGAAGTAAGGTATGCCACACTATAAACGTCATAAGTGAATAAATTCATAAACGAATTTAGGATCTATTTTACTTGGGTCATATTCGATGTACTATCAGTGCTCAATCACATCTATGTCTTGTCTTCTGAGAATCATCTAGTCCGACACCAAGCCAAGGTATCTCTCTAATTGGACTTCATAGATAACATATTAGTCTTTTAATCTGTTTGCTCAATTCTGATTATATAATAAGGCAAGAAATATGTAGATTATCTACTAATATAAATTGTCTTTTTGTATTACGATATGACCACGTAATATCACTTAATATTCGTTAAGAATTAGATAATCAATGAGCTAATACTTGTTCATTTTTCTTTGTGTATAAAAACCATTAATGACAATAATACGAAAGATATTACAATACTGATGTATATTTTATTTAACTAATTTATTCGAAAATTATAAATACATAATGAAAATACTAGACTAAGGGCAATAGTTAATAAAAGTTCAAATTCATGTATTGATATCACTTCTTAAACTTAAATTTCATTGCAAAATATTTTATTTAATCCAACCTATACTGACAAACTCATATCTCTAATCAAAGGTACAAGGTATTCATAAATTTTGGGTTTTCGAATTTTTTACTTCAAAACCTTTTTCTAAGAACAATTTGTCATTTGCCTACAATTAATTTCAAATATGTTAATATTTTTTATTCATATAAATACATTTTTTTAGAAAAATAATTAATTCATTCAATAAATAAGATCATACAATTCGGAAAAAAAATAACAAACATTCGTTGTATACATTAAAAGGAACAAGCTCCATCAACATAATAACAAAATTCAGCTTCAGCATCAGCATCAATAGAATTATGGCACGTTGACAACTGACTCTACTAAACAACTCAAGCACAACATATAAGGAGTGATTGCAAGCATTTAATAAATATAGAAATCAACCCCGGATGGCCCAAAACTACGGGCATAAATAGAAGAAAAATTATTGTTTTTTTTCTAATGGCCACTTTAATTACTAATAGCACAAAAAGAGAAAAATCACTACTTTTGTCGGTAGCTACTCTCATTCATAATCTTTTACAAATACATTTTATATTAAATTTAATGACATAATTTACCTTACTTTAATCTTACTCACACATCTCAACACTTCCTTGGTGACACTGCATCAGCTCTATTCTCGTAACCTCTGCCATCATTGGCAATAAAATTCTTTACGTACTTGATCTGTCGTTATTTAATATGGCAAATTAGGCTTTCTCAGTATATTTAAGGAGTTTATTCTTAAGCGGAGTAGCGTTTTTCATAGTTTCTCATAATTTTTATATTTTTAAGTTAATAAGTGTAAATTGTCTCGTTTTTACTCATTCTAAGACTGATTTTGACCAATAGTGCCATTGGTGTAACACCTTATACTTGGCCTGGTTGCTGAGCCCGATTACTAGGATGTCATACCACCGTCTCACATCATGCTTACCTCATTCTAAATGTTTTATTTCACATACAAATTTTTCTTTTAAAGGAAAAACTGGAGAAGTGAATGTGAATTGTGCACCAGGTAGGGACCCAGGAAAGGGAGGTGAGTCAAATTTGACCGCTTAAAAACCAAGTCTTTCTAGCTAGAGCCAATCCTAGACATGCATTACCACACTTCTCACAATAATCGAAAAATCAATTTAATGTTAAATAATTCCATCTTACATCGATTTATCAACTATCAAACATTTATCATATAAAACAAACCTCAAAATGTCTCAAATATCATATTTTCAAGTCTATAATGGAATGCAAATAGCTAAAAGAACATTACAAAAACCAATATAAATCCACCATATTGCCTAACACATTGCCTTAGGTTCCAAAACATAAATCACTTATAAGCCTACTAATAAAAGTAAAAAGGTTGACTTGGCTTGGATCACCCTCGAGACCACATCATTCACACCGACACTAAGTATCTGCAATGGTTAAAAGGGAGTGGGTGAGCTTAACAAGCTCAGTGAGTGCCTAGAATAATCACTACATAAACAACCACCATGCATCAACTCAACAATCATACATCACATTCAAATCATCTTACTTTTATTTATTTGCACATTCTTTACATAGTTTTTAGCATACTTTATTCACATACAAGCATATTCAGTTATATATACATATAATCACAATCAAACACAATTTAAGATAATTTGGCTGTTGAGACAATGAAACATATAGTAAGCTTTATCATCACACATTGGATACATGGATTTCCAACACACCAACACTAGATTCATAAAGTTGAAACATATCCGATAAGTGAAGCATATAGCGAACACTCTCTAACACACCAAACATATTCGGTTGAATGGAGCATAGCTCACATTCTCTTATCTCTCCAGCATGTCTTTGGGCCTTAGTGCCCCATATATAACACAAATGTGAGTACTCATAATCCTATGGTATGCCAACTATATCCAAAGGTCTCATAAGATTGCAAAACCAAAATATCCACATTATTATTATTATTATTTATTCTTATCATATATTCACTGCATATTTACTTTATCATCATAATATAATCAGTCACATGGCATGAAGAACATACCCACATATTTTCTGTCACATGGCATGAAGATCATACCCACATATTCACTTTCACAACAGTCATCATAAGCTTATAGCATATGTCACAACATCTCATGTTTGTTCACAATATCACATCTTAATTCTTTAAGCACAAATCACATAAATATTTAATCATAAATCATATTAATATTAAAGCACAAATCACATTAATATTTAAGCACAATTCACATTAATATTTAAGCATAAATCACATTAATATTTGAGCACAAATCACTTTAATATTTAAGTACAAATCACATTAATATTTAATTACAAATCACATTATTGTTTAAGCACATATCACACTAAAATTTAAGCACAAATCAAATTAATATTTAAGCATAAATCACATTAATATTTGAGCACAAGTCATATTAATATTTAAGCACAAATCACATTAATATTTGAGCACAAATCAGATTAATATTTAAGCCCAAATCACATTAATCAAATCATATTAATATTAAAGCATAAATCACATTAATATTTTAGTGCAAATCATATTAATATTTAAGCATAAATGACATTTATATTTGAGCACAAATCATATTAATATTTAAGCATAAATCACATTAATACTTAAGCACAAATCACATTAATATTTAATCATAAATCATAAATCATATATATTTAAGCACAAATATAAGAACACTTATACTCGGAATTTAGAGTAGGGGTTTAGGTTATCTCTAAATTCTTGAATACGCAATGAATCGTCTACGAGTAGCGATTCCAAAACCTCACGAAATATATGCTTTCTTTAAAAACCTAAAAGCTTAGACAAGCTTTCCTTTGCCTTTATCTTTTCTTGTTGAAGGTCCTATCGATTCCAACGCTTCAATCACACATATCACACACATACACAAGAAAAAATCAATCATCCACACATCTCATATAGTCATAAACAATAGCCTAACCTATGTTCTCTTAAACTGAAACCTTAAACCTAGTAAACTTTAAATTCTAATATCTAGGCCTACATTTAATATTTTTGCATGAAACAAATTTTGTTCATATATATATTTACTCGCGATTGATTCCCAACCTTTAAACCACACAAAACTACACGTTTTAAAATACTGAATATTTTCGATATACGATGGCTATAATGACGAAAATTCATTAAAACTCGAGAAATACTTAACGAAATTTCAAAGTAACTTTAAAAACCTTCTAATCATGTTAAAACAAATTGACACTTTAAAACCAAGTTTTAATCTGCAATCTTAAAATCCGCCATTAACGACCCAATTTTTGACTTTTATTTAAAACATGCATTTTAATGGTTAAAAATTTATTTTAAGAGACTAGACATCATTTAAAACTAATGGAAAAATGGCTGGTTACCTTTTATACAAGAAAATTGAGTTTTCACACAAATCTAGAAAAATCGACATTCGGAGAAGATGATGAAGAAGATGAAGGTGTTTGAAGGTTTTTAGGTGTTTCTCTTGGTTTTTATAGGTATCTAAGGTTCAAAGGTTATTAGAAATTAATAAGGAATTAGGAATTAGAAGTATAAATCAATTGGGAGAGATGGAAGAGCAAGGGATGAAAAACACAAATACTTGGGGTTTTAATGTGAAAAATATAAGTGAAAAAATGGTTTTTAGGTTGATTTTTAAAGTTTGGTCAAATTGCTTCATAAAAACTCTCAATTTTGACCCTTTTTTTATAAATCTATCCTATTTCCAAAATTAAAGTTATTTAAACCTCATTTTCAGAAATTGATTTAATATCTTAATAGTCATTGTCGAAAACATTACCGATTATCAACCTTACAAAATTTTGAACATATATAGGCTAAAATTCCTAAAATACCCTCAAAACTTCTAAGCCCAATTTTGGGGTGTGACAATTGGGGTCCATAACATGTGGATGAGTGATATAGGGACATGTTGGAGGTAGAAAACGAGCGAAAAGGGCACCAAAAGAGAGGGTATCATGATATCCAAACCTTGGAATCGCGATACCTCTAACAAACTTGAAGATTGGAGACCACCATTCAATGGTATCGTGATATCCACTTTGGGTATCGTGATATTCACCTAATAAATACCAAAAGTAATATGTTTTAGCCTCATTCTTAATGCATTTTGGATGATTATTCGATATAAAATGGTTCATTTTATGCTTTTAATCCTTTAAATTCATGTTTTCGTACTTAGGAGAGCATTTGGGAGCGAAAGGAGCAAAAACGAGTGAAAATCAGAAAAATGGATCAGATTTTAAGAGCCACACGAGCTGGACCCTACCATACGGGCTGTCACACGGCCATGTGCCAAACCTTGTGAAAATTGCGAACTACATCCAAACACGCAGAAAAACGTAGTTTTTTAGGTTTTTTGAGTATTCTAAGACCTATATATACCAAATATGATAAGAGGAGAGTAAGTCGTTATAGAATAGTCATCATAGAAGCAGTCTTTGAAATATATTTCCATCAAGATTGAAGATCTCATTTTGATTTCTTTGAAGTTTATTATGAGTTTCTTCATTTCTTATGGATTTACTGTCTTTTCGATGTTTTTATTTGCGATTATGAACTAACTTTCTAAATACATAGAGGAGATGAACTCTATGATGAATTCTATCATTTGATTTTTGTTTTACGCAATAAATACTTAGATTTTTTTCTCAATTATGTGTGCTTAATTCTTGATTTAGTATTTTCGGGATATTAATACCTGTTTGATGTGCTTAAATCAGAGGTGGAATAGATCATGTTTAAGAGTAGATCTAGCATAATTGAGTGGAGTTGCATGCAATCCTAGAAATAAGACGACATAAATCTACTGGATTAGAGTCAAATCTAATAGGGGGATCAATAGATTGAGTTAATGTAACAATAAGGGTTTTAATTAGAAAGAAATTTAAATTAATCAACCTAGAGTCAATTGCTTTTACGCTTGAATGGAGGTATTAGCATAATTTAGGGATTTTTATGGATGAAGATACTAAGTGAATAAATTGTTTGATTCAGACTGATATTGACAGATGAAATCTAGGTGGATTCTTTCTTGGGTATTGTTTCTCTTCTTGGTTATTAATATTTTGTTTTTCCTGATTTGTTCTTTGTCGTGCTCTTTAGTTTATTAACTTAGTTAATTTTAGTCTTAATCAATCATTCAAATTTATCAATTAAGATATCCACTTTGGGTATCGTGATATCCATCCTCCAAGAAGACCCCCAAGTTCGAAACTGATCGAGGTATCGCGATATCCTCATCTTGGGTATCGCGATGCCAATATCGTGAGGAGGACAAAATTGGACAAAAATTGTAGTCTTTGTCCACCTAATGCACCAATCACACAAGGCCCGTGTATGGGAAGTTTTGGCAACAGAAATTCATTACTCATCAACCTAAAACAACCAATTTAGGCTGAGGAGAAAGAGAGACACACGTTATCTTAGTTTCTCTAGGTTTTCTCTTATTTTTTACAACATTTTCTAGGGTTTATAATTTCTCTTCTCCTTTCCTAGTTTTAAAATATATTTTACTACACTTTCTTCTTGTTATTAGTGTTCTTATAGTTTGTTAAGTTAGTTATCACTTAGCCTAGGTTTATTTTCCCTTTTATTACTCCTAGTTTTAGCCCCATTTCAAAACAGTCCTTGTTTAAAAATTGAAAGTCTTTTGAACATTATTTTCAAAATTTGATTTAATTTTCTAAAATTCATAGTAAAAACCATTAACGGTTTACCATGTCATGAAAGTTTGAGCACATATGAGTCAAAATTACTATTTTACCCTTGAAACTTCTAGGCGCAATTTTGGGGTGTGACAACATGCTTAGCTAACGTACATACTTATAGAGCATATCATTTCACATTTTTATACTTATCGGAACTTACTTAACATGCTTCCTACACTTAACCATGTTTGTATATGAAAACTTAGTTTTTCTAGGCTTACATAACGCCTGTGGACCCAATTTTTAAGTCCCTTAATCGGCTGCTAATTGGGCCCTAAAATTGACCAAAAAGGCAACCCGTGTGGTCCGCACATCCTACCTGTTTAGGCTGTGTAATTGCACACGGTCGTGTGCTCCACACGTCCTGGCACACAACCTACCACATGTTCGTGTGGTGTACACAATCTGTCACGCGAACTGCCACACGGACATGTGACGCTGGGCAGTTTCGAGAATAACCTTTGTTTTTCGATTTTTACAAGTTTTCTATGAGTTTTTCGGGTTAGTTCACACATCGGATAATATTTCTGATTAGCCACTATACTGGGAACTCTCAAATCCATAATCTTTCATCCAATTAACTCGATTAACCAACAAAGTACCATCCAACATCACATTCCGTTAAAAAAACTTCAGCCCCTAAACGAAGTTTAATTATTTACCACTAGGAGACAGTGTCCAAAATGAAAATTACTCCACTGGTGGGACTTAATTCTCACACTTTTCGTCTAAACAAAATCACAAAAACACTTGACACTACATAAAAAGAAGACTAAACACCAACAACTCCTATCTTATCAAGAAAAATAAATCCAATCTAAAATAATAGAAAAATATTAACAAACTTACACCACGCTTTGAACCACAATTGAAAGAACAAACTTGCACACGAACATAGGAAACAAATGGAATGGCAACAAAGAAACAATAGCCAATAAATAATTTCTAAAGAAAGAAAGAAAGGGAGCAAAAGAGAATAGAGAGAAACCAAAAGCTTAACCACTGAACCAGTAGGCTCATCCTTGTCAACATTCCAACGAAAATAAAAGATAAGCCCAATAGCTCAAGCTTGACATAATGCCAAAATAAATAAAACAATTCACAACAAAGGAACCAAACTTAGGGCCTAAAGCAAACTCCAAGACACTTATCCAACACACCAAACAAAATTATTTCACATATTTAAACAACTAAAATTTACTAAATTCGGGGTGTTAGAGTCAGCTTGAAGGTTAGGGTGTTCACCGTCCCAAGAGTTACTTAGGTTCGAATCGCACTAGTCGCATTGCTGTTAGGGTTTTGCCCTCCTCTTATATTTCACAAAAAAAAACTTATTATAAGTTTTTATATCAACAAAATTTACTCATTTATTCATGAGAATAAATTATATTAGGATCATCATAAAAACCTTAATTTTTAGGCACCAATAAAATGATGCCACATCATCAAATTTTAAAGATAATAAAGTATTATTATACACTTTTTGTGCAACCAAATTATTAAATTATAAACAAATATTTTTCTTGTTTTACAATTTTTAATCATTTCTTTTTTTTAAATTTAATATTTTTTATTTTTGTGCAACCAAAGTTTTTTTTTAAAAAAAGGTTTCTAGACAATCAATTTTTTCTTTTAAAAAAACCTTAATCGGTCAGCTAATCGATTTAGTTTGGTCGAAAGTCGGTTAAAAGTTTTTTGAAATTTCAATTAATGGTTAATTCGGTTTGAAATTGAAAACACAAATTTAACGTAGAAATCCCTCCGAAGAGGATAAAAATCACGTGCAAATATAATTTTACTATAATGGTTAAAGACTAAAGAGTACCAAAGATAGGGATAAAAAACTAAACCTTGAAAACTCAGAAACAAAGATTCCTCAAAATCAAAACATAAAATTTTCCACAAGTGTTAGGAGTTCTAATTACTAATGGGTGTGTTTACTAAGATTGTAAAAGAGTCTATTTATAGGCTAAAGTTCTAGCTCAAATAATAATAAAATAATCTAGATTAATGACAGTTTGATTGAAACAAATAAATAGTGTTTAATTGGAAGATTATTTCTGAAATTTGACTAAAATATGAGTCATACTCAACATAGGCTATTAAAAATTTAATTAATTCGGTGAAATGAACATTATTAATTTATTTATTTTGATATATATCATACTTGTTTTAAAAAAAATATAAATTTTGGTTAATTCGGTTAACCGATCGAATAACTAAAATATTTAGGTTCGGTTAATTTCTTTTGAAAAAATTTTGATTCGATTAATAGTTAAAAGATTAAAAAAATCTGTTAATACTAATTAGCATTTTAGTTTCTAAATTAAATTAGATAGGTGATCATGATTTAGTCACACCTAAGTAAGTGGATTTGGACGGCTTACATGAAGGATGATCATACTTATCATCAAACATGGTCAAATTGACAATTGGTCCTTGGTTCAATTAACTCTCTTAAGGCCTTGAAATTTTCCAAATCATTTCCCACTAATTTTAGTCACCAAATAATTCAATCCTTGTAGTCCTTTTTAAATATTATCTGAATAAATTACTAAATAATTTTATTTCTAAATTAATCTCTAATATTTTTAGTTTCTAGTTTCGTGATTGTCTTATAATTGGATTGATTAGAATTTCATATGACTAGATTTTATAAATTCAGCTGCAGAACAAAATTTTTCGATACTAACAAAATTTGGATGATTACAATTCTTTCTTCTTTTAAAAAAATTCATCCTCAAAATTTACTTAAAAAGAGATAAAAATATTAGGAAACTATATTCTTTTCCATAATGCCTTATCAATAATTCACACTTATTCTCACTCAACCTCAAGATACCATTAATTATATATGAATTTAGTCAAATTATACTTTAAAAACTGCCTCTATTGGCTGAGAGCGCTATAAATAGAGATCCAAACATTGAGGTTTAGCAATACCAATTACTTGATAAAAAGAAATGGATTTGATAAAAGGAGATGAGATTAATCTTGATGAGTTGCTTGAAGCTCAGGCTCTTGTTTGGAACCATACGTTCAGGTTCATAAGCTCAATGTCACTGAAATGCCCTGTCGAACTACAAATACCAGATATCATCCACAACCACGGCCAAGCCATGAGTCTTTCAGACCTAGCTTTGGCTCTTGGTATCCACCATTCAAAACTCCACTGTCTCCATCGCCTCATGCGCATCCTCATTCATTCTGGCTTCTTTGCTGAATCCAAAACCAACCCAACTGACTAACACAAAGCTTATGTCCTCACCCCTGTATCTCGCCTTCTCTGAAAGGACAATCCCTTGAGTTTAACTCCCTTCATACTCGGAATGCTAGACCCCGTTTTTCTGAAACCATGGCAAAATTTAAGTTCTTGGTTCCAAAACCTTGGCCATCCTTCAACATTCAGCGCAGCTCACGGCGAGAGTTTGTGGGATTATGCTGGGCATGAGCCGAGGGTGAATCAATTCTTTAATGATGCGATGGCCAGTGAGGGGCTTCTGATGCGAGCGCAGTGCTTAGTAAGTGCAAAGGAGATTTTGAGGGGTCGAAGTCAGTGGTTGATGTTGGGGGTGGGACGGGAACCATGACCAAGGTACTTGCTAAGGCTTTTCCACAAACGGAATTCACTGTCTTCGATCTTCCCCATGTTGTTCATGGCTTGCAAGGATGTGAAAATTTGAAGTATATTGCTGGAAACATATTCGAAGGAGTTCCCCATGGAGATATGATCATGCTAAAGGTTTGTTTATTATCTCTAATTAATTTGTTGCCTTGAAAATTAAAATTTAACCTTATTCTATTCATCATCTAATTAATTGTAGTGGATATTACATGATTGGAGTGACCAAGACTATATAAAGATACTAGAGAAATGCAAAGAGGCAATTGGAAAGAACGAAAATGGAGGGAAAATCGTGATTATGGAAACGATAATTAGAAACCAAGAATTGGATGAACATCAGTCTGCCAAAACTAAGCTGTTTTTGGACATAGAGGTGATGGTTCTTTTCAATTGTCAAGAAAGAAGCAAAGAACAATGGAGTAAACTGTTTGCTGATGCTGGGTTTACTCACTATGAAATATATCACATTTTAGGTCTAAGGTGCTTCATTGAGTTAATTCCATAATTAATTATCTATGTGCTAAAATCTGAATAAAAATTATAAAACCTATATAAAACGTGAAAGTCTGTGTTTATTCTATTATTTTTAGTATTTTATCGAGTGGGTTATGTTTGTGTCTTTCTTTTTTATTGTGTTTAAGATTATGATATGCAACCCCATGTGATGGCATGATGGTCAAGGATGCTCACCGTCTCAGGTGTGATCTGGTTTCAAGTTGTGCTAGTCGCATTTGTTGTTCAGACTTTGTCATGTTATTGTAATTCACCAAAAAATAAATAAAAGATTATGATATGAGTAATGAAGTGTAGTTTTCCATTGTGTAAAATAAAGTTCTTATTGATTTTTCATATCAGTAGTTTTCATGAGAATTCAAACGAATCGAGTGAAAAAATTCGAGTTAATTAAATTAACGAGTTCTATTTTATTATTTTAATTTGATTTAAATTTTTTTTGAACCAAGTTTAGTGAAATGAAATTTGAGTCAAGTCGAGTCGAATGAAATTGTTTGAGTAAAATTAACTCACAAGTGTTTACAAGAAAAAGTATGAAAGAATTAAGCTCTAGGTTGTTTTGATTGATCTTTAGGCTTTGCACATTGCTCTTTTTGTTACTAGACCTTTGAAAGATGATATCTATGCCCCCAAATTTATTTCTAATCGTTATGGTTATTGATGTAATAATTGTAGCCGTTGGGAATGAAAAACTATAGCATTTATGTCACCTGCAACTTCGAGTATTAATACCTGCTAAAAGGGAATCGATAATTTTTGTAATAAATACAGATTCAATGACCGTTGGAGCTACGTTATAGATACCTGATAAAAGGTATCGATCTTTTTTATCAATTTTTGAAAAATAATGAATGTCAATTTGGTCTCTATTATCAAAGGGGTATCAATATCTCATAAAATATCAATACTTAGACAAAAAGTACCGATACTTTTTGTCTTGAAGCAATTTTAACTTGTTTGTAAATGGTGAAAACATATTTGAAAATGTTTGACTCAATTGAAACAATTTCAACTTTGATATTATTAATTTCTTCAACTTTAATTTGTTATATCAAAATATATTATCTAATAAGGCTTTATTTAACAATTACCTTATACTATACCTTTATGTAATTATGCCTCTATATAATTGCTCATAATTAACTTTTTTTATTAAATTAATCATAATTATTCATAATTTCTTAAAAGCATAATTAACTATAGGGCTAAATATAAAATTGTTTTTTTTTCCGTCCACTTCTCCCAGATTGATACCTATAGTTTTTTTTGTTCCAGATTGGTACTCGAACTTTTTTTCTGTCCATTAATTTGGTACCCAAGTCTAACACCATTAAATCTGAGACACGTGCCAGAACAGTGTTGTGACACGTGGCATAAATGATGTCATGGTGATGTCATAGTGATATCATAATCTAAAAATAATAATAAGAAAAAACTTTTTCCCTTTTTTACATTTTTATCCCCACCCTCACCCCTAATTTTTCTATCGTCTCTTCTTCTCCTCTTCCTTCTTCCTTCCTTCTTCTTCTTCTTCTTCAAATCCTTAAACCCTAAGTCATAATTTTTATCATATTATTAATTTTATCATTATTATTGACAGTAATTTTCAAGGAAAACGAAAAGGCAACAACAACCGATGATTTGTCCATTTCTTTCTTGCTATCTACCTAACTTTTTACAGTCTTTCTAACATCCTTAGATTATATTGTTATGATCGTTAGTATCTTTTGGACAATCAGATTCAAGAATCCAACAAAAAAAACCCCAAAAATTTTGGACAATCAAGTGGTTTGCCTCTTGCAGAGGTATTTAGGGAATTATGTGATAGGTCCTCAATAAAAAAGCTCTTAATATCAATGTTTGGAAAGGTGTTTGGGGTTATATAAAAAATAAATAATAAAGCTCTCAAGAAAAAAAGAAAGTGGTTAGTTCAAAGATAGATATTAAACATAAAGAACCAATGAACTACCATACCAATCAACATTAAGGTGTGATCGTGTCTGAAATGTCACAACAATATGCAAGCGAACACACGTCGATGTAAGTATAGTTAATAGACAATTCTATCGAATATCGATCCCACAGGGAATGAGTTCTTGATGTTCAGATGTCAAAGCAACTAATATTGGAATTAGATGAAATGTTAGTAAAGATGTCAATGCAATTATGTCATATCTGCACACTAAACTGATTAATACTGTCAAAGCAATCAGAGTTAAAAGTCAAAGGTCAAATGTCAAAACAACTAAAAGTAAATCAAAGTGTGTTGAATGTTGAGTGTTGAATATTTAAATGCAGAAAATGTAAATGTGATCAAGTGGAAAGGATTGGAGTGGATCACTGATTTTACTAAATTACAACGTTGGATGCGTCGACAAGGTATTATATAGATGAATTGTCGCAGCAATGACGCTCCAATGAATTCTTACTAATAACAGTCCTCCGTTTACTCGAGACTCAAGTACCCATAATCACCTCACCCCTCGGTGTGAGCTACTTTGTGCACTCAAGAACAAGTGACTAGAATCTCTTTTAATCCCAAGCAACTCTCGTTGTCTTGCTTGTTAACCTAACTTGTCACCGCATCTCTCGATGTTGGTAGACTGCAAAGCCACTCTCGTGTTTGATATGGTTAGATCCAAGAATAAATAAATAAAAAGCATTAAATAAGAATCAAAGTAATCTAACAATGAAAGATACTCTCGTTTTCATTCAAATGTCATTAGAATCCATCAGCATAAAAGAGGGATTAATGAATACAATCAAAGCTTACTATCTCTAGACTACTAGGACTACTCCTTAATCGTTCCTCTTGTGTTGCATCGAGCACTCCTCATCAGAAGTGGCTGCTCCTTTGCTCCAACAGTTCACCGCTCTAGCTTAAATCTCCGAAAACACAAAGTAATTGCAGAATTTAATTCCTCTATCTCTTGATGATTTTTCCTTCTCTTCTTTCCTCTATTTATAACCTTCAAAAGTTGCAGGTTTCATCCTCCTCTATTCTCAGATCCAAATCTAAATTTTGTAGCTGTCAAAGTTAGTTACATTATAGCTGTGCACTCACGTAGATTTGATGTTCTTTTCAGAGATCTGCAGGTTGTCGCTGCATTACTAGGCACAATCTGAGATCGTTAATTGCGGTGACAACTTGTGATTTTCCTATGCTGGTGCTTCCAGGTGTGAATTCAGCTTGAATTTACTCATTTGAGGTTCAGGTTCTGTGCGGCGACATCTCTGGTTGCAATTCCAAGCTGATCTTGTGGCTGCATTCTTCTTCCATCATTGATCTTCTGGGCTGAGTTCCTATGCTGACAATTCTAAGGTGCAATACATCTACTGCTTGCGACGACATTAGTACAAAAAGAGATAAAAATAATAAGAATTTAAACTAAACTACAATGAGTTAGAAAATATAAAAACTAAGTATGAAATGCTTATGATGCATGCTAAATAAGGTACAAAAGAAACAATTAAATCACCAATTTAGGGAGAATATATATGTCATTTGTAATGCTATCAAGGTGCAATCACATAAAATTTGCATTTGTTCAACTTGAAGCAATGCACCTTACCTACAAAGATAGAATTAAGTTTTTGGTACCTAATGTCTTTTGGGTCCATAATCATTAGTTTTCAAAATCCTAGTCCCTTTAGGCATCCATTTTGGAAGAGCTTCCTAGTCTTGAGTAGCACTAAGTCCTTTAAGGACCCATACACTCTTAACAAGTTTTCCCTTGTGAAATCTTGAGGGACCTTTATGTTTATAGAAATTAAAGCTATTTTTAACAAAGATTTTTTGAACTTTCTCCTTTTCCAAGAATTTTGTTAGAGTGAGCTTTTTCACTCCTAAGCAACTCAAGTGGCTTTTGATGATCCTCATTAAATTTTGAGAGTAAATTATGCAGGCCTAAATTTTTCTTTTCAAAATCATTAATAATTTCTTTCATATTGTTTACTTTCTCATCAAGTTCATGATTGAATTTGGAAACTAAGTCATTTTCATATTTCAATTTTAAAACACTTTTCTTGTGTTTTGACATCATGACTTTTAATTACAAAATCAATTCATTATAGGCCTCTTGTAACTCATTAAAGGAATAACCATTTAAATTAGATGAGTTAGAAGTAACCTTAGAATCATCGATAGCCATAAGGCGTAATTTGGCTTCTTCATCAACGGATGAGTCTTCATCACTCCAATCAACTTAAGCCTTTTATTGCTAAACCCCTTCTTTTTGAACATAGGACAATCATACTTGATGTGCCCCGGTTTCTTGCACTCATAGCAAATAATGAGATATTTCTCCTTGGTTGATTCAAGCTTGAGTCCTTCCTTCTTAGTCTTCACTTGATTCACTCTCTTCAATGGTGGTGGATATAAGAGCTTTACCAACATTTTTCTTCATAAGTCTTTCTTCTTCATCCTCTTTGTTAAACTTCATCTCATATGTAAGCAAAGAACCAATGAGCTCATCAATGAAGAGTGAGTTGAGATCCTTTGATTATTCTATGGTCGACACCTTTAGTTCCCAAGATGTTGGGAGACTATTCAACATCTTTTTCATCATCTCCTTGTTAGGATAAACCTTCCCAAGGGCTTTGAGACCATTGATGATGTTGGTAAATCAAGCTGACATCTCTTTGTTTCCTTCCTCCTATTTTGCTTTAAATAACTAGTAGTTAGGGGTGAGAAGACTTATCTTTGATTTCTTGACTCTACTCGTTCCTTCATGGGTGACCTCAAGCTTGTCTCATATTTCTTTGGTATCGTTGCACGAGGAGACTCTATTGTACTCATATTTACCAATCTCACAAAATAGAGTGTGCATAGCTTTTGCATTAAGTTGCACCATCTTGATGTCATTATCATCCTATTCATTTTCCTCTTTTGGAACACTAACACCTTCAACTATCTTCAATGGAATGAGTGGCCCGTTTGTGATTATCCTCTAGACTCCATAATCGTTGGCTTGGATAAATAACTTCATTCTTCTTCTCCAATATGAGTAGTTGGTGTCATTGAAAAGAAGGTCTTACAGTGGAATTCCTGCACCGTAAGACGCCAAAAATAAGTCTAGCAGTTTCGGGTAGTTTTCCAGGTTTCGAGTGAAAATTTGGAATTAATCGAGTTAATTAGTAATTTATATTCTTAATTAGTTAGCTTAATTTCATTTAAAAATCAGGAAATAATATTTCAAAAAATAAATATAATTTTTTTAAAAATAATTTTTTGGTTAAATTAGAATTTAAAAATAATTTAAAATCGAGGTTTAATTAGGCGGATTTAAAATATTAATTAAATAGGACCATTTTGCAAAACTAGGGAAATGTAAGAGTGGTTTTACAACAAATTATCCTTATTTTTAGAATTTTCCAGGGAAAGGAGTATTTTGAAAAACAAGGGAAAAGTGGGAGTGGCCTGATGGCAATTTCCCCAATTTTTGAAAATCAGGTGGGGGTTTTCAAGTTTAAAAACACTGCAACTATCTCACTTTGAACACCATTTTCATCCAAACTAAGATCTTTTTCTCTCTTTTCTTGCTCATTTTCATAAACAACATATTATAGAATAGATCTAAACTTTTACTCTCTCAAAATTCTCTCCAAAATCTTCATAAAAATTTTCCAAAGTTGAGCAAAATTCATCCGAAATTTCTTCAAGGATCTTGATTCAATCTTCTAAATTGATGATTTTAGATCAATTGAAGGTAATTCTTAACTTTAAATTCATTTTTAATTTGTTTTCAATCATCATTTGCTATTTAAATTGATTAAAATGGATTTTTCAAGATTTGATTTATTCTTTCTTGAACATGGAGATCAACAATGGTGAATCCATGATTTTGAGTTGGAATCCAAGTTTTTATGGATGTATATGCTCAAAATATGTTTATTAAGAGGTTTTTAATCATAAAACATGAGATCGAACTCGTTTGGTTGATCAATTTTGATAAATTCATTTTTAATCAAGAAGATGAGTTGATTTTCCGAAAATTTTTTAAACGATTTAATAGATGAAATTAACGCTTAAGTTTTATGTTAATGGACTAGGAATGAAGTTTAGAAGTGGTTTGTGGAGCTGAGAAGGTTGTTTAGTTGACTATTCTTATGTTTCGGCTTAATTGTGCAGTTTTGGTAAGGTAGATTAGAGAAACGATTTAGATCCGTATAGTTTATGAAATTTCAAATTTCTTGATGCTAATGTTAGTTTGTAATGCATATTTTGTCTCTGCTAAAGCTTTACACCGAGATGAGATGATGCAAATCAGATTTGAGGCTCAAACTTACCTACTTGAACACACTTTTGTTTGAAAAACAAAGTGTAGAGGTGAGTGATTTTAAAGGCTATTGGTAAATTTGCCTTTTATGTGTTAAATTGAAGTGTTAAATAATGTTTTTATGACTTAATCATATTTTATTTGGTTGGATTTGCAAAAAAAATTAATTCTATTTTACAAAATCATTATTGCACTTGGCTTTTCAAAAAACATACTTTAGCATTATTGCACTTGGCTTTTCGAAAAAAATGCTTTGTGAGTTAAGCTTTGGAATGTATAATTTGGATTCAATGAATTACTAATTGGAGCATGAGTTATTGAATTTTTGAGCACTTGATGTTGGTGTTAAGATTCATGGACAAAGGCATTTGTTGTGATTACTTATATTGATGTTGAAATTGTTAAGCTACATGCTTTTGATTGCATTTTTACATCTTAAATTAAAAGTTAAACATCATATTTTATGTCTTGTATATATGATTATATTGGCAACATTGCATGGTGGATCCATTGGATATAGTTGGAATGCCATAGGATTAGTGAGTACTCACCATTATTTTGTGATATTGTGAGCATATTGCTCATGGTGGACTGATTTGTTTGGAGTAGATATGAGAGTATTAAGCTAGAGTCTCCACTCATCGGGTTATTTGAGGCGCTATAAGGGATCGTGTGGCTTTGTCCACTCAAATCAGAGGACTGTATTTGATTTGTTCGAGTTCGGAGATCCGTTTATCCAATGTATTCATCACACGTTTACTTATTTCCATGGATGTATTATGCCAATTTAATTGATTGATTGCGCCAATATAATTGAATATTTTTTTCTGTTAAAAGATGATTGTACATGACATGGAAAAAAATGATTCTTCACTCTTGAATTAGCATGTGAGGTTATGGTGAAACGTTAACACGTGGTGACTTAAAATTTATTTTTTAATTGCTTTTATTTATGCATGATTGGGTGCAATTTACTTGATGTTTTTACTATCATTCACTGAGCTTTTTAAGCTCACACCCTCACATTTCGTGAAGTGAATTTCCGAGTGTAAGGAGTCGAGAAGCGAGTGCAAGGGCGATCCAAGAATAAGACTCGATAGTGACTTAGAAAATTTACTTTAGAAACTTTATAGGGGCATTGTGGTGCTTTCGGGACTAGTGTTATTTTACTTGTAATGGACATTGGACATTAACTTTTCGACTTTAATTTTGGTTTTTTTTATTGCTTTAATACCTGATTTTATGTGTAATTGATGTTTGATTTATGGTATGTTGATTCGTACGGTGGTTGATAACACGATGTATGAGGCATGTATTTTATACAAACAATGTTTGATTGAAGTTTACCATGGAGTGGGTTGCTTGTGAGTAAGGTATGTAGCTTGTGTGAATTAATTGGTGTTTGCTAAGCATGTAATTGGGTTATAAATTTTGAATAATTGTTGCATATTTGTTGTAAATAAATTAAATTAGAGATGTGTAGATGTTTATGGTGATTAATTGTAGCTATTTCAAGTTTAATGATTAGGTAAAATATGTAAAATCGGGTAATTAAAATGTATTTTTGAAAAAATAGGTGCAGTGGTAATTAAAACAAATTTTTGGTTTTTTTTTTGTAATCTAGCATTCTAATTTGTTTAATTTATAATTTAATCCTAAAACTTGATTAGATTAATCGAAGCCTTTAATGATAGAGAAACTTGGTAATATTTTAGGATTAGACTTGTAACTGTTAAAATTTGGTAGAAACACTTTAATTTTTAATTTGAAAAATGTACTAAAAGCTTGTAAAAGTTATGATTTAGTCTTTAATAATAAAACTTGAATTAGACTTAGTAAATGAACTCGAATTAAGCTGAAATTTTTTAGGCTTACTTAATTTGACTAAAATAAGGTCGGCAACTATTTAGAAATAAAAGCGGGCTAGTTTAAATTTAGGTGGTAGAATGATCAAAATACCCTCAGGTTAAATACATAAAAAAGTTTAAAAAAGGTTGACTAATTGCTTTCCCTTTAATAAATGATATTTAATTAGTCATAAATGAGGTGTTATAAGGTTGAGTTGTGTGCCGGGTGGTTGTTAGCTAGAGAGTCACTTCGGTGGCTAATGTAACGCTTCAAATTTGAGCCGGTCCGACCCGATCGGGTTTGAGGTGTCACACTTCTCCCACAAACGTTAACCCAAAATTAGACGTCATTGTTGTTAGATGACTTGTTGGTCGTTTAAGCTTCTTCGAGGATCTTCTCTTGGTTGTTAAATCGACTTTAGAGACTACCTCTAATTCCAATTGTTAGCTCGATGGATTAACTCGATAATGTCGATAAGGGAGGTTGAATCGACCTTTGAGATGTTGTCGTGGAAGCAATAAAAGTTTGCAACAAAGAACAGAAGGGTTTATAGTGGTTCGACCCCAAATACCTACTCCACTACCTTAGCTTTCCATAACTAACGATTTTGTGAAATCCACTAGATTTGTATAACCTTTGAGCACAAGGTTTAACCTTACAATCTCTCTTAAGACTTATACCCCAAAAACTTAAGATAGAACTCCCTTAAGATTTCTACCCAAACCTTTATGTATAAACCCTCTCTCAAAGAGAAACAAACAAGCAAATAAAGAAACAATCCTAACAAGATTAGGATGTTTGCCAATTAAGTTCACAATACAAAGAAGAACACTTGAGCTAAATGAATACAATGAAAGCTCACAAGTGTTTACAAGAAAAGGTATAAAAGAATTAAGTTCTAGGTTGTTTTGATTGATCTTTAGGCTTTGCACATTGTTCTTCTTGTTGTTAGACCTTTGGAAGATGGTATTTAAGCCCCCAAATTGATTTCTAACCATTGTGGTTGTTGGTGTAATAAATGTAGCTATTAAGGATGAAAACCTAGAGCATTTATGTCACCTACAACTTCGAGTATCAATACCTACTAAAAGGGAATCGATAATTTTTGTAATAAATGTTGATTCAGTGACCGTTGGTGCTACGATATAGATACCTGATAATTAAATTTTTAGAATAATGAGGCATTGATGCTTTTAAGATGAATCCTTATCTATCATCATTTTCATCTTGGATCCATATCATTATTCTTTGTTATTATTTTTAAGATTAAAACTTAATAGACTAGCGGTCAAGCATTAATGCTATAATTAAATTTAATACAAATTAGTCCATTGCGTTAAGTCACTTGATAGATTAAGAATGATAGACAGACGGTATATCTTTGGACTAAGAATGCAGGTTTTATCTATTCAAAAGAAAAAAATTTATTTAAACTTATTCAAATATGGAAAATCATCTCGAAACACAAACTTCAATACCCTATAACTTATCTTGTAAAAATTGAAAAGCGTTCAAATCCAACCATAAAATAGGAGTATTATTATGGATCCATCTATAGTGGAAATGAAAATGAATGTGGGTCAATGAAAACGTCTATAACCATTCCATGCAAAACTGTCAAATGCTTTGTTGCTAAATGTGTTGAATTTAATGCTAGTTTTTAGTCAAAATTGACAACTAAACCTCTTTGTTGTATAAAACAGTAGAGTATTCATACCAACAAGATTAGGATGTTTTCCAATTAAGTTCGCAATACAAAGAAGAACACTTGAGCTAAATGAATACAATGAAAGCTCACAAATGTTTACAAGAAAATGTATGAAAGAATTAAGCTCTAGGTTGTTTTGATTGATCTTTAGGCTTTGCACATTGCTCTTCTTGTTGCTAGACCTATGGAAGATGGTATTTATGCCCCAAATTGATTTCTAACCGTTGTGGTTGTTGTTGTAATAATTGTAGCCATTAGGGATGAAAAACTAAGGCATTTACGTCACCTGCAACTTTGAGTATCGATACTTACCAAAAGGGTATCGATACTTGCCAAATTGATTTATATCGTTTCTTCTTCTCCTCTTCCTTCTTCTTCTTCTTCTTTTTCTTCTTCTTCTTCTTCTTCTTCTACTTCTTCTTCTTCTTCAAATCCCTAAACCCTAAGTCATAATTTGGTCTCAATTATCAAAGGGGTATTAATATCTCATAAAATATCGATACTTAGACAAAATGTTTTGATACTTTTTGTCCTGGAGCAATTCTAACTTGTTTGAAATTGTTAAAACATATTTGAAAATGTTTGACTCAATTGAAACAATTTCAACTTGATTTTATCAATTTGTTTAACTTTACTTTTATTCAAAAAATACTTTAATTTGTTATATCAAAATATATTATCCAATAAGGCTTTATTTATCAATCTCTCCCTTTTTAATATAACAAAACATTTGGTAAATTTGTTTTTGAATAGATTGCTTCCCCTTAATAAAACACATTTTGAATTTCAACTCCCCCTATATAATAATCATTTTCAGTTTAAGGCATAAAAATTTGGAGCATAAATTTTCAATAAGCTCAAATTTGACATTCATTTTTTTTGAAAAAATTGGTACCTAATATAAGCAATCAATCAACCATAAAATTTCCCTTTCTCTTCTCTCCGTATTTGTTATATAAAAAATAAACAATAAAGCTCTTCAGACAAAAAGTAAGTGGTTAGTTCAAAGATAGATATTAAACATAAAGAACCAATGAACTACTATACCAATCAACATTAAGGTGCAATCACATAAAATATGCTTTTGTTCACCTTGAAGCAATGCATCTTACCTACAAACATAGAATTAAGTTTTTGGTACCTAATGTCATTTGGGTTCATAATCATTAGTTTTCAAAATCCTAGTCCCTTTAGGTATCCATTTTGAAAGAGCTTCCTTGTTTTGACTGGCACTAAGTCCTTTAGGGACCCATACACTCTTATCAAGTTCCCTTGTAAAATCTTGAGGGACCTCTATGTTTATAGAAATTAAAGATATTTTTAACGAAGTTTTGTTTTGAACTTTCTCTATTTTCAAAAGCTTTGTTAGAGTGAGCGTTTTCACTCTTAAGCAACTCAAGTTGCTTTTGATGATCCTCAAGAACTTTTGAGAGTAAATTATGCAAGCCTAAATTTTTCTTTTCAAAATCATTAATAATTTCTTGCATTTTTTTTACTTTCTCCTCAAGTTCATGATTAATTTTGGAAAGTAAATCATTTTCATTTTTCTATTTTGAAACAATTTTCTTATGTTTTGACATCATGACTTTTAATTCAAAAATCAATTCATCGTAGGCCTCTTGCAACTAATCAAAAGAATAATCATTTAAAGAAGATGTGTGATCGCGTCTAAAATGTCGCAGTGATTATGCAAGTGTACACATGTCGATGCAAGTATAGTTGATAGATAATTCTATCGTATATCGATCCCAAGAGGAATGGGTTCTTAATGTTTAAATGTCGGGGCAACTAATACTGTAATCAGGTAAGATGTGAGTAAGGATGTCAGTGCAATTATGTCAGATCTACACACTAAAATTGTTAATACTATCAATGCAATCAAGGTTAATTGTCAGAGCAATTGAAAGTAAATCAAAGTGTTGTTTAAGTGTTAAGTATTTAAATGCATAAAAGTAAAGGTTTGATCAAGTGTAGGAATTGGAGAAGATCACTAACTTTGCTAAGTAGCAACGTTGGATGCACCGACAAGGTAAAATATAGAAAGAATGTCGCTATAATAAAGTCCCTTTGAGTTCTTACCAACAACAACTCTCTACTTAATCCTGACTTAAATATCCACAATCACTTCACCTCTCGGTATGAGCAACGATGTGTGTTCAAGAACAAGTAACTGGAGTTTGTTCGAGTCCCAAGTAGCTCTCGCCTAACTTACTTGTTAATCCAACCTGTCACCGCATCTCTCGATGTCAGCGCACTGTAATTTCACTCTCGTGCTTAAAACGGTTAGATCCAAGAATAAACAGATAAGCAGTGTAAAATAAGAATCAAAATGATTTAACATTAAAAGACACTCTCGTATTCATTTAATATCATCAAAATCCATCATCGATTAAGAAGAATTAAAGAGTACAACGAAGCTTACTATCTCTAGACTATTAGGCCTACTCCTTAATTGTTCCTCTTGCTCCGCATCAAGCACTTCTCTTCAGAAGTTGCTGCACACTTGCTCCATCAGCTAACCCTCCTCCGACGTCAAGCTTCCATGGTAGCTTATTTGAAGTGTTAAGAGATTTTTGGATTTAAATTCTTCACTTCTTGATATTTATCTCCTTGTTCTTTCCTCTATTTATAAGCTCAAGAAATTGCAGATTTTCTCCATTTTCAGATCCAACAACTTTGTACAGCTGTAAAAGTTTGTTATTGACAACTATGTAGATCGGATTTGTTTACTGGACTGTTGCAAAATGTCGGCGTAATTTATAAATTGCACTAATAATTTATCAGCAGAATGTCACCGCGTTTCTGGACATCTCTTCTCATATACAGATCAAATTACAGCTGTCACAATTAGTTAAATTCCAGCTGTGCACTCACGCAGTTCTGGTGTGATCTTTATAACTCTGTATATTGTCGTTGCATCTTGGGTTGCGATTTGAAATCTTTAATTGTGGCGACAACATGTGAAATTCCTGCGCTGGTGCTCCCAGATGTGCTTGTGGCTTGAATTCACTCAAACAAAGTAAAGCTTTCAATGCATCGACATCTCTGGTCGCGATTCCAAGCTATACTTGTGATTGCATTCTTCTTCCAGCATTGATCTTCTTAGATGAGTTCCTGCACTGACAATTCTAAGGCACAATAAATCGGCAGTTTGTAGTGACATTAGTACAAAAAGAGTTAAAAATAACAAGAATTTAAACGAACTAACAATGAGTTAGAAAATATAAAAAACTAAGTATGAAATGCTTATGATGCATGCAAAATAATATATAAAAGAGACAATTAAAACACTAATTTAGGGAGAAAATATTTGTTATTTGTAATACCATCAGACCCCCAAACTTGAGTTTTTACTTGTCCTCAAGTAAATAAAAATTAACAAAGTCACAAGCAAAAATGTCACTTCAATCAATATTCTCACAACTTAAATTTTCTGAAATCTTAATGAACAAATTGTATTTACATGATAGACTAATGCGCCGACAATTTATAGGCTTGAATAATTAAAAATTACAACTTCATAAATGTTAATGTCATGCATTGAATCCTAATCTTCCTTTAACCAATACAACATTTATGAAAAATTTCTTTTTTTTTCCTTTTTCTTCCTTTTTCTCATTTTTTTCTTTTTCAAATGACTGAGAGATGCCATTGCATTACTCTACTTTTGTTCCTGGACAGTAACGATGGGGTGCAACAAATCCCTAGCAGGTATGTAATTGCACCGACACACACTCTTACAGTGACAGCCTTTGGCTAGATGATTTTTTTTAAACCTGCAGCCTTGAAAAGTCATAATGCACTCACATTAAAGTGTCTTTTATTCATATAATGCCGCTGCAACTGGTCGGTTAGTTCAAGATTCAAACATGAACACTATCCATTCATTACTGAAGCAATTCTAATCATTCATTCAAAAATAGCAAACTCATCATTCATTCATATTCATCTACTTTCCACATTAGCATCCAAACAATTCAAGAATTACGCATAAAAATAAAAAAATGTGGTCACATTTTTGTTAAAATTCTGCATATTTTCATTAACTAAAGAAACATGTAAAATTCAAAGATATGGGTGCAATTGCATTTCCATTTCATACAAATTCCCCCAAACTTAAAGTGTGCATTGTCTCCAATGCACTGACATGAATAAATATATACATGGAAATGCAATTATAATATAGATGTAGCGACAATAAAAATGCAATGACATTAATAATGCAGGGACAATTATACTACAACTACATGATATGCATGAAAACTAAACTAAGTGCTAAAAAATAAAAACTAACTCAGTGTGCTGCAGTCGAATATCTGGCTGTATTGGTTTTTTTTTCTTGTTGCGCTTTTGATCCTCCTTGTTCCTCATTTTCTTGTGTTTACGCTTCCTCTTTCTATCCTTTCTACCAGTCGGATTAGCGGATTGCTCATCTTCAGTTGGTTGGGTTGTGCCTCATCGACAATTACATCTAATAGGTGGACTTCTGCAAGCGGTGCTATATAAGGCACTATGGCCAAATGATTACAATCTTCAGTACTGCTACTAGCTACCTCAACCTGGCTCACTTCAAGTGGAGCCACGTTTGCATTGAATGCCCTCACATTTACGGGTGCTTCAATAATATCCTCAGCGATATCTGTCGGGGCATCGTCTTGCTTTTCCTCCTACTTCTTTGCAAGGTCCTTCTTCTAAAATTCTTCCTCTCTTTCCTTCTCCTTCTCTTGGCCTTCTTCTTGTTCTGCTTCTCCTTCTTCAAGCTGTTCCTACTCAGTGGTGACTTTGTCAGCGCCTTCCTCTGTGTCTACACCCATGGATACAATTGGAGTATGCACTTGCTCAACCATAGCTGCCTGCTCTGCCATATTAGCCCCAAGGCTGTTCGAGAACTCTTCTTCAAACAAGCTGGCTATAGTTTTGTAGTAATCCTCCATAGCATTAGAATGCCCCTCGTGCCCTTCGTCATCTGAAATGTGGATTCTTGTTGGAGAGGAAACATGTTGTGGCCTACCATCAAGTGTAGGCTGGTCAGAGGATGAGGTAGCTTCCTTAATAAGGTAGCTTCCTTAAGAATGCAGGTTTTACTTGTTCGAAAGAAAAAATTTTATTTAAACTTACTCAAATATGGAAAAGCATCTTGAAGCACAAACTTCGATACCCTTTAACTTATCTTGTAAAATTTCAAAAACTTTCAAATCCAACCATAAAAAGGAATATTAAAATGGATCCATCCATTGTGGAAACAAAAACGAATGGGGTAATGACAAAGACTATAACCACTCTATGCATGATTGTAAAATGCTTTGTTGCTAAATGTGTTGAATTCAATGCTAGTTTTTGATCAAAATTGATAACTAAACCTCTTTGTTGTAAAAAATAGTAGAGTATTCATACCAACAAGATTAGGATGTTTGCCAATTAAGCTCACAATACAAAGAAGAACACTTGAGCTAAATGAATACAATGAAAGCTCATAAGTGTTTAAAAGAAAAGTATGAAAGAATTAAGCTCTATGTTGTTTTGATTGATTTTTAGGCCTTGCACATTGCTCTTCTTGTTACTAGACATTTGGAAGATGATATTTATGCCCCCAAATTGATTTATAACCGATGTGGTTATTGGTGTAATAAATGTAGCCGTTAGGGATGAAAAACTAGAGCATTTATGTCATCTGCATCTTCGAGTATCGATACCTGCTAAAAGGGTATCGATACCTGCCAAATTGATTTCTATCGTCTCTTTTTCTTCTCCTCTTCCTTGTTTTTCTGCTTTTTCTTCTTTTTCAAATCCCTAAACCCTAAGTCATAATTTGGTCTCGATTATTAAAGGGGTATTGATATCTCATAAAATATCGATACTTAGACAAAAAGTTCTATTACTTTTTGTCATGGAGCAATTCTGACTTGTTTGAAAATGGTTAAAACATATTTGAAAATGTTTGACTCTATTGAAACAATTCCAACTTGATTTTATAAATTTTTTCAACTTTACTTTTATTCAAAAACACTTTAATTTGTTATATCAAAATATATTATCCAATAAGGCTTTATTTAACAATCTCTCCCTTTTTGATATAACAAAACATTTGGTAAATTTATCTTTGAATAGATTGCTCCCCCTTAATAAAAGACATTTTAAATTTGAGGTCCCCATATATAATAATCATTTTCAATTTAAGGAATAAAAATTTGTAGCATAAATTTTCAGTAAGCTAAAATTTGACATTCAGTTTTCTTTGAAAAAATTGGTCACTGATATAAGCAATCAATCAACTATAAAATTTCCCTTTCTCTTATCTCCATATTTGTTATATAAAAATAAACAATAAAGCTCTAAAGACGAAAAGAAAGTGGTTAGTTCAAAGATAGATATTAAACATAAAGAACCAATGAACTACCATACCAATCAACATTAAGGTGCAATCACATAAAATTTGCATTTGTTCACCTTGAAGCAATGCATCTTACCTAAAACCATAGAATTAAGTTTTTGGTATCCAATGTCATTTGGGTCCATAATCATTAGTGTTCAAAATGCTAGTCCTTATAGTTATCCATTTTGAAAGAGCTTCCTTGTCTTGACTGGCACTAAGTCTTTTAGGGACCCATACACTCTTAACTAGTTTTCCCTTGTAAAATCTTGAGGGACCTCTATGTTATGCTATTTTTAACGAAGTTTTGTTTTGAACTTTCTCCTTTTTCAATAGCTTTGTTAGTGTGAGCTTTTTCACTCTTAAGCAACTCAAGTTACTTTTTATGATCCTCATGAACTTTTGAGAGTAAATTATGCAAGCCTAAATTTTTATTTTCAAAATCATTAATAATTTATTGCATTTTGTTTACTTTCTCGTCAAGTTCATAATTGATTTTGGAAAGTAAGCCATTTTATTTTTTCAAATTTGAAACACTGTTCTTGTGTTTTGACATCATGAATTTTAATTCAAAAATCAATTCATCATAGGCCTCTTGCAACTCATCAAAAGAATAATCATTTAAAGAAGATGAGTTAGAAGTTACCTTAGAATCATCGATAGCCATGAGGCATAAATTGGCTTTTTCATCATCAAATGAGTCTTAATCACTCCAATCAACAAAAGCCTTCTGTTTGCTAGACCCCTTCTTTTTGAACATAGGTCAATCATACTTGATGTGTCCCAGTTTCTTACACTCATAGCAATATAATGAGATCTTTCTCCTTGGTTGATTCAAGCTTGAGTCCTTCCTTCTTTCGAAATTTTCTTCCTTTGCTAGACTTTATAAATCTCTTGAATCTTCTAGCAAGCCTCTCCATATCTTTGTATTCATCCATCTCTTCACTTGATTCACTCTCTTCAATGGTGGTGGATTTGAGAGCTTGACCAACATTTTTCTTCATAAGTCTTTCTTCTTCACCCCTTTCTTAAGCTTCATCTCATATGTAAGCAAAGAACTAATGAGCTCATCAAGGGAGAGTGAGTTGAGATCTTTTAATTCTTCTATGGCTATCACCTTTGGTTCCGAAGATGTTAAGAGACTATTCAACATCTTTTTCACAATCTCCTTGTTGGGATAAACCTTCCTAAGGGCTTTGAGACCATTGATGATGTTGGTGAATTGATCTGACATCTCTTTGATTCCTTCCTCTAGTTTTGCTTTAAATAACTCATAATTAAGGGTAAGAAGACTCATCTTTGATTCCTTAACTCTACTCATTCCTTCATGGGTGACCTCAAGCTTGTCTCATATTTCTTTGGCATCATTGCACAAGGAGACTCTATTGTACTCATATTCACCAATAGCACAAAATAGAGTGTGCATAGCTTTTGCATTAAGTTGCACCTTCTTGATTTCATTAGTATCCCATTCATTTTCATCTTTTGGAACACTAACACCTTCAACTATCTTCAATGGAATGAATGGCCCATTTGTGATTATCCTCTAGACTCCATAATCGTTGGCTTGGATAAATAACTTCATTCTTATTTTTCAATATGAGTAGTTGGTCCCATTGAAAAGAAGAAGTCTTACGATGGAATGTCCTTCTCCCACGAACGTTGACCCGAAAGTAGACGTCATTATTGTTGGATGACTTGCTGATCATTTGATCTTCTTCGAGAACTTTCTCTTGGTTGTTAAACCGTCCTTAGAGACTAGCTCTGATACCAATTGTTAGCTTCATGGATAAACTTGATAGCGCCGGTAAGGGAGGTTGAATCGGCCTTTGAGATGTTGTGGTAGAAGAAATAAAAGTTTGCAACAAAGAATACAAGGATTTATAGTGGTTCGGCCCCAAATGCCTACTCCACTACCTTATATTTCCACAACTAAGGATTTTTTCAAATCCACTAGATTTGTATAACCTTTGAGGATAAGGTTTAAGCTTACATACTCTCTTAATACTTATACCTTAAAATCTTAAGATACAACTCTCTTAAGGTTTCTATCCAAACCTTAAGTATAAACCCTCTCTTAAAGAGAAACAAACAAGCAAACAAAGAAACAATTCTTACAAGATTAGGATGTTTGCAAATTAAGCTCACAATACAAAGAAGAACACTTTAGCTAAATGAATAAAATGAAAGCTTACAAGTGTTTACAAGAAAAGGCATGAAACAATTGATGTTGTTGCTAATGTTAGTTGTAATGCGTATTTTGTCTCCCATAAAGCTTTACACCGAGATGAGAATGATGCAAATTGGATTTAAGGCTCAAACTTACCTACTCAAACACACTTTTGATTGAAAAACAAAGTGTGGAGGTGAGTGATTTTAAAGGCTATTGGTAAATTTTCCTTTTATGTGTTAAATTGAAGTTTTAAATAATGTTTTTAATGACTTAATCATACTTTATTTGGTTAGATTTGCAAAAAAAAATTAATTCTATTTTACAAGAGCATTATTGCACTTGACTTTTTGAAAAATATACTTTGTGTATTAAGCTTTGGCACATATAATTTGGATTGAATGGATTGCTAATTGAGGCATGAGTTATTGAATTTTTTAGCACTTGATGTTGGTGTTATGATTGGTTTAAGATTCATGGACAAAGGCATTTGTTGTGCTTAATTATATTGATGTTGAAATTGTTAAGCTACATGCTTTTGATTGCATTTTTACATCTTAAATTAAATTTTAAACATCATATTTTATGCCTTCTATATATGATTATATTGGCAACATTGCATGGTGGATCCATTGGATATAGTTGGCATGCCATAGGATTTGTGAGTACTCACCATTATTTGTGATATTGTGAGCATATGGCTCATGGTGGACTGATTTGTTTGGAGTAGATATGGGAGTGTTGAGCTTGAGTCTTCACTCATTGGGTTATTTGAGGTGCTATAAGGGAGCGTGTGGCTTCGGCCTGCTCAAACCGGAGGACTGTATTTGATTTGTGCGAGTTCGGAGATTTGTTTATCCAATGTATGATCACACGTTTAGTTATTGCCATGGATGTACTATGCCAATTTAATTGATTGATTGAGCCAATATAATTGAATATTTTTTTATGTTAAAAGATGATTGTACATGACATGGAAAAAAATGATTCTTCACTCTTGAAATAGCATGTGAGGTTATGGTGAAACGTTAACATGTGGTGACTTAAAATTTAATTTTTAATTGCTTTGATTTATGCATGATTGGGTGCAATTTACTTGATGTTTTTACTATCATTCACTGAGCTTTTTAAGCTCACACTGTCACATTTCATGAAGTGAATTTTCGAGTGTAAGGAGTCGAGAAGTGAGTGCAAGGGCGTTCTAAGAATAAGACTCGATAGTGGCTTAAGAAATTTACTTTAGAAACTTTATAAGGGCATTGTGGTGCTTTTGGGACTAGTGTTATTTTACTTGTAATGGACATTGGACATTAACTTTTGGACTTTAATTTTGGTCTTTTCTTATTGCTTTAATACATGATTTTAAGTCTAATTGATGTTTGATTTATGGTATGTTGATTCGTACGATGGTTGATAACACCGTGTATGAGGCATGTATTTTATACTAACAATGTTTAATTGAAGTTTACCATGGAGTGGATTGCTTATGACTAAGGTATGTAGCTTGTGTGAATTATTTGGTGTTTGTTAAGCGTGTAATTGGATGTTAAATTTTGATTAATTGTTGAATATTTGTTGTAAATAAATTAAATTGGCGGTGTGTGGATGTTTATGGAGATTAATTGCAGCTATATCAAGTTTAATGAGTAGGTAAAATATGTAAAATCGAATAATTAAAATGTATTTTTGACAAAATAGGTGTAGTGGTAATTAAAACAATTTTTTGGTTTTTTCTGTAATCTAGCATTCTAATTTGTTTAATTTATAATTTATTCCTAAAACTTGATTAGATTAATTGAAGCCTTTAATGATAGAGAAACTTGGTAATATTTTAGGATTAGACTTGCAACTGTTAAAATTTGGTAGAAACACTTTAATTTTTAATTTGGAAAATGTTCTAAAACCTTGTAAAAGTTACGATTTAGTCTCTAATAATAAAACTTGAATTAGACTTAGTAAATGAACGCGAATTAAGCTGAATTTTTTTAGGCTTACATAATTTGACTGAAAGAAGGTCGGTAACATTCTAGAAATAAAATCGGGATAGTTTAACTTTATGTGGTAGAATGACCAAAATACCCTTAGGTTAAATATATTAAAAAGTTAAAAAAAAGGTTCACTAATTGCTTTCGCATTAATAAATTATAGTTAATTAGTCATAAATGAGGTGTTATAAGGTTGATGTGTGTGTCGGGTGGTTGTTAGCTAGACAGTCACTTCAGTGGCTAATGTAACGCTTCGAATTCGAGCCAGTCGGACACAATCGGGTTTGGGGTGTCACACTTCTTCGGCAAATGTTGACCCAAAAGTAGACGTCATTGTTGTTGGATGACTTGTTGATCGTTTGAGCTTCTCCGAGGATCTTCTCTTAGTTGTTAAATTGACTTTAGAGACTAGCTCTGATATCAATTGTTAGCTTGATGGATCAACTCGATAATGCAGGTAGCAGAGGTTGAATCGGCTTTTGAGATATTGTGGTGGAAGTAAAAAAAGTTTGCAAGAAAGAACAGAAGGATTTATAGTGGTTTGGCCCCAAATGCCTACTCCACTACCTTAGCTTTCCATAACTAAGGATTTTACGAAATCCACTAGATTTGTATAACCTTTAAGGACAAGGTTTAACCTTACAATCTCTCTTAAGACTTATACCTTAAAAACTTAAGGTAGAACTCCCTTAAGGTTTCTACTCAAACCTTATGTATAAACCCTCTCTCAAAAAGAAACACACAAGCAAATAAAGAAACAATCCTAACAAGATTAGGATGTTTTGCCAATTAAGTTCACAATACAAAGAAGAACACTTGAGCTAAATGAATACAATGAAAGCTTAAAAGTGTTTACAAGAAACAGTATGAAAGAATTAAGTTCTAGGTTGTTTTGATTGATCTTTAGGCTTTGCACATTGCTCTTCTTGTTGCTAGACCTTTGGAAGATGGTATTTAAGCCCCCAAATTGATTTCTAACCATTAGGGTTGTTGGTGTAATAAATGTAGTCGTTAGGGATGAAAAACTAGAGCATTTATGTCACCTACAATTTTGAGTATCGATACCTACTAAAAGGGAATCGATAATTTTTGTAACAAATACAGATTCATTGACCGTTGGTGCTACGATATAGATACCTAATAAAAGGCATTGATGCTTTTTAGATGAATCCTTATCTATCATCATTTTCATCTTAGATCCATATCATTATTCTTTGCTATTATTTTTAAAATTAAAACTTAATACACTAGCGATCAAGCATTAATGCTATAATTAAATTTAATACAAATTAGTGCATTGCGTTAAGTCACTTGATAGATTAAAGAATGATAGACAGACGATCTATCTTTGGACTAAGAATGCAGGTTTTATCTGTTAGAAAGAAAAAATTTTATTTAAACTTATTCAAATATGGAAAATCATCGCGAAACACAAACTTCGAAACCCTTTAACTTATCTTGTAAAAATTTAAAAGCGTTCAAATCCAACCATAAAAAAGGAATATTATTATGGATCCATCCATAGTGGAAACAAAAATGAATGGGGGTCAATGACAAAGACTATAACCATTCCATGCACGACTGTCAAATGCTTTGTTGCTAAATGTGTGCTTTTAATGCTAGTTTTTAGTCAAAATTGACAACTAAACCTCTTTGTTGTATAAAATAGTAGAGTATTCATACCAACAAGATTAGTATGTTTTCTAATTAAAATTACAATTCAAAGAAGAACACTTGAGCTAAATGAATACAATGAAAGCTCACAAGTGTTTACAAGAAAATGTATGAAAGAATTAAGCTCTAGGTTCTTTTGATCGATCTTTAGGCTTTGCACATTGCTCTTCTTGTTGCTAGACCTTTGGAAGATAGTATTTATGCCCCAAATTGATTTCTAACTGTTATGGTTATTGGTGTAATAATTGTAGCCGTTAGGGATCAAAAACTAAAGCATTTACGTCACCTGCAACTTCGAGTATCGATACCTGCTAAAAGGGTATCTATACATGCCAAAAGGGTATCTATACCTGCTAAATTGATTTATATTGTCTCTTCTTCTTCTCTTCCTTCTTCTTCTTCTTCTTCAAATCCTTAAACCTTAAGTCATAATTTGGTCTCAATTATCAAAGGGGTATCGATATTTGATAAAATATCGATACTTAGACAAAAAGTTATGATACTTTTTGTCCTAGAGCAATTCTAACTTGTTTGAAAATGGTTAAAACATATTTGAAAATGTTTGACTCAATTGAAACAATTTCAACTTGATTTTATCAATTTGTTTAACTTTACTTTTATTCAAAAAACACTTTAATTTATTATATCAAAATATATTATCCAATAAGGCTTTATTTATCAATCTCTCCCTTTTTGATATAACAAAACATTTGGTAAATTTGTTTTTGAATAGATTGCTCCCCCTTAATAAAACACATTTTGAATTTCAGCTCCCCCTATATAGTAATCATTTTTAATTTGAGGCATAAAAATTTGGAGCATAAACTTTCAATAAGCTCAAATTTGACAATCATTTTTCTTTGAAAAAATTGGTACCTAATATAAGCAATCAATCAAGCGTAAAATTTCCCTTTCTCTTCTCTCCATATTTGTTATATCAAAAATAAACAATAAAGCTCTCAAGACGAAAATAAAGTGGTTAGTTCAAAGATAGATATTAAACATAAAGAACCAATAAACTGGATACCAATCAACATTATGGTGCAATCACATAAAATTTGCATTTGTTCACCTTGAAGCAATGCATCTTACCTACAAATATAGAATTAAGTTTTTGGTACTAATGGTATCACAAATGAAATAGATTTTCTTCCCAATTTAGTGTTTAAATTGTTTCTTTTGTATTTCATTTAGCATGCATTGTTAGCATTTTATACTTAGTTTTCATGTTTTTCAACTCATTGTTAGTTAGTTTAAATTCTTGTTATTTTTATCTATTTTTGTACTAATATGGACGCAAGCAGTCGATATATTGCGTCTTAATATTGTCAGCGTAGGAACTAAGCCTAGGAGCTTAATGCTAGACCTTGAATGAGTAGAAGCTGAATTCACAACTGGAAGCACCAACACAAGAATTTCACAGATGTCGTTGCAATTATGATCTCAGAATGTGCTCAGCGATACAGCGACAATCTATAGATCTGTGAAGAACATACTAGAATTACGTGAGTGCACAGCTGTATTCTAACTAATTGTGACAGTTGCAAAATCTAAATCTAGATCTGAGAGAGAAGGCTGAATCCTGAAACATTTTAGAGGCTATAAATAGACAAACGAAGAAGGAAAGAGGTCATCAAGAGCCAAGGGATATAATTCTGAAAATTATGTGTGAATTAGATATTTGAGCTGGAAATCGGGGAGATGATGAAGCAAGTCTGCAACTACTTCTGACGAGAGGTGCTTGATGCCGAGCAAAAGGAACAATTAGGAAGTAGACCTAGTAGTCTACAGATAGTAAGCTTCGTTGTACTCTTTAATTCTTCCTAAACAATGATGGGTTTTGAAGATATTAAATGAATACGAGAATATCTTTTGATGTTAGATCATTTTGATTTTTACATTACACTGCTTATCCGTTTATTCTTGGATCTAACTGCTCTAAACACGAAAGTGAAATTGTAGTACGCCGACAACGAGAGATATGGTGATAGGTTAGGTTAACAAGTGGGTTAGGCGAGAGCTACTCGGGACTAGGATAAAAACCAGTTACTTGTTCTTGGATACACATCATTACTCACACCGAGAGGCAGAGTGATTGTGTTTGAGTTGGGATTAAATAGGAAGCTGTTGTTGGTAAGAAATCAAAGAGACTTCATTGCAGTGACAATTCATCTATATCTTACTTTGTCGACGCATTCAGCGTTGTAACTTAGCTATATTTAGTGAACCATTTCTACCCTTTACACTTGATCACTTTTACATTTTATGCAATTTAAATATTCAGCACTCAACACTCAACATATTTGATTTACTTTTAGTACATTGACATTTAACACCTGACATTTGACTTTAATTGCATGGACATTGATATCTAATTTTAGTGTGTAGATCTGACATATTGCACTGACATCAGTATTGACATTGCACTTATTGCTCTAACATTTAGACATCAAGAACCCATTCGTCGAGGGATCGATATCTGATAGATTTGTCTATCAACTATACTTGCATCAAAGTGTGTATGCTTACACAATCGTTGTGTCGTGAAAACACGGATCAAGTTTTGGCACCGTTGCCGGGGAACTAGTGTTTGTTTGATGTTTACTTTTGTAGTTGCAATTAACTTTACTTACTTAACTTCTAATTTTTACTAATCTTTCATTATTTCTTTAATTATTTTCTTTTTCAGATTATTGCATGTCAACAAGGAGAAATCCTAAGGATATTGTAAACTTTGATCCGGAACTTGAACGGACACTTAGGAGGAGAAGGCAAGAACAAAGGAAAATGGCTGGTAACAACAACAACAATAATTTGGCACCATTGCTGCCACAAGAAGGAATTCCTCTAGTGCTTCCACAAATTATTAACGATATATCACCACCATGTCCACAAGAAGAAAAAATACAGAATAGGATAATAAGAGATTTTGTTGTGCCTATACTCGATGATCTACAACCAGGGGTTGTGAGACCAGCTATTCAGGCTGGTAATTTTGAACTGAAACCAGTGATGTTTCAGATGCTGAACTTTAATGGGCAGTATTCAGGCTTTTCGCATGAAGATACACAAGAATATTTGAAATCATTTTTACTTATTTGTGCATCCTTTAGTCAACATGGTGTTCCTGATGATGGCTTGAAAATGCAATTATTTCCTTATTCGTTGCAGGGAAAAGCAAGAACATGGTTCTTAGGATTACCGGTAGGATCTATCACATCTTGGAATGCGTTAGCATCGCTATTTTTTTTTGTGTTTCAATCCACCGATAATGAACGCAAGGTTACGAAATGACATCACTGTATATCATCAACTTGATGATGAGAATTTACACACAACATGGGAGCGTTACAAAGCATTGCTTCGATGTTGCCCAATGAATGGAATTCAACAAGAGACCCAAATTGAGATTTTTTATAATGGTTTAAATGCTCAGACAAGAAATCTTGTCGACGCATCTGCAAATGGTCCATTGTTGGATTGTACATATGACGAAGCTGTTCAAATTCTAGAGAGGATTGCCCAGAACGACTACCAATATTCAATCTCTCATTCTGCACAGGTAAAAAACTAACCCTGGTGTTTTTGAATTAGATGCTATTTCTGCATTGTCAGTGCAGGTATCCTCACTAGCCAATATTATAAAGAATATGGAAGGAACAAGCGATGTTGCTCCTATACAAGTGGCCCAGCAATTGGATACGCTGATATTTTCCTGTGAGATTTGCGGCGACAATCATAGCTATGAGGACTATCCACAACATGCAGAAAATGCATACTATGTCAATAACATCTGAGGGGGATCATTTGGTAATTCATACAACAATCATTCTCAACAACCTTGAGGGAATCACAATACTTCTACGTATAGATATGGAAATTCCTCAAATCAAGGGGGCTATAAACAAAGAGGTTACAATGCCAATTCGTAGCAGAATTGTCATCAGAATTCATAGATAAATTCTTGTTCTGACCAGGTGCAGTCACATAATCCAATGCAACCACAATCGCGATTACAGCCACAATAGTCTGTACCATCACAAATGCAAGGACAACATCATCAGCATCAATAGTTGTAGTTTGCTCAACTAAAGGCAAATCCTATGGCTGCTCTTGAAGAATGATGCGTGAGCATATCACACAAATCGAAACAATAGTACAAGGAAATTCTTCTTCTATACGAGCATTGGAAGCTTAACTTGGTCAGTTAGCTTCTAATCTTAGCAATAGATCGCCAGGTACTCTGCCTAGTGATACTAAAAATCAAACGCAAAGGGGGAAGGAGCATTGCAAAGCAATCACACTAAGGAGTGAAAAACAGACAGTAGGGCTAAGAAATTCTGATCAAAACCATGTCGAAGCATCCACTTCACAACAACAAGAAGAAGATATAGCTGAAGGAAGTCAAGTAGAAATCAATGCTGAAGAACCAACTATAGTACCATCTCTGCCTACAGTCTGCCCAATAAGTTGTCGACACAACCATCAAAGTCGATACCACTGAGTTATTCACAACAGCCCACTGCCACAATACCTTTGCCATTCCCACAACGATTTAAAGAAAAATTCCATGAGAAAGATTACCAAAAGTTTGTTTATACTCTGAAACAATTGCATATTAATATACCTCTAACAGATTCTCTTGTTCAGATGGCCAGTTATGGGAAATACATGAAGGAACTGTTATCAAAGAAAAATAAATTGTTGACATCGAAACGATTGCACTCACAAAGGGGTACAGTGTTGTGCTCACAAACAAGTTGCCAACCAAAATGAAAGATCCTGGTAGCTTCACAATCCCATGCTCCATAGGGAATCATTACTTAGGTAAAGCTTTATATGATCTAGGAGCTAGTATTAACCTAATGCCTTTGTCTACTTTTAAGAAATTAGGAATAGGTTTGATGAAGCACACTATGGTGACATTGCAACTAGCGGATAGATCTCTTGCACAACCGGAGGGATAAATTAAAGATGTTCTTGTTCAAGTTGATAAGTTGGTGTTCCCTACTGATTTTATCATCCTAGATTGCGAAGCAAATAAGGAGATACCCATTATTTTGGGACAGCCATTTCCTGCAACATGAAGAACACTTATCGACGTGTTCAAGGGAGAACTAGTGATGTGTCATAATGATGATCATGTAACCTTCAGTGTTTTTGAGGCATCATCATCCGAACCTAAAGAACAATGCCACTACATAAACATGTTAGACAAAATTATCTTGGAAGAATTTTATGCAAGGAGTTCAACATTTTCTAGTGATGGTGTGACAACATCTACCGATGACATCCTAGATGACCGTGCTGTCAAAGAGGAAGTGAATAATTGTGAGCTGCGTAAAAACTAGCAAATGGAATCTTTGGATTTGTCTAACAGGATAATCTCATTGTTTAAACCATCTATTGAGCAAGCTCCTACCTTGGAGTTAAAACCATTACCGACATATTTGAAATATGTCTTCCTTGGTGACAATGAGACACTGCCTGTTATTGTCAACGCATCCCTCGACACAATGCAAAAAGATAAGCTCATTGCAATTCTAAAAGAACATAAGAAAGATATAGCCTAGAGCATTGCAGATATCAGAGGCATTAGTCCCTCTTTTTGTATGCACAAGATTAGGTTAGAAGATGAAAAGAAGCAATCAATTGAGCAACAAGAAAGACTCAATGAAAAGATGAGAGAAGTAGTAAAGAAAGAAATTATCAAATGGTTAGATGCGAGCATTATATATCCTATCTCTGATAGTGATTGGGTAAGCCCCATTCAATGTGTGCCTAAAAAGAGTGGTTTCATAGTTGTGACCAATGGCAAGAATGAGTTAATCCCTACTCGCATCGCAACTGGCTGGCTAGTATGCATGGATTACCGACGACTGAATGCGTCCACAAAGAAGGACCATTTTCCATTACCTTTCATCGATCAGATGCTGGATAGGTTAGCTGGTAATGTCTATTATTGTTTCCTAGACGTTTACTCTAGATACAACCAAATTGCTATTGCATCAGAGGATCAAGCAAAGATAACATTCACATGCCCTTTTGGAACATTTGCTTTCCGATGCATGCCGTTTGAGTTGTGTAATGCACCAGCAACATTCTAGAGATCTATGATGGCAATATTTTCGGACATGATTAAGGATTCCTTAGAGGTATTCATGGATGATTTCTGTGTATTGACAGAATTTCAACCAAGGCGCTGACAATTTGGCAAAAGTCTTAAAGAGATGCAAGGACACAAATCTATTTCTGAATTGGGAGAAATGTCACTTCATGGCAACTAAAGGCATTATCCTCGGGCATCAGATATCTAGTCAGGGCATTGAGGTTGATAAAGCAAAGGTCGAAATCATCGAAAAATTACCACTACCTACCACTGTCAAAGCAATAAGAAGCTTTCTTGGACATGCTGGCTTTTATAGACAATTCATCAGAGATTTCTCCAAGATAGTTAAACCCTTATGCTCGTTACTAAAGTAAAATAAAAAGTTTGTGTTCGATGTCGCTTGACAGGACGCGTTCGAAAGAATAAAAAATAGTTGGTACAAGGTCCGATTATCGTCACACCAGATTAGACGCAACCTTTCGAACTTATGTGTGATGCTAGAGACTTTGTTGTAGGAGCTATCCTAGGCCAAAGAAAAGAAAAGGTATTTCATACTATTTATTATGCTAGTAAAATAATAACCGAAACGCAGGTCAATTATACCACGATTGAGAAGGAGTTGCTAGCAGTAGTCTTTGCATTTGACAAGTTCCGTTCTTATCTTGTCGGCGCACAGACCAGAGTTTACATAGATCACTCAGCATTGAGACACCTTTTCAACAAAAAAGATGCCAAACCTAGACTCGTCAGATGGATCTTATTACTTCAATAATTTGATGTGGAAATCAGAGATAGGAAAGGATCTGAAAATCAAGTAGCAAGTAGCTGACCACTTGTCTCGGCTGGAAACTGGGAGTGAAAATGGGCAAACAACTCAGATTGTCGAGGTATTTCTTGACGAGTAATTATTTTCTATTGATACATCACCATGGTATGCTGATGTTGTCAACTACCTTGTATGTGGAAAGCTACCTATAAGTGCAACTGGTCACAAGAAAAGTAGGTTCATACGCGTTGCTGCTAAATACCATTGGAACGAGCCATACCTATTTAAGGTATGCGTCGACAATATAATTCGCCGCTGTGTACCTGAAGAAGAAATGATGTCAATCCTGCGACACTACTATGACACCCTTATGGAGGCCATTTTGGTGGCACAAGAGCTGCTGCAAAGGTCCTCCAATCAGGATTCTATTGGCCCAATTTGTTTCGAGACCCTCATAACTTCGCAAAAAAATGTGATCGTTGTCAACGTACTGTTCAATATCTCGGTTCAATGAAATGCTCCAACAACCCATTATGGAGGTAGAGCTCTTCGACATTTAAGGTATAGAAACTAATGGTCAAGCCGAAGTATCCAATCATCAAATTAAAAGCATACTTGAGAAGGTGGTTAACCCATCTAGGAAGGATTGGTCTGCGTTGCTAAATGACACATTATGGGCGCTTCGCACCGCTTATAAAACCTTGTTGGGGACATCATCAAATCAACTAGTGATTGGGATGTCTTGCCACTTGCCTGTCGAACTTGAACATAAGGCTATGTGGGCAATTAAGCAAGTGAACTTGGACTATGATGCCGTTGGAAAGAAAAGACTGTTGGACATCACGGAATTAGAAGAAATCCGATGCCATGCTTACGAAAATGCTGCAATATATAAGGAAAAAACAAAGAAATGGCATGACAACATCATCTTGCGTCGACAATTTCATCCTGGTTAATTGGTACTTTTATTTAATTCATGTTTAAAATTGCATCCAGGGAAATTTCGATCAAGGTGGTCAGGTCTATTCAAGGTTGTCGAAGCATTTCAAAGCGGTGCAGTAACAATCAAAACTTACAGGATGGACAACAATTTAAGGTGAATGGCCAATGTCTTAAACACTATGTGAGCCTAGATGTTCGAGAACCAAACGAAACTGTCGACTTGGTGACATTTAAATAATGCTGATGCATTTCTTTATTTATTTTTAATTATTTTACTTTTTGTTGTGTTGTTTCAAATTCTTAACAGAAAAAAAATCATCTTTTTGTCAATGCATTGAAGCACAGATTGTCGGCACATCCTGTGATGAGTCAGCATTACTTTTTAGCAAGAATCGAACCTTTTGATTCTTTCCTCTCCTAACGTTGGATCAAAACGAATTGGTAAGATCTATAACCTGTAATTAATACCTGCAAACGCAACGTTTCCCCGTGTTTTTCCACTCATTATGCCTAGGTTATATAATCCCCCTCATGGCAGTTATCTTTTCTCTTCATATTCACCATTACTACTATGATTTATTTCCTTTAGTGCCTTCATACTTCTTTTCCCTATTTCGAAGCGATATTTCTCTACAACTCTTCTTTACTTTCTTTTTCTTTCACCATGCCTAAAACCCGTGCTTCCAAAAACACTCATAAACCCTCCTCCAAGAGCACTCCAACTACTCCTATTGAGGTTCCATCCACGACGCCACCGCCTTCATCCATAGGTCCAGTTTTGTTCCTAACGACTGCGACCAAAGATCGCTATCATAATGTTATACTAAAGCGTAACATCCACCCTGAATAGGGCTTTCAAATTTCCCCACATCTGACTCTTGGAAAACAAGTTCATCGCACCATCAGCCACCTCGAGTGAGAATATTTTTGCGACCATCCTCCAGGTTATTCCCCTACTCTGATTAGGGAATTCTATGCAAATTTGATGGACCAGGAGCAAGAGTTTGTGTTTGTCCGAGAGGGGTTGGTACCATGGAGTGCAGCATATATCAATGTTTTGCTACGGATTTTGGAACGGATAAATGAGCATGCATCCTTCATGCACAGTTTGAATGATGATAACCTGGCCCAGATGATGAACAACCTTTGTGTCGATGGTGCTACATGGATGGGAAATGGATTTCATAACTATGCAATGCACAGGCACTACCTTACAACCTTTTGCAAGGTATGGTTTCATTTCATTAACAGTCGTGTTATACTTCAACCCACAGATTACGGCCACACTAGATCGTATGTGTCTATTGCATTCCATCCTGCATCACCGTCACATCGACATTGGGGAGTTTATACATGCTCAGATTGCAAAAGCTACAAGAAAGAAAAATGGTATCCTTCCTTTTCCCTCTCTTATCATGCTACTCTATCAACATAAGGGCATTATGCCCAAAGATGATGAAGAGGTTTTGGACAACAAAGGTCTGATTAATGATATATCGGTTAATAGGATGACACGATAGATACACTTGTGGCCAAGGAAACCTTGAAGAAGAAAGATAAGGAAAAAGGGAAAAGAAAGAAGAATAGACCAATGCACCACAGATCCTCAAGTGTTGAGAAGATTGGCTAGTTCGAAATCCATCTTGACCGCATTGATACGCGTACAATCCACCTCATGAGTGTATTAGATGATTTGGATTACAAGCAACATAAATTTTATACATACACAAAAGCCTGGAACGAAGCCATTGTCACTGCATTACGTCACATCAGTACCAGACCACTGTCAGATTTCCTAGCATTCCCTGATATCTTCTACCCTATGCACCACTCCTCATTTGACCAACCTACTACTGATGGTTGGCCTACTCAAATGCCAACAAGAATTCACATATATGATAATGAAAACGATAAAGGGCATTCAAAGGCTGAGGAGGGTTGCTATCGCAACATTACTGATCTATATGAGGATCAATTCTCTAATAGTCTAGGCGCAAATATGATTGAGAGAGTAACTGTTACGGAAGAAGATGTCGATGCAGTCGATTGCTTTAACAATGGCCCACCTGAATTTGAGCAACATAGGGAAGAGGAAGCAAATCAGGAAGGTGATCAAGAGAAGGATGAAGAAAAAAGAAGAAGGAAAGGAAGAAGAGAAGGAAGAAACTGAACCTTCCAAGGTGCAGGAGGAGAAGGAACCCGATGCCCCAACAACGATCGTTGAGGATATTGTGGGGGCATCCAACTCAGAAGAGACTCGACCTATTGCGAGTCAATTGAGGTTGTCACTGGCGAAATAGAGGAACTGAATCCTCTGGCTATTGTGCCTTACATAGCACCACTCACCGAGATCCATCCATCAGAGGTGACAATTGATGAGGCCGTCACCCAACCAGTAGAGGATGAGCAATCCACCAAGCCGGTTGGTTCAAAGGATAAGAAGCGGAAGAGGTGCAAGGACAAGAAAAAGAAAAAACACTATGATGAGGGAGAGCGCTCGAAAAAGAAGAAGAAAAAACCAAAGCAGCCTCTACATCGGTTGCTGTTGTTGAATAATTTGGTACATCTCTTTTTAATTAGTTTTCATGCATTTTTCTTATGCCTGTATTTTCATTATCACTGAATTCCTCTTAATTTACTACATTGTAGCTGCATTTCCATTCATTTTGTATATCTTTTGTCAGTGCATTAGGGACAATGCAGACATTAAGTTTAGGGGGAAGCTAATGTGACTTGGAAATGCAACTACACCTTCTTATCTGACTTTTATTTTCTTTCTTTAGTAATGAAAAGTGACAAAATTTAAACAGAAATGCGCCCAAAATTTTTTATTTTGATGCGTAATTCTTGAATTGTATGAATACTAATGTGGAAATTGGATGAGTATGAATGAATGTTGAGTCTGCTATTTTGGAATGAATAATTGAAATTGTTTTAGTAATGGATGAACTAATTGATCAATACAGCGACATTGTATAAATAAAAGACACTCCAATATGAGTGCATTGTGACTTTTAAGGGAGAACACTCCGCTGCAGACAAAGAAAGAAAACTTATGTAGCCAAAGGTTGTAACTGCAAGAGTGTGTGTCGACGCAATTACATGCCCCTAGGGGTTTATTGCACCCATCATTATTGCCCAGGAACAAAGGTAGAGTAACGCAATGACATCTTTTAGTCACTTACAACAATGAGAAAAAGAAGAAAGAAAGAAAAAATAAGATTAAATTGCTGATATGGTTCAAGAAAGGTTAAGATTCAATGCATGATACTAACATTGATGAAATTGCAGTTTCAAGTTGTTCATGTCTGTAAATTATCGGCGCATCATTCTACTATATGAATGTTGTTTAAACATTATAAATTTAAAGAATTCAAGTTTTATGAATAATGATTGCGATGACATTTTTAATTGCTACTTTGTTAATTTTGTTTACTTGAGGACAAGTAAAAACTCAAGTTTGGGGTGTGATGTTATTACAAATGACATAGATTTTCTTCCCAATTTAGTGTTTAAATTGTCTCTTTTGTATTTCATTTAGCATGCATTGTTAGCATTTTATACTTAATTTCATGTTTTCCAACTCATTGATAGTTAGTTTCAATTCTTGTTATTTTATCTATTTTTGTTCTAATATCGACGCAAACAGTCGATATACTGCTTCTCAATATTGTCACCACAAGAACTAAGCCTAAGAGCTTAATGCTGGACAAATGCAGCCATAAGATCAGCTAGTAATTACGACAAGAGATGTCATAGCGTTGAAACTGAACCTTGAATGAGTAGAAGCTGAATTCACAACTGGAAGCACCAACACAGGAATTTCACAGATCTCGCTGCAATTATGATCTCAAAATGCGCTCAGCGATGCAGCGACAATCTGCAGATCTGTGAAGAACATACTAGAACTGCGTGAGTACATAGTTATATTCTAACTAATTTTGACAGTTGCAAAATCCAGATCTAGATCTGAGAGAGAAGGCTGAATCCTGAAACATTTTAGGGGTTATAAATAGACAAAAGAAGAAGGAAAAAGATCATCAAGAGCCAAGGGATTTAATTCTGAAAATTCTGTGTGAATTGGAGATTTGAGTTGGAAATCAGGGAGCTGATGAAGTAAGTCTGCCACTGCTTCTGAAGAGAGGTGCTTGATGCCGAGCAAGAGGAAAATTAGGGAGTAAACCTAGTAGTCTAGAGATAGTAAGCTTCGTTGTACTATTTGATTCTTCTTAACGATGATAGTTTTGATAATATTAAATGAATACGAGAGTATCTTTTGATGTTAGATCATTTTGATTTTTACATTACACTACTTATCCGTTTAGTCTTGGATCTAACTGCTCTTAAACACGAAAGTGAAATTGTAGTACGCCTACATCGAGAGATGTAATGACAGGTTAGGTTAGGTTAATAAGTAGGTTAGGCGAGAGCTATTTGGGACTAGGATAAAAAACCAGTTACTTGTTCTTGGATACACATCATTACTCGCACTGAGAGGTGGAGTGATTGTATTTGAGTCGGGTTTAAATAGGGAGTTGTTGTTGGTAAAAACTCAAAAAGAAACTTTATTGCAACGACAATTCATCTATATCTTACCTTGTCGACGCATTCAGCGTTGTAACTTAGCTATATTTAGTGAACCATTTCTACCCTTTACACTTGATCACTTTTAAATTTTATGCAATTTAAATATTAAACACTCAACACAGTTGATTTACTTTCAGAACATTGACGTTTAACACCTGACATTTGACTCTGATTGCGTTGACATTGATATCTAATTTTAGTGTGCAGATCTAACATATTGCACTGACATCATGATTAACATTGCACTTATTGCTCCGACATTTAGACAGCAAGAACCCATTCCTCGAGGGATCGATATCCGATAGATTTGCTATCAACTATACTTGCATCGACGTGTGTACACTTGCACAATCACTGTGTCGTAAAAGCACCGATCAGGTACCCAATGTCATTTGGGTCCATTATCATTAGTTTTCAAAATCCTAGTCCCTTTAGGTATCTATTTTGAAAGAGCTTCCTTGTCTTGAGTGGCACTACGTCCTTTAGGGACCCATACTATCTCTAGACTACTAGGCCTACTCCCTAACTATTCCTATTACTCTGCATCAAGCACTCCTCGTCAGAAGTTACTGCACATTTGCTCCATCAGCTCACCCTCCTCCGACGTCAAGCTTCCATGGTAGCTTGCTTGAAGATTTGAGAGATTTTTGGATTGAAATTCTTCACTCCTTGATATTTATCTCCTTCTTCTTCCTCTATTTATAAGCTCAAGAAATTGTAGATTTTCTCTGTTCTCAGATCCAACAACTTGTATAGTTGTAAAAGTTTGTTATTGATAGCTATGCAGATCTGATTTGTTTACTGAACTATAGCAGAATGTCGATGCAATTTATAAATTGGGACGATAATTTGTCAGCAGAATGTCACCATATTTCTGGACATTTCTTCTCAGATCGAGATCTAATTACAGCTGTCACAGTTAGTTAAATTCCAGCTATGCAGTCACGCAGATCTGGTGTGATCTTATTACTCTGTATATTGTCACCGCATCTCTGGTCGCGATCTGAAATCTTTAATTGTAGTGACAACATGTGAAATTCCTGCGCTGGTGCTTCTAGATGTGCTTGTGGCTTGAATTCACTCAAATAAAGTAAAGCTTTCAATGCGTCGACATCTCTGGTCGCAACTCCAAGCTATATTTGTGGTTGCATTCTTCTTCCAGCATTGATCTTCTTAGATGAGTTCCTGCACTGACAATTCTAAGGCACAATATATCGGTAGTTTGTAGTGACATTAGTACAAAAAGAGTTAAAAGTAACAAGAATTTAAACCAACTAGCAATGAGTTAGAAAATATAAAAACTAAGTATGAAATGCTTATGATGCATGCAAAATAACATATAAAAGAGACAATTAAAACACTAATTTAGGGAGAAAATATATGTCATTTGTAATACCATTAGACCCCCAAACTTGAGATTTTACTTGTCTTCAAGTAAGCAAAAATTAACAAAGTCACAAGCAAAAATGTCATCACAATCAATATTCTCCCAACTTAAATTTCTAAAATCTTAATGCACAAGTTGTATTTACATGATAGACTGATGCGTCGACAATTTATAGGCATGAATAATTAAAAATTGCAACTTCATAAATGTTAACGTCATGCATTGAATCCTAATCTTCCTTGAACCAATACACCATTTATCAAAAATTTCTTTCTTTTTTTTCCTTTTTCTCATTTTTTCTTTTTCAAATGACTGAGAGATGTCATTGCATTACTCTACTTTGTTCCTGGGCAGTAACGATAG